>JAJEJO010003242.1:0-311686 GCA_020662805.1 Glaucomys volans
AAGAGAAATGCAAATCAAAACCACCTTAAGATTTCATCTTACCCCAATTAGAATGTCTTTTATTAAGAATACAGGCAACTACAGGTGTTGGCGAGGATGTGGGGAAAAGGGTACACTCATACATAGCTGGTGGGAGTGCAAGTTGGTGCAGCCACTCTGGAAAGCAGTGTGGAGATTCCTTAGAAAACTTGGAATGGATCCACCATTTGACCCTGCTATCCCACTCCTTGGCTTATACCCAAAGGACTTAAAATCAGATTACTACAGTGATGCAGCCACATCAATATTCATAGCTGCTCAATTTACAATAGCTAGATTGTGGAACCAACCTAGATGTCCTTCAATAGATGAATGGATAAAGAAACTGTGGTATATATACACTATGGAGTATTACTCAGCCATAAAGAATAAAATTATGGCATTTGTAGGTAAATGGATGATGTTGGAGACTATTATGCTAAGTAAGATTAGCCAATCCCAAAAATCGAAAGGTCGAATGGTCTCTGATAAGTGAATGATGATGCATAATGTGGGGTGGAATGATGGTAAGAGTGGAGAAAGGATAGAGAACATAGAGGGAAGGGAGGGGTGGGGTTGAGATTGGGGGGGTAAGAATAATAACAGTATGTGTGACAGACATCATTGCCCTGTGTACATGTATGAACGCACAGATGGGGTGATTCTACTTTGTGTACAACCAGAAAAACAATTGCTGTACTCCATTTGTGTTCAATGAATCAAAAAATTAAATAAAAATTAAAAAAAGAAAAAGAAAATATTATTCCCCATATAGGATGGCATTTCTTGGTCAATAATCACATAGCAATTATTACCAAACATATATCAGTAGTTTTATTTTACTTTGTACACATTTTACTTTATACACTAAAAGTTATAGGTTGCATTTGAATAGAACTGATTTCTATTGAGACACAAAACATAGGTAATAGTAACATGGTGCATGCATTAATTTCTGGGATTAAAATGACTCCATGACCATCTTACTTGGAAATTTTAATTTCTGTGAAATGGAGACACAAGGACTTCCAAAATTTTTGCAACAATAAACACTAATTAAATGCCATTCCTCTCTCAGGATATGCTATGCATCGACTCAATCATTTGAAGTAGTGTATGTACTTTACAGAGAGAATTAAATCCACATGACTATGTGAATCAGTGCATTTCTGGGGCGCAGGACTTCTGTTGTAGACTATGTAGATAATTTTTAGGGACTTTTTCAATAAGTCTTAAAGAAAACTGCTTATGGATATACAAATCTGTACTGATGTGTATACATCAAATAAAAAATAGACCTGCATTGGGCTGGGAGTGTAGGTCAGTGGGAGAACACTTGCTAAGCATGTTCAAAGCTTGTGCTTCTTCCCCCGTGCTAAAAATGAATAATAATAAATATTGCAGACATTATTACCTCATGTGCATATGCAACTGCATTACTGATGTGATCCCGCAATATTTTTAAGCAGAAAAATGAAAGAATACAATCCATCTGTGTATGACCCATCAAAATATATAAATACATTCTATTGTCATATACAACTAGATAAAATGAATACAATAAAAAATTTTAAAAATGTGTCGACTGAAAAAATAAATAAAAAAATAAATTTATGCTGTATTCTTGTGCTCTCTTTTCTAATATTTCTTCCATTTCCTTTTTCTCCTTTTCTCTTTTTTCACTCTCTTCCCAAGGCAAATAAATGTAACCACTTGGAGATTGTGGAATGGCCTTCATGATAGAGTTGATTTAAATAACTCCAAAACGACCTCTACACCTAGTTCCAGGATCTGAAAATTAAGAATTATACTGTCAAAGCCCTAAAATAATTTCCTAGCACCTTAAAAGCTATCTTGTCTTTCACTGTAGTATGAACAAATCTAAAATTCATTAGGATAATTTTAGCAAAGAAAAACTGGGCATTATCTCAAATTTTTGGACTGCTTATCTACTCTGTGACAGAGACAGCTAATTATAACCAGGGATGTTGGTCATTTGCAAAGTCAGGTCTCAGTTATTTTCCAGAGTGGCTGGCTTTGATATGTTTGGAATGGAATGAGTCCGTCTGTGTATCTCTAGAGATCTTGCTGTTAAAAGTTGATAAAACACAGCGTATTTCACAAACTCATATGACATCAGCTTTAGTATAAAGTACAACATGACACAATTAGAGCTTAAAATCTCCCAGGATAAGAGTAAAGAAGGTGCAGCATGAGCAAGAGAATTCGAGAGAAGGGTGTATGGAAGGAGGGAAGGAAGGAAGGAAAGAAGAGGAGAAGGCAAGAGAGAATGAGAGTGGTGGTATGTATTATAGAGGAGTGGATGGCGAACAAACATGACCTAGTTTTCTTTTTATCAAGTCGGTTTTGAATTAGTGCCCTACATTTTGTGTTCCCTACTTCATAAAAATAGTATGCACAACCATAGAAATGAAAATTTGTGCCCCATATGTGTACAATGAATCAAAATGAAGTCTGTTCAAAGAAAAAATTCCAAAAACCCCAGTCTGCTTCTATATCATTAATAACACTAAGTAATCAAACAGTCTAATCCCAATTGCTTATAAACCCTCATTTCAAAGTTCTTGATGTGAGAGAGCAAGAAAGAACTTTGTGAGAGCTTGTAAACAATTGGAATTGGACTGTTTTTGTCTTCTCTACTTCTGCTTTAAAGGGAGATTCTAAAGAACTCAGTGTGTGCCTCCCTTCTTTTATTTCTGTATCTTATTATTCAAGTTGTATTATTGACATGATAATAGGTTGGAAATTGAGGTTTGAAAAAAATGTCAAAATGCAATCTCAAATAATAGCCACAAATGATAGAAAATCTCTCACTGTAACTTTTGTTACAAATTTAAGTGACAAAAACTGGGATACTTCACATTGATCTATTTTCTTTTCCAAGTACCATTTTCATACTACATTCTACTCAAATATTGGTCAGTAAATTATTTTTGGAAGGAGATATAAGATATCACAGATAAAAAAGGAAGGAGAAGGGTAAAAACAGTGGGAGACAGAGATGGGAGAAGAGAGAAAAAGAGGAGAGGAGGGGAGAAGCGAAGAGAGCAGAGGAAGGGAGAGGAGGTGGGGAGAAAGATGATGAAAAGGAAGAACTCAGTTTTTATCTGTGCTCAATCATTGCTGATGCTGATCAATGATTACTGATGCTGTCACCTTTCAAGAAAAACCATATGGTCTACTTTCACCAAGGCTAAAGTCCACAAATAATTTTCCATGAGTTTCAAACTATCTCACTTTAAAAAACTTTGAAAACAAACTGGGCCTGGTGGCACATGCCTGGGATCTCAGCGGCTTGGGAAACTGAGGCAGGAGGTTCATGAGTTCAAAGCCAGCCTCAGTAACATAGTGAGACCCTAAGCAACTTAGCAAGACCCTGCCTCTAAATAAAATATAAATAGTGCTGGGCATGTGGGTTCAACCTCCGGTACCACAAAACACTGAAAAAGAAAACAACAACAACAACAATTATAAGTCAGACTAGATGAGCTCTGGCCGTGATATTTTACTTGAATAAACTAACTGTGTCATGTAGTAGGTTTGTGTAATAATGAAATTTGTGTAGTCACTTTTCATATGCAGAATTGTTGATACATCCAATGGCACCGTCCAGTTTGTCTGCAAGATAAACTGGAATTTCAATTTAATATTCTTCGGGCTGATTAAGGTATTTTCAATGCATGTTAGATGTGCTAAATGGCTATAAATAGTCATTGACATATCAACAGATAAAAATGTACAGTGTTACTGTTTAATCATCATTTAGATTTAACTGTTATTTCTATATAAACTTCACTAAAATAAATGCAATTTTCATCCTACACTGTCCATATTACCAAATTGGCAAGACATTGGCTAGACATGACAATCAGTGAGTCCCCTAGGACACTATCCAAAAGCCACAGATCACCACCGATGCTCTTCTCCTGTGTCAGTCATCTCACAGACCTTCAGCTTGATTTAGCAAAAGTTCTTAATGACAGCTTAGAATTACGTGCTGTTTTCCTCATGAAAAATGTGGAATCTAGCAGAAAATATTTCCTATTACTCAGCGAAGTGTACAGTAGGACTTAGCTATGTTTCTCTATGGCTCATATATAAATAACCAGGGTGGGGGCTGGGGATATAGCTCAGTTGGTAGAGTGCTTACCTCACAAGCACTAGGCCCTGGGTTCAATCCCCAGCACCGCAAAAAATAAATAAATAAATAAATAAATAAATAAATAAATAAATAAATAAAAATAAATAACCAGGGTGAAGCCTAGCAACGTCCTGGCACTGAATTGATGGCTTGTATTTGTTGATAAGTTAATGAGTGCCTTTTCCCATCCTCCCTGAAATTGCCTGAGATGTACACACACTGTTTCATTTTCTACTCTTTTAAAAGTAATAACAATACTTAATTAATCCCTTTGTAATACTCAAAAAAAAAAATGAAATCAGGTCTTTAATCAATGCAATAAGGAATTTGTCCCAGGTCTGTCTCAATATTGTGTCACCGTGTGTAGAAGTTACTGCTGGAGAAAACAGACGTCTTGCTTTATCATTTGATAAAATTTCACATTTTCAGAAGAAACTGCAGATTCCTGAGAAAAGTTGAGCACGTTGTGGGTTTTCTCCTCTGATGCCATCCATCACTGTGGCTGGAGTGGAGCCTTCTTGCCGGAGCACATCATTAGCAGCTCATCCAGCGCTTGGTAGCTTTCGCCTCCACAGTGCTCAGCTGTTTTTCCCACCTGGCACCAGAAATGCAACTCAAGGAAAGAAGCAGCAAAAGGGAAATAAAACCAGAACAAGAGGCTGGGACTGAAGCCAGATGAGGTGGAATGAGCATAAGGGCTGGGAGAAATGGAACCTAAATTCCAGTTTACGCTCTGCACAACCCATCTCTGGAGTACAGGCCCTATGGCTCTCATCCTTCTTCTGCCTCTCAGAAAGGTTTCTCAAGTGGAGGGAAAGAGAGAGGAGGAAGATCAACTACCATCTCATTGCCCCAGAGTTCTAGCTGTCCAGCATCTACTAAGGTTTCTGGGACTCTGGGACTCATGCCTTTATTTAGAGTGACGATAGAACAGCCTGAGTCAAGCAAAGCAGAGGCAAGAGTTGGCTTGCTTAGGATTACTCTGTGTACAATCAGACCAGGACACCAGTGCAGTCAGAGGAAGGGAGACAGATGCAAAGAAAAGAACATCGATGGGACTATTGTAGGGAGGTGGAAATATCATTATCTAGGCTTGCTATTACAGTTTTATGTAAACATATGTATGTATATGAATATATATTCAAACTCATGAAATTGTACACTTTAACATGAGTGTTTATTACTTCTTATTTTATTCAGGAATATATGCATACAATTTTTCTGGTTCTAGTCTACATACATATACATATATACACATATACATAGGACAGAACCAGAACAATGTATATTTGTACACTGGAATGAAACATTTAGAAACTATTTTGATTCATCTTTATTGAGCTATAATCTACATTCAGTAAAATGCACATAGATGAAGTATGTAGGTCAACACCTTTTATAACATAGATGTCTACATGTAGAGAATTTGCATCCCTAAACTGTTCTGCCTTTCAGTCAACCTTCTCCACTACCGCTCTAGTCATAGGACCAATGACAGGATTTTTGATCAGGATAAATTTGTTTTTCCTTGTTTTGAACCAATTTCTTTATTTCAGCAACAGATCTTTATTGTTATGTTTACATCATTTCATTCATTTTTATTTCTGCCTAATTTTTCACCATATGGACATAGCATAATTTTCTTTATGGACATTTGGAGAACTGCAGAATTTTAAGGGAAAAAATATGTTTGTGTGTGTGGTTGTGTGTATAAAATCATATATAAATGCATATGTGTATTGCATACAAATACAAACATGTATATATGCATATGTGTGTGTATGCATATGTATTATATGCCTTCTAAAAAGATACATCTGCTGGGCGTGGTGGGGCATGCCTGTAATCCCAGCGACTCAGGAGGCTGAGGCAGGAGGATCGAAAGTTCAAAGCCAGCCTCAGCAACTTAGCAAGGCCCTAAGCAACTCAGTGAGACCCTGTCTCTAAATAAAATACAAAATAGGGCTGGAGATGTGACTCAGTGGTTAAGTGCCCCTGGGTTCAATACCCGGTTCCGGAAAAAAAAAAAAAAATACATGCTCCTCCAAAACAGGGTAGGAATTTATAAAAAAATAAAGAAGTGGGATCCAGGAACAAAGAAAAGAGTTAAAAGTGCTTCTCAAAATCATGCTGAACGTAAAGCAATAACCTGGAAAGAGTTCAGAGTTTCAGGAGGGATCCTAAAACAATTACAAAGACATTCCTTTCCCCATTCAATTGCTTAAACATCTTTGTTGAAAATCAATTCAATTAATAAGTGTGGGTCAATATCTGAGCTCTCCTTTCTGTATTGTGATGTTTGTATGATTAACAAATGCCTTGGTTACTATATTTTGGTAGAGATAGCCTGGAAATCACATACAATAACTTCTCAAACTTTGTGCTTTTAAGTTGTATTTACTTTTCATTCTTTGTATCTCCACATAAAATTTATAATTACCAACTTTTATACACATTCCTGATGAAATTAGGATTGAGATTTTGTTGGATTATTCAATTCATGATTATTTTCATTTAGTGATGTTTTCTTTATTTTATCTCAATGAAATTTTCTTATTTTTTTATTTACTTATTGATTCATTGATTACAAATGGAGTACAGCTGTTGTTTCACTGGTTGTACACAAAGTAGAGTCACACCATCTGTGCGTTCATGCATGTACACAGGGCAATGGTATCTGTCACACATTGTTATTATTTTTACCCCCCACCCCGCCCCCACCCCTCTCTTCCCTCTTTTAAGAGAAGAGATCTTAGTCATATTTTAGTAGATCTTCGCCCCAGGTATTTTATTGATTTCCAATGGGTTTTAGCTCATATATAAGACTGCAGTTGCTTTTTGTGTCTTGAATTTCATCTTGTGAATTTGCCAAATTTACTTATTAATTCTAGTTATTGTTTTACAAATTCCCTGGATTTTTCTATGTAAAGAATTATATCATATTTTTATAGACAGTTTTACCTATTTATTTTCAGATTTATGGTTTTTTAATAATGGAATAATGAAAACAATTTCTAAATGATTTTTAATCTCAAGGAAAATTTAATCTTTTGTCATGAAGTACAGCATTGCTTATAGTTTTTTAATAGATGTCTTTTGTCAGTTTGAGGAACTTCTTGTTTGGTACATGCTATTATCATGAAAGTTATGAATTTTTGCTAGTAGTATTTGTGCATTTATTGAAATGGTAAATTTTTCTTTATTCCATTGCTAAGTACATTTCAGAAACTGAGTTTTGGATATTGAACTAACCTTGTGTTCCTGGATCTAATCTTACTTGGTTAGATGTATTACACTATATATTCTTAGATTCAATGTTAAGATTTTGAAAGATATTTTGAATCTCAATTTGTAAAGGATATGGGTTTGAATCCTTATGGATCCCTTTATGATACGAAAAAAAAAAAATTCTTCCCTGAATGTTTGATGGAATTCATTAGTGAAACCATGTGGGTCTAGTGTTTCTGGGGAGAAGGATTTAACAACAAATTCTACTTCTTAATAAACTTGTAAGTGTTTAGTTAATTTTCCATTCACTTAATTTTTTTTATGTCATGAAGCATAGGTATAAAATCTGTTTAAAATGTTCATCTACCAGACATGGTGGCTCTCACATAATTCCAGCTACTCTGGAGGTTGAGGCAAGAGGATCACTTGAGCCCAGGGGTTCAAGGCCACTCTGGGTCACATAACAAGGCTCCATCTCAAATGAACAAATAAAGACAGCCTTTATTTGACAATTTCTGTATCTAGTTTATTTTGAAATTAGCATTTGATTGTCTTAGCCATAGAAAACTAGATTCCTGGTTCTTTGTATGCTGACTAATTTTGATTATGCCCAGGACATTGTGAAGTTTGTGCTGTGTAGGTTCTGGGTCCTTTTACAATCCTCTGTAGAATGAGATGTTTTGTTTTTCCAACCTGGATGAAACTGGAAATACATCTTACAATCTGGGTGGTAGTTCAAATCTCAGTTAAATGATTTAAGCCTATGCTATACTAGTTTGGATCTGTCCTGTGCATGAGCAGCTCAGGGCTAGACTAAGTACTGTGCTAACAGGGGTTGTGTTCCTTCATTCATCTACTCAGAAACATGAGAGTTTTATCAGATTTTTAGGATTCCAGAACACTGCACTCTGCACCAGGATTCACTTTCAGGGTAAAGCTATAAAATAAAATAGAAGTAGAAAACTTAAATTAGTGTGGATTGCTCTTTTGCATCTTTTTTATTTTTAATATTTTTTTAGTTTTTGATAGACTTTAATTTTATTTATTTATATGTGGTGCTGAGAATTGAACCCAGTGCCTCAGACATGCTTAGGCAAGTGCTCTACCACTGAGCTACAACTCCAACCTGCTTTTTTGAGTCCTAACTCTCTAATCTACTTGCTTGTGTTTATTTGCATAGTCTTAGGTAGTTGCCCTTTTTATTTTTATTTTGCATTTTTGTTTTGCCCAAAATTTCTAGTTGAAGTCAGAGAGGAGGCTGGGTAGCAGTGGGCCACACTACCACAGCAGAACTGGTACTCTCCCATCATTGTTCTTTGAATATTGATTTCATATCAGGCACCCTCAGTGAAGAATCTAATTACACCCATTTTTATGTTTTTCAATATTCTTTCTTTTTGTGTAAGTAGATTATCATAAAGTCTGAGTGGAATGACAGTTTTATTTCTTCGATTTCCAATTCTTATATCTTCTATGTTTACAACCCTGGATAGAACTCTCAGCACAATGTTAACTAGAGACAGCGATAATAGCATCCTTGACTGATTCTACAATTTAAAGGCAAAGCTTTAAAATCTTCAGCGATAAGCAAAGTATTTTGTGGAAATATCAGGTAGTTTGCATTAATGAAGTAAACTCATTCGTTTAATGGTGTGCAAATCTACATTTGATGTGTGCTAGACTTGCTCATTTTTACTTTTGATCATATATCCTTTCTTCAATATTTTCTGTTTCTATGCTTTAGAAATCTCCGTTAGAGTTATGTACTAATGATTAACTTCAGGAACTTGAGACCTTGAATTAGGAGAAACTGGAGAGCAGGAAAAATCTTGAAACAAATTTCACAATTTATTCACACAAGAACTCTGCCTTCAGATAACTCACAACACAGTCAAGGAAACAGCAAAGGAAAAACTGTTTGATGCAATGCATTATATAGTAATCCCTTGGCATCCATGGGAAATTCTTTCCAGGACATCTCCCATCACTATCTGTGAATGTTCTAGTTCCTTATATAAAATGACATATACTTTACATGATTCTATCACAACTATCATTTACTAAGCATCTCATGTCATTGGCATTCTTACATCACCTATAAGTTTGAACATAGCCAATCTGGTATTCATGTAACCAAAGAAGTTCATGCAGATAAGACAAATTGTTCAATTTTCCCTGTTGTGTGGCCTCAGTGGGAGAGGTGAAAATTGCCACAATAGAAATCCATTCAAGGAAGAGTTGGCATAGAAGAAGAGGTGACCAGCAATGGGTGTTGCTAGGTGTGTGCTATGATTATTAGAAAAATATTTAACAAGATCACTCAAGAGTTTATAGTTCTTTTGGTAATAAAAATACTTTCTGCATGAATCAATTCAAAAATGTGCTTTTCTTTTATTTCAGAATATTTTGCAGCTGACATCTAGAATTGTGGACTCTTCTAGCAATTGCCCATTCCACTGTTTTTTAATCCCTGGCCTGGTTCTCTTCACCATCTAATAGGAAGGCTGACCAGCAAGATCTTCTGGATGAGATTCCCCTGTACCTTCGATAGAGGTTAATATGAGATAAATGAATTTTCCTATATTAAATTGAAAAAAGCCCAGGGTGATTTACATTTGAATCTTTTCCAATCTGAATTCCAGGCAGGCACTAAGGTTTCCTCTTGTTCTCTTCAAGGAGTTCTGCCACATAAGAAGTGAAAGAATGCTGAGAATAAGTTCAGAATCAAAATGAACTGAAGTGAGGGATTTAGGTGGATGCTGGCATTTTTCTTTGTGAGCTGAAGCCCTGACTAATGAAATGCACTGCATGTTGCAATAACGTTTTTATTGTTAGTGTCACTCCTAGAGCTCTATGAAGGTTCCTTCATTTTGACAGTCCCCACAATAGTCAGAGCTAATGCATCTCAAAACTTTAATGTGCATACAAATCACCTGGGGCTGTGGTTTAAATACTAAATTCAAAATCAGTAGCTCTGAGACTGCATTGCTAACCAATGCCAGGTGATGCCCACGCTGCTAGTTAGCAAAGCTCATTTAACTCACAGAGGTGAAAATATTGGATTACCTTGGCATAGATGTGGGCTGAACCTGGTTTTCTAGTCATTGCCCTTGATGTTTTGTCTTGGAGAATGTAAGATACAAAGTGAAAATGTTATATAACACATGGAAAATATCATATTGTCAAATATAAATAGAACATAGTAGGTTCTCAAAAACCACTTTTATTGTAATTAAGGATACAACAAAGAAATACACAGTTGATCAGAAAATATTCCATATTCTTGGCAGTACTTCCTCATTATCTGTAGTGAGAGCCAATTTTTTTCTCCCATTCTGTTCAGGCCAACAGTTTACAAAATAAAATAAATATGAATTACTAGGAAAAAGACACCAAAAAGAAGTATAAGAATAAGCTTTAAAAACTTAGCTTCACACTCCAGTTAGAATATCAATCATCAGGAATATAAATAATAATAAATGTTGGCAAGGACATAGGGGAAAAAAAGTATACTTGCACATTGTTGGTGGGACTGTAAATTATTATGACCACTTTGAAAGCAGTATGGAGATTTCTTAAAAACTCGGAATGGAACCACCATATGACCCATCTATCTCACTTTTTAGCATTTATCCGAAAGAACTAAAATGGTAACTCACAACTTCTGTATCTATTCATACACTGCCCCAATATGCAGACCACAGACTTCTCTGTGAACATCACAGATTTTGTGATGAATGATTCAGTAGGATATATAAATAAATGCATTCATCATTCATCACAGGATCACATATAATAAGGAACAATGTTTTGCATGCCATAAACACTGACTGACAACCTATTAACAGCTTACTGATGATTCTATGTCCTTCTCCTATGAGTAATACTGAAGCGTTTTATAGATTACACTTACTTCCTGTTTAGATTCCTCCTGTTTACTCCCTCTGGCCTCCCTCTCCCCTACCCAGTTCATCTACACAGCTTCACAATGACTGATTTCAGAAAGAGATAAAAGGTGAAGGATGACCCTGCTTATGTGAGGAGGCTACAAAAAAAAAAAAAAAAAAAAAAAAAACAACAAAAAAACCAACTATTATTTTAATAGGGTTTGACAGCTTCAGAAGACAGTTTCCACACAATGACTCTGTTAGGAAGACTTTTTGCTTGTTTTTTTTCCAGTCATGAATTGAGATAAATATATTTAAGTTACATGGGAGCAGAAATGTGATATTTCAATAATGCTCTGAGGTCACTGAAATACTGATTAAATCATTAGTTATAAAAGAATAAGTGCTGTGTTCTCCAATATTGGAGGAGTAAATGATGAAAAAAATATACATAGTGCAATATGAGTGAAAAACAAGAATCACTTTAATATAGATTGAACAAGAGAGAAAGTAAAATGCTGTAGTTGAGGGTATTGCCTTGTCTATTGAAAGGGACCTGTGGGAGAGGTGAGGGGATTAGATGTGTCTTACATTATAGTGCAGATGTTGTGCCTCAAACTCAGAATCAAAAGGAGACAGGAATGAGAGAATTGCCCTGGAGACACTGCTGGAGAGGGCAGCTTCATAAAATGTGTTGAACAAAAAAGGTATGATATACCTTTTGATTTGGACATTTGCCTCCAAAACATCTGTCCCTCTCTAATATACAAAATTTGCTTATTGAAGGCACATTCTGTTCAGTTGAAATATACTCTGAAATATTGGACTTTAAAAATATGTAATTATTGTGCAATTGACTCTTTTTAACTGTCTCGCAGTATCAGTGCAATGTGAGAATAGACAGCTATTCTGTCCTTTCTATTATAGAGAACTGTCTAAAGGAATCTTTGGATCCTGTTGGACGTTGTGTTTTCACAATCTTCTGTCTCATTTTCTGTCAGTCTTTGAGAAAAGTGAATGTGTCACAATTCAGACATTTGTATAACATATAAGAAACCGAATGGTCTCTCTGATAAATGAATGATGATGCATAATGCGGGGGGGGGGGGGAGGGGGGGCAAGAAGGGGGGAAGGAAGCTAACAATGGAGGGAAGGGAGGGGTGGGGGCGGGGTGGGGGGTAAAATTAATAACAGAGTGTGTGACAGATACCATTGCCCTGTGTACATGCATGAATGCACAGATGGTGTGACTCTACTTTGTGTACAACCAGTGAAACAATAGCTGTACTCCATTTGTGTTCAATGAATCAATAAGTAAATAAAAAAAAAAGTTAATGAAGAAAAAAAAAACATATAAGAAATGATAACTGTTTATATGGTTATCCCAAGGAGAACTCTGAGACAGTCTCCAAGACCTAAAAATTAAGATGTCATCAAAACACATGGACTACCTTGGGATATTCTGGTATTTTTAAAAAATATAATAATTCATTCAGATTTCTTGGCTTTCTTGGGTTCTCATATGTGAATGTGGAAAAGTTCTTCTTAAAGAGCCATAAGTAAAATCTTTTAGTCATTGTTTAGATGTTAAACAATATCTGTTTATTGTGGTTCATTCACCAGATAAATTTTCATGAGACCAAAAAACAGGCCTTTGAATTTCTCTTTGACATTATTCTTCTCATCCAGCTAAGTAATGCAAGGACACAAAGGTATGAAGAGCAACTTTGTGAGAATATGTTTTCTCATTACATTTATTCTACATCAATTTTATATAGGTCATTCTAAAACTGTGTTTCATTCTCAAATGTTCATTTCACACAAAAACCAAGTAGATTATTAAAGAAAAATTCAGCACACTGTATAGTGAGTGATGCAGGCATACTAATGTTTATTACAGCACAATTCATAAAGCCAAGTTAGGAATCAGCCCAGGTGCCTGTCAACAGATGAATGGATTAAGAAAATGTGGTGAAAGCACACAATAAAGTTATACTCAGCAATAAAGAAGAATGAAGTTATGACTTTTGCAGGTAAATGGATGGAACTGGAGATCATCATGCTAAGTGAAATAAGCCAGACCCAGAAAGTCAAGGGTCAAAATTTTCCCTCATATGTGGAATCTGAAGAGAAACAAGAAATGAGAAAAGGGAGTGAGAGAGGACCCCATGAAAGTCAAACATAATTGTCCTGAGTAAATATTGGTGTTAAAAGTACCAGAATCATCAAATCCTGGTCTGTATCTGCACAAAATCTCATTAAGTTCACTTAATTTCTTTAAACTTTAGTTTTCTCATCTTTAATCTGGTGATGATGGATGAATGTCTCACATTTCACCGAGCATCTGAAGTTTTATTTGTTAAATTCTTAGCATAGATTCTTAGATTCTGGAAATAACTAAACTCTCAATGAATCATGGTAACTACTTCTGAACATCCATTTCAGTAGTTCGGTTTTTAAAGAACACTTATGGACTTCTTGTATGGTAGATGGCATTCACACTCTTTCCTATAAGGAAACATGCTCAGAGAGGTAAGGTAATTTTCACATCACAAAGCAGGTGCTCTAGTTGGATCTTGAATGTCCCTCGAAGAGCCATGTGTTAAAGGCTCAGTCTCAGGGGTGGTGCTATTGGGAGGGAGTGAAACCATTGAGAGGTGGGGCCTGGTGGGTGGTCTTTGGGTGATTACAGGTATGCTCTTAAAGAGAATTGTGAGACCCCAGCGTCCTCCTCACTCTTTTTTTTTTTTTTTTATTGGTTCCTTTTATTTATACATGACAGTAGAATCCATTTTGATATAATTATACAGCAGGGAATATATCTTTTTTTCTTTTTTAACAATGTAGACTCACACAATTCATATAATCTTACAAATACATAGGGTAATACTGTCTGTCTCAGTCTACTACCTTTCCTTCCTCCAACCCCTCCCGTCCCATTTTCCTCTACACCATTCAAACTACCTCCATTCTTTCCTCCATTAACCCCCCCCCCACAACCCCCCCCCCCCCCTGTTATGTATCAGCATCCACTGATCAGAGAAAACATTCATCCTTTGGTTTTTTGGGCTTGGCTTATTTCACTTAGCATGATATTCTCCAACTCCACCCTTTTACTATCAAATGCCATAATTTTATTCTTCTTTATGTCTAATATTCCATTGTGTATATATACACACAGTTTCCTCCTCACTCTTGATTCTAGTTCATGAGAAGCAAGATGTGTTCCACCAGGTGTTACCTCTGTGATGTGCTACTCTGTTACCCTTTGTAACCGGTGTTGAGTCCTGCTTCCTCAGGTGTTGAAGAATAACGCTGTAGAAGCAAACCGAGGCAAGTGTAGAGTGGAAAATAAAGTTTTATTAAAGAAAAGTAAAAGCAGACTTCTCCCAGGTGGAAGAAGGGGACCCAAAGGCGGAATCCATGTGGAGAGTAAATCCTGTCCTTTTTATAAGTTTTACTCTCTTGTTCCCTTCCCCCTCATTCTTCCTCTCTGTCTAGGCCCACTTTTGCATGTGAGTGGTAAAAGCAGAAAAGCAGATGGGCAGGGGAAGGGCTGAAGCATAGCAGGTAATGTCCCAGCAGGTGTTAATTAGCAATTCCTTGCCTACAGTTCTTGATAAGGACAGGTAGATCTGGTTATCAATGGGTTCTGGAGATCTTTGACATTCCATTCCCCAAGGCAGCCTCCAACTTCCAGGTGTTTTTTTTTTCATGTCCTTCATTTTCTCGATTTGACCCGATTTTTTATTTCTACACTGACTACCTAACCAGTTCTGGCTACACTACATCACCACTGATCCAAAGTGATGGAGTCAACTGATTATGAACTGCAACCTCCAAAACTGTCAGCCAAAACAAACCCTCTTAGTTGATTATCTCAGGTTGTAGAGATAGAAAGTTGATTTACAAAGCAGTTTAATCTGAAAGATAAGCCAAGCATGGGTCTTCTCTCCACCCTGTATCATTCGGCAATTAACCCTTCCTTTGCGATTACATAGTTGGTACCTTTGTATCCAGTGTGTCTTTGGATCTGGGGGTTGCCTTTGCATATCACTTGCATTTGTGCCCTGATTATAGAAGGTAATATTGGTTAATCAATTAATCCTAGAAATATGGATTTGTAGGCAGGATTGTGATATTCTGATATTATTTCATACCTCATTGGTTATTTCATACCTCATGAGTATAGATTAAAAATGTCCATCTCATTTCTATTTTCTTTTAATGAAATTTGTTTTAATTCAACAAACACTGCAATTGCATTGACTGTACTGCTTTAAGACAGGGACAATATGATCTGCTTTTAGAGGTAAGATGAGACCCAGGAGGGTTAAGGTGCTTGCTCAGGCACACAGTTTGCTCTGCAGCAGAGAAGAAATTAAAACCTGTGAGTCCAACTTTCGAGCTTATGCTCTAAACCGCTGTAGCACACATCCCCATTAAACACTGCATTTATAGAAGATTAAAACGTGGTACACACAAGAAAAAAGGCACTTTGATCTTTTAAAACAAGAACAAATATAATTCACTTCTTCTAGAGAATTAAAACATGACCTGAAACCATTAATTTCCCATCTGTGGTCACTTATCTTGAACCCAAAGTGAGATTCAACCTAGTTTTATTTTTAAAGAATTGACAGTTAATAGGGAGTTGGTGCCACAACAGTTCTGTTTATTTTAATTTTTTTTTTTATTTTTGCAGACTTTGTTTTGACTCATCGTACACATATGGGGTACAGATTTTCATTTCTATGGTTGTGCATGATGAACATTCATATCATTCTTGTTAATCACACATGCACATAGGGTATAATGTCTGTCTCATTCCACCAGTTTTCATACCTCCACCCCTCCCCCTCTCCTTCCCCTCTACATAATCTAAAGATCTTCCATTCCTCTCTCACACATTCCCCAACCAGATTCTATATCATTATCCGCTTATCAGGGAAAACATTCGGCCTTTGTATTTTTGGGATTGACTTATTTCACTTAGCATGATGATCTCCAGTTCCATCCATTTACCTGCAAATGCCATAATATTATTCTTCTTTTTGGCTGAGTAGTGTTCCATTGTGTATATATACCACATCTTCTTTATCCATTCATCTGTTGAAGGGCATCTAGCTTGGTTCCACAGTCTTGCTATTGTGAATTGAGCTGCTATAAATATTGATGTGGCTGTGTTACTGTAGTATGCTAATTTTAAGTCCTTTGGATATAATCTGAGGATTGGGAGAACTGGGTCAAAAAGTGGGTCCATTCCAAGTTTTCTGCGGAATCTCCATACTGCTTTCCAGAGTGGCAGCACCAATTTGCAACTCCACCAGCAATGTGAAAGTGTGCCTTTTCCCCCACAACCACACTTTACACCAAAAATACAAAGAACCCAATCAATAAATAGGCCAAGGATTGGGACAGACACTTTACAGAAGAGGATGAACTGGCGATCAATAAATATATGAAAGAGTGTTCAACATCTCTAGTAATTAGAGAAATGCAAATTAAAACAACACTAAGATTTCATCTTACTCCGACTAGAATGGCTTTTATCAAGAGCACAAACAATAATAGATGTTGGCATAGCTGTGGGGAAGAAGGCACACTTTTTCATTTCTATTCTAACAGGTAGAAATAATAATATTATCTATCTCTTGAATCTCTTTGAAGTCTGAGAACACAGAGATTCCTGACATGACACTCCCAAAATGAATTTATTTCTTGCCCTCCACAGCCCTCACCACCATTAGAAGTGGCATGATTCCCCAAATGGTGGTTAGATATTGCTCAAATGTGATTTCTTGGAGTCATGATACCTAGAAATCAAAATCAGATAAGACCTATGGGGACTCAATAGCTCAGATCCACTCTTTTCTGATACACTCCTACGACTACACTGTTGGCAGCAACTAGAAATAATTGATCACAGATCACGGAAAAGCCAGTCAGCAGTACAGAACATTCCAGCTAAAAGCTTGAAAGTCAACAGAATTTTTGAGTTTAGAAATTAAGGATTAAAACAGAGCTCAGAAGAGTTGTTATTTCCAGTAACCAAAAACCATTTGGTTTTTGTTCATTCATGACCAGAGCATTTATTTGTTCATTCACGACCAAGGCAGGCAATTCAGATAGTTCAAGACCAAACAGTAGAAAACAGCAAATACCTACTGAATTCCCTCTAGGGCATGATTTGTTGGCAAACTGCTAGCCTTTTTATGATTCCTCTTGGGTTTTGATGACCATGACATCAAAAAGTATAAACAAGATCCTCTTGTAGCTCTCCATACAGACTTATCTGAAGTTCTCTACAAGGCAATACTAGGACCAGTGACTATTTATTGAATACACAGATATTGGGACCTAATAAATTATCTCTCAAAAAATTTATCTCAATGCCAATTCACCAAAAGGCCTTGAATTCTTTTTAAATAAATTTAGAGGTCCCTGTTGCCCCTCTCTACAGCAAATAATGTAAGATGTTCTCAAATCTAATTTAATGAGGCCAACTTCAGGTACTTACTGGAAGTTAACATTGCTCCAAGAAGTAAATCTTAGAAATCAAGTGTATGGACTACACTCTTTAATGCCTGAGTTTAATACAGGTTCAGCAATTTACTAACTCTGACCCTGAACAAATTACTTAACCATGGTGATTTCTATATAGTTAAAATAGGAAATGAATGCTTTGGCTTCCTATGACTGCATTGAAAAGATAAGAGGAAATAAGGCACATGAGTGTTCAAATGTTTATTACCATTAATATTATGAGAGAAAAATGAAGAAGTCAAAACAGATGAAAATGTTACAAATCACATGGAAATAGGGATCTGGATAAGTTTTTTGAGATTTGACATGAATGTCAAACTTTCTGATATAAGAAACAAGGCAGTCTTACAGGAAATAGGTAAATGATGCAATAATATCCTCCTTTTAAATGGATTAATCCTGAGAAAGACATTGATTTGCCAAGGAAACACAAACATTCCTTTTTTCCAGCTTGTCTAAAATGAGAAATTGAAAAGAAGCTGAAGCAGGGTGTCAAAAGGAAGCAAGCTAATGGCCCTTACCCAGCAATGAGCAAAGAACCACTCTGAAGCTTTTGCCCAAATGTTCCAAACATCCCATTGTCTCTGAATAATCACTTTTTGATCACCCATGAAAATAAAAATTTTTTGGAGTTTAAGAAGTAGCATTGTTTTATTAAGAGGAAATTTTATGACTTTAGCAAAGCTGGGTGTTAAAGCTATATATAGTTTGTGAGAAAATGTTGGATTGCTCAAATAATATTTTCAATGACCTCCACTGGGAACTCTCGTCTATGGAAATAAAAATACTGGTCCTTTATAATTTATATACAAAAGCATTTATTTTAGTATTTTTATGGCAGTGAAAATAAATTAAAATTATGCATAAATGAAGAGTTGATCAATCACATATGATAAATCATGATACATAATACTGTACAAGTATGAAAAGCAATGTTCCATCAATACATATTAATAAGGAAAGGAAGGAAGAAGAAAGAAAAGAAAGGAGAGAGGGAAAAGAGATGACATTATTGACCATCATTTGTAAATTTTATAAATCAGGAAACTCATTATTACAAATCAGGAAAACCATAAAACTTTTCCCAGGGTTTATGGGAAATGGGTTATTGGCTTTTTAGAGCTTATAACACAATTGGAAACCGCAGCACTCCCTTGACTTCTCATTCATCTTATACCAAGTGATCACTGAACAGGAAGCAGCCTGCCTACCCAGATATCTACAAGATGTCTTAATTTCTTTAATATTATCATGTTTCTTCTAATTTATCCTTTATGCCTATCTGTATATCTGTGCCCTTGGACTTTTGGAGGAGCAATGTCCTCATTTAAGAATATAAGAACAGAACATAGTGCACATCACAAATAAAACATGCAGTGAGTCTGTCTGAGAAGGAGGCTGACAACAAGATAGAATCAAGATGGGAGGCAGAGCCCGATGACATTGCTGAGTAAGTCTGTGCTGAAGGTCAGCTCCATCTTCAGATGTTCTATAAGCAACACATTTAACTTTGAGCAAGTTTGAGTTGAGTTTCTAAGACTGAAGATAAACACTTTCTTTCTCCAATAGGAGATAAAGAGGAAAAAAAAGGGTGAAGATATGATTAGGTGTAGATTTGTTGGCAGGAAGTTGACATTGTATCAATCAAGTGACCCTGCTTTTGTCCATTAAAGGAAGATAAGATTATATCTGAGAAGAGGAAGGTGATGGAGTTGGGTGTATCAGAGCAATAGAAGATTTGAAAGGAGTGAGAGTGAATTGAAATAGAGAAACACATTGTAATGTCCCCATTCAATTACTTTCTCAAGATCTAATTTCAAAAACTACATTTCTTTATTTTATTCAAAAAGGTATAAAAGAATAACAACTAAAAACAATTTAAAAGAGCATTTTAAAATATCCCAAATCTTACAACCTTAAAATTATTTTCTTTGGGGATTCTTACCAATCTCTTTCTATGTGCAATGATATTCTGTGAAGAAACTTTTTGTTCTTTTTTTAATCCTCTTGGTTTTCATTTAACCAGAACTTAGATTGTATCATTATTTATTGTGCTTCCAAATATATAATTTAAAAATAAAATAAATCCACCAATATCTTAAATTTTGTTTCCCAGTTGCATGAATCATTCTTATTTGTGTCACCATATTGTGTTGAGAAAATATTTGACTGGAAGGAATCAGGTGCATTTTCTTGTTCCAACAATGGTATTTATGAAACTGTGGAATTCTTCAAATATATCTGCTTTTCTTATTAAGTTTCCGTAGATTCTAGTTAGAAAATTAACATAAAATGAATGTTTCTTAGTAAACAATATAATATAACCAGTAAAGAAATTCTATAGTACCCTTGGGTCCCTTTATGAATATTGCTGCAAATATTACTATATGCTGAAACATCTTATCCATAATCTTTAAATATGATCTACTTATTGGTCTCAACTTTTGTGGGAAGAATAGTAATAAGAATTTGTATAGCCCATTAACATTTCCCATGCACTTTTAAAAAAATATTTGTTCTAATTAGTGATATATGACAATAGAATACATTTATGTGTTTTGAAAAAATCATACACATATGTAGTATAATTTCCCATTATTTTAATTGTACATATGGTAGGATCACATTGGTCATGCAGTCATATATGTATGTGATGTAATAATGTCTGTTTCGCTCTTAACTCAATTTTCTGTGTTCTTCCTTACAACCATCCTGGGTAACAGATATGACTATTAATATACTTCTTCAGATGTGAAAACTGAGACTCAAAAGAAGTTAGTTGATACGTCCAAGGTTACACAGCTGAGTGACTGACTCAACATACTACTTTTCCTACCATATTATAATTCTGAGAGTTGGGAGAACCAAGGCAAACTCAGTTTCTTGTTCCAAAGCTTATCACCTGTGATTCTGAATAAATTAACATCTTTACACTACTCTTTGAAATTTTAGATAGCATTATCTATATTACAGCTCTATGTACAATTTTGTACTACTACACTGAAATCTTTTTACATAATAGCGTCAACCACCATTTTATTGACAATTCTAGTGGCTGCTTTTTAACCTTGCTGTGTATTTGTCATTGGTTTCTTCCTGAAATATTCTGTTCCTTCTATATTTGAAACACTGTAGTCTCATGACCGTTTTGTCTCAGTCTTCTTAAATGTTCATCATTCTGCCCCTAATCTATTCTTGCTCTCTGTGTAGCTTCACCCATTCCATCCCCTTTCAGTTGTGGATTGCTATTCCATTGGAAGTGGATGAATTGTGTCTCCTAAAAGAATGTGCCCAGGTTCTAATCCTCTGAAAGTGAATTAATTGAAAATAAGGCTTATGCAGATGTAATTAAGCTAAGCATCTCAAGATGAGATCATCATGGATTTAAATGGGCTCTAAGTGTAATGATTTATGTCCTTGTAAGAAGAGAAGGGGACACAAAAACATGGGGGGAGGTGGCCAAATGTGAAGATGGAACAATGTGTCTATAAACTGAAGAGTGTCAAGAATTAAGAGCAAAAGTAAGTAAAGCTGGAGGCTATAAAGGAAGTGTTCCTGTATGGGAGTGCCTAGTAATAAGCATCACAAAGGACTCTAGAGTCACAATTTGTCATGAGTTAATTTGAGCAGGATCTCATAAACCTACAAATCTTTTTAACTTCCTACATTGATAAACTCAATCTGTTTTTCACTGATGATTATGAGTTACTGTCTTCATGGTTTTCAGAGACTGGATGATATGCTAATTGCTTTTATGCTAATTGTTTACAAAAAAGTCATGCTTTGCTGTCTTGTTTCTTGTCTTTTTTAGCATGATCCCTGCTCTATGTATACCTTGCCCAGTCACCTACCATCTGCCACCATGGACCTCTGACTGCTCTGATGCAGAACAGCCTTAACTGTCCATGTTCCACCTGATAGAGAACAAGGACTTTGGGTTACTTTCCCCAACTTTGCCCTCCTTCAGCAGGAAGCAGATTGGACATGTCATGGCCCCTTTTTTATCATAGAAATGGAATGTGAAAAAGGACATTGGGGAAATGAAACAATGGTCTGCTCTAAGCTTTGAATATAGCTCTTGCTGCTCTGCCACTAGGACTTATTTTTAAAACGGACATGTTTCTCTTCTTCTCTCCCTGTTCCTCCTTAATCTCTCCCCCTCTCTAATCTCAGGAAAACAGGATTACCTCTCTTGCCCATTTTAGGCAGATTTATCTGTCCTTGAATACACACCCATCATAGGAATGAAGTAATCCAGGCTTTGGGGATATTCGCAGAAGATCTCAGAAATAACTGTTGCCCAAATTGACAAGTGAATTGCAACTACAACTAAAAACCCTTGAAATGTGACCTTTGAATCACCTTTTTAAAAGCCCCCTCTTCCAGCTGATAGGCAGAATCACAGCCTCTGGGATAGGAGTCCTGTGTTTTTCTCCTTTTCTAGCAAAGCAATAAAACTTCTTTTTCCTTTTTCTAAAAAAATAAAAATAAATAATAATTCACAGCAATCATGAGAAAGTAGGAGAGAAAAATGGAACAAATTCTTCTACAAAGCCTCCAGAAGGAGCCAACCCTATGGATATCTTGATTGTAGATTACTAGCTTCTACAAATGTAAGAGGAAAAGTGTTGAATCAAAACCTCTTATTCTATGGTAAGTTTTTACAGTATCCCTGGGACTCATTATAATTATCATCAAATCCAATTTTCTAGCCCATTTTGTTGAGTATGTCAGTGAGGTTTTCCCCAGACATGTAAATCTCAATTAATTCAAAATCAAACTTTTCAAATGATATCCCAAAACCTGCTCTCTTCCCTGTGTTAGAAAATTGTAAGACCATCCATAGCCATAGCAATATTATCTATTCAGGTAATGTTTTTTTCCCTGAAGCTTCAGTTACTAGAAGAAGATTCAAATGATTTTCAAATACATGTCTATAATCTTGATCTATGATACTAGTCTAATTCATTATATCATCCTGTATAGTCAACACCTCTGCGTTTACAGAGCACTCTTTTCTATATCAACTTTCTCAGTGAATGTTTCCATCACATACATGTTTGAATGATCCAGAAACCCAAAAGACAGGATTCACACATAACTCTTCTCAATCTTTTCCCAGAACACATTCCATGCATGACCAGTCCCATTTATATTCAAAACTTGAATGTGTTAACCTCTCTCCATCTTCCCACTATATCTTCAGTATCTGTTTCTGTCATCTCTCTTTGAATTTTTTCAGTAGCCTGTTATTTGGTAAGCTACAAGTATTGTTGCTTCTTCCAACTCCCAAATTCAAGAGAAAAGTGAAAAGTGAATTGCTCTTCTTGACCAAAATTGTGATCATTTCATTCCAACTTATGTCTTAACCTCCTCTTTGAAATACTTGGATCTTGTCATTCTTGTTCAAAAACCTAAATTGAAATTTTGCAGAGTCTGGTCAATTCCTGAACCTCTAGACCCAATCATTTTTCTGTTCTCAATACACAATGCACTGTTACCTTCATCACACTCAATTCGGAATTCCACTTGTCTAGGATGCTCTTTCTCCGCCTCCTGCATGCATATTGTCTACCATCTTTCACATCTCAGGTTACATGTTACATTGTTCAGAGAAATTTTCTTATATACTCCAGACAAAGTCAGGCTTACTTATAGTATATTTTCCTGGTACATTTTCTCTTTATTTCTTGCAAATCTTTAGACAATTCTACTCTTATTTGTGTGATTACTAGATGAATATCAGTCTAATTCTCTAGCATATGAGAGACAGTGTCTGTCTTCTTTATTGTTTCTACACTGTTTTGTCAATCTCTAAATCCAGCTAAAGGAAAAGATGTTGAAGACATACTACCAAATCAGGGGCAAAACATGCTTTGTGGTGGGTGTGCATCCATGAATGAATTAACCAACATCTCTGCAATCACAAATCTCTGCTCTATCTACAGGGATGCTTGGAATGCCAATTTCCATTTCAGAGCTGGAGGTTGGGAACCTGATTCAGACATAACAGTGTTGTGCAGGGTAGCAGAATGAGGCATATCCCAACCACAACTCCAATTAGTTGCTATTATCCAGATTCATTCTGCTTCACTGCAATGGAAGGTGCATGGAAACTGAGACTTTCCATGGGGATACTGCTAATTTACAGAAGTGTTGGAAACCCAGGACTGACTATATATTTTTATCAGAGATATTTATTACCATTGGAAAAAGGAAATGCAATAAAAACAATTACTCAAAAACCAATTTCCCTGGACAGTTCTTTGTTGCATGCTTCTACTACTGTCACAGATATTTGTATTTTAAATAAGAGTTTTTTCACTCTTAACACCTTATGCCACTGCTCTATAATTTCAAACCTGAGAAGACAAGTCGCCTGACTCTATTGATTCTGATGCTCTATATATCATAGAAGTCTTTTACTTCTAGTGTGTTGGAGTGTAGAGTGCTACTTGCTCATGAAGTAAAATTCTATGCTTCCATTGATGGTACATTTCCTTAAAAAAAAAAAAAAAAGACCTGTTTAATTTGGGATAGGAGATTAAGTTGATCATCTGAGGAAAATAGGCCATAAAATGCACCTTAGACAAATTTAGAGCAGAAATTTTGTAATATCTTTCTCTTTTTCTTTCTTTCTTTCTTTAAACTGAAACAGGAAATTTATAATTAAATTAAGTTAAAATTTATAATGAAATAATTTTATGATTAAATTATACTTAAAGTTATTTCCTTTGGTTTTGTTAAATCATGATGGTGAATAAGATTTAAGTCCTATGTCAAGCCTGAGCTCTGACACTCGTTAACTGTTAAGTCTTGCCTACTTTAACTTTTGTGGGTCTTTTTCTCTCAGATAGTATATGGCAAAAATAATTAAAAATTATTCTTTTCTCTTGTGAGTATTAGATACTTTTAACTTAATAATGAAATTTAAGGTATAGCATGAATTCATTAGCAGTAAACATGACAGTATGTAGGTCACATTACTACTATGATATCTGGGCAAAACTTGCCTTTCTACCATCGCCATATAACTCCTATGTTATATAAGGATTTCCATAAATATTAATTTTTCTGGAAATTTTTCTTATTGCTTGATTGTGTCCCTGGTGTCCTATCCTTCTGATATAGGGTCATAAGTTCCATAAAAATTACTCACTTACTTCCCAGTCTTCCTCACTAAACAGGAAACACCTTTAAGGACAAGGATCTTTCCTATCTCACACAACCCTGTATCATCAGTGTCTTGCATAAAACCTATTACATATTATATACTCAGTGTACAATTTGAGATGAAAGAATAAGTACATAGAATCTGTAAAAGATGCTATCTACATAGAACGGCATAAAATAACTTGTCCAGAAAAGTTATTTTTAGTGTTCAGTTAAGGAAAGAGTTTTGAGGTTAGCAAACCATTTGCACAGATTGATGAGTTTCACCTTTATATATATGTCCATAGAGCCATTCACCTGTCAGAATCAAATCCATCCTATTTCCTTATCCATGCTAACTTATCTGCTGTTTCCTTAAATGCAATCATGTTCGTCAAGGAATTAAGCAAATGCTAAGTAATGACCTTCAACTGGTGACAGGATTACTTTGTAGTGATGTTTATTTAGCATAATCCTGGGCTACATTCTTTTACAAGTCCCAGATGCCACACTCCTCCCTCTATGGCACTGTGAGTATGTCTGTTGATATTGCTTCTTCATTACAGTGGTCTATTTCTAAAGTGTGGATAAACATGCTTTCTAAGCTGGGCCTTTCTAGGATGAATTCGCTAATATTTGCAGAGTGCCTCCAGCATGGTAAGTAATGTGGAGATGCTCAGTGTCATTTTGTGTAAACTCATCGTTGTGGGATGTTCTGGGAGGGAAATGCCCTGAGAATGTTTTGCAGGGCAGTGCAGAGGAGAGTGAAGCGTGGTTCTTTCTGGAATGCTGCCCTATGCACCAGGAAGAAAAGCTTTCTCAAAAGAGCCTAAAAAGCAGGTAAAACTTTGAGCGTAGCCATGGCTGAATAAAACATTGACTACCACTCTAAGTTAGGGACACAGTGTCCTTCCACTGCCTGGTTCTCTAGGGAACTGGAAGACAATAAGCATAGCCAGTAGGGAGCTCTGGGCTCAGACCAAAGTAATTAAATATCTTCCCTGTATGAATGTTGCATAGTTACCTGGTCCCTCCATGATCTCAACCCAGCCCTCATTTGATGTGCCCAGGACATGTGTACCTAGAAAAGTGGAAAAAAAATATTACATAACAGAGCAAAATGAAGGACCATTTCTTAATCTGCAACCTCTCCTCCCTCCCTTCTGATTTTCTATATTTTGTCCTTTCTTTCAAAAGTAACACTGAGCTCCTCCTAGATGTCCAGTACTGCCCTAGCTAGAAATTGATGAGGGGTAAATAGAAAAAGGAAATCTTTTTTTTTTTTTTTTTTTTTTTTTCCTGGCTACCCATGCACTTCTCTGGATGTCTGGTTCTTCCCTAAGTATTTGTATATTTTTAGGTTGAATCATGGATTCATGGCCATGTAGTGTATTTTAACTTAAGAGAGACTTTGGAGAACCTTATTTAACAGATAGGGAATTGAGGTGTGTATGTGGGTGTGTTGTGAAGAGCCCCAATATTACCACTAATACTTACATGTTAATGATGATCATTAGGGTAACTGCAGTAATGAAAATGGTGCTAACAAAACAAATTTACCACAGGGACTAAATTTGGGGTATATATACTTAGTTCATATTTCTATTTTGAGAAAGTTTCTTTTCTCTTCTAGGAGAAAATATAATTTTTCTGAAATATATACATACCATTTTGTAGTCCTCTTACATGGCGTCTTCTACAGACTTCTCAAATGTTCTTTAATCACTGAATTTTCTAGTACCTATTCTTTGTTGTTTTTGATGACTTGAACTTCCATAGAGATGATTCATCTAGAAGTATGGTGTCTAAGTGTTTAGATTGCCTAAATTCAAACTGGATTTTCCTCAACACCACATTAGCTGTTTATTTCAATGAATATAAACTGGGCCTTATTATTAGCTATACCTGTACCATCTCTGGAATCATGATCTCAAATATTATAATATACGATACTCTAACTTACACTGGCTTCCACACTCTGGCAGTATTTAAATTCTATCTTTACTGCAAATCATTGATTTACTACTTATCTTCCATACCATGAATTCCACCAGAACATCAACTATCTCACTGCCCAATTTACACTGTATAGTTTATCATGAAAACCACTCCCTTACATTGCCACCTACTTCCACGCCTCAGCTCCTTTATCCATCTCTTAATGTTATTTATCTGGCAAAGTATCTCTCCATATATTCTTTTCATGTCACCGAATATAATTGGAGAGAAATATAATCATGCTCTCCGGTCTTTGAATTTATGACCACAACCTGTACCTAAGAGTCCTACTCATTTGCATCCTACTAGCTAGTCCTACTAGCTGATTCGTTCTCTTCTTATCATTGGCTGATGGTCTTGCCTCTTATTCCACTAAGAAAATAGCAGAAGTCAGAAGAAAGCTATCCAATCTGCCCACCACCAAATTATCAAAGATTCTGCCTTTGAGGCAAAGCATTGGCCTTCCTACCCATTTAAGTAATGAATTCTACATTCATATCTCAGGACAATTCATACACCTAAATTTGAGGTATACATACTTTGTTCATATAACTATTTTGAGAAAATTCCTTCTCCTTCTCAAATTCTTACATTGTCTCCAGTACAAGAATATGGTGCTGACATTAATTGTCCCTTTTCCTCAGTCAGCAAGTCACGCTTTTCTTCTGGATTATATCTATCAGAATGAAAATCTACTATACTATATTTCATTAAAAATAAAACGAAATGACCAAGCATGGTGATACACACCTGTAATTCCAGTGACTCAGGAGACTGAGGCAGGAGGATCACAAGTTCAAGGCCAGCCTCAGCAACTTAGCAATGCCCTGTCTCAAAATAAAAATAGTAAGGATTGGAGATGTGGCTCAGTGGTTAAATTCCCTGGGTTCAGTCTTCTGGTACAAATGTTAAAGAGAGAGAGAGAGAGAGAGAGAGAGAGAGAGAGAGAGAGAGAGAGAAAAGAAAAAAGGAGAAAAGAAACCCACCAAAAAAGACCAAAATAAAAGCAAAAAAACAAAATGAAACACCTAGGTCCATATTTTCATGAAACATCTACTGAAAATTTCTTTGTTCCTTTTTGCAGCAAAACTTAAAAGTGTAGCCTACACTAACTTCTGTCTCACCTTTTCTCTTCGTCCTCTCTCTCTTTAGGCTTTCTTTCCTATGTCTTAACTAAAATCACATTTGTCATGAGAGACCATCATTTTGGCACTTCAAATGTCAAATTGTAGTCCTCCTTGATTCTCAAGAGCATGATGCACAATGAATATCCTCCAAGCATTTTCTTCAGTTGGCTTCAGGAACACAATTCTCCTGGATTTCTACATTATGTACATCTCCTTCTCTGTTTCTTTAGGTAGCTTCACTTCCTTTTCCTGAACAATATATTACAGATATTCCAGAATCAAATCTTGGCATTCATCTTTCCTTTTTCTTCACTGTTCCTTACCTTCCTTATATAATTTCATGTTGTTAAATATAAAGACAATGTTGAACACACATCTCTAAATTAATGCATTTTTTTAAGCTTCAGGCTGATTTGTAGATCTGTCCTCTTCCCTGCTCCTTTCAATTATAATAGATATCCCAAGTATACTATGTCTCAAACAGAGCACTTGGCTTTCCATTCCATTTTTTTTTCCCCACTTTTAGTCTTTCTCATCTTAAGGATGAACACTACCATGTACTCAACCTTTTGGGCCAAGAACTTTGAAGGCATTTCTAATATTTTAAATTCATTTACTATATCCTTATTCCAACCAATAAAAATCTTGTCAGTCTTTCAAATATATACTGAATCTTACCCCTACTATAACAAATATTTACCTTTATCGGTTAGCAATATTGGTATGAAGGACTATGAAATGCCTTCTCTTCCTTCATGGTATCCAATATGAATAATTATTCTCAAAGAAGCTTTGTAAATTGTATGATGGTTCCTACTATTCTCAGAATCTTGCACTAGGTCAACACGCACTTCTCAAACATAAATATAGATATTTAGATTGTCAGACACTTTCTTGTTCTTCAAACACATCAAATTCATTCTTGCCTAGAAGAATCTGTATTGTTCTTCTTACCTTTGATTCTTTACCAGACTGATCTTTTCCCAAATGTATTCAGGTCTTTTCATAAAAGTTAACTTCTTGGACAAGTCTTTTGTTATTATTGAAACTCACATACTTCTGACAGCTGTTCTCTATTGTCACATGAAGTTGGATTTTTACTTCATTTATATGATGTATTATTTTGTTACAGGCTTGGTTTTTAGCTTCCTTATTAGAAACAAATCCCATGATAATGAAGCTTATTCACATGTAATTTTTGTTTTTTTCTACCACTGTCTAGAACAATGCTTGGAACCTGGTATGTCATTAACAAGTACTTGTTGAATAAATTAATCAATGAATTCTAACATTTATTTTTATCTATTACACGAATTTGTGGATAACTTCTATTGGTATGCACAGAGCAAACTGAATTTTATAAGACTATGTATACTTTTTAGGTACTTTCAATACGTTAAGTCTCAAATTAATTTTTCAATGTGTTAAGATTTTAAATTGTGGGTGAGAACCCATCAGACGAGGTCATAAAATCAATTTGGTGACTGTGACTAGTATTTTTGATAAATAAAACAGGATAAAAAATGTGGTATATTATAATGATCCAGAAAATGTTTTATTTGCTTTGTGTAGCATTTGTTTTGTGTAATATACACATTGTGTGTGTATTGGATACTGAAGAATAATGAAGGCAAAATAAGTAGTTTTATTTGGGGATACAGTCAAAAAGTTTAAGTCACACTTAATCAGATTCCATAGCAACAGGAAATAGAATTTTCCCTTCTCCAAGGTTACAGTGCACTCCAGTCAGCAGGGAGACTCAGTCTTTGTGAATGCAATGTGGTGGTCAACAGCAGCGATTCTGATGTTGAATTTCTTTGTCACTTGCTACGGTGTTTTTTTTCCCCATTAAAAGACAAAAAGGCTTCACCTTTCAGTTGAACTTGTCCTGAGATTTCTGTGAGTCACCTTTTATAATTTCCCACTTCACCTTCTAAATCTATCCTTGAAATACAGATGATACTCAGAAACTACTTTGAAAATCTATACTCCAATAAAAGAGAAAATCATGAAGTCATCAACAAATTTCTAGAGACATGATCTACCTAAATTGAATCAGGAGGATATAGAAAATTTAAACAGATCAATTTCAAGCAATGAAGTTGAAGATGCCATCAAAAGTCTACCAACAAAACCCAGACCAGATGGATTCTCAGCTGAATTCCATCAGACCTTCAGAGAAGAACTTATACTAGCTTATACTCCTCAAATTAATCCATGAAATAGAAAGGGAAGGAACCTTTCCAAACTCATTCTATGAAGCTAGTGTCACCCTAATACCAAAACCAGACAAAGACACATGAAGGAAAGAAAACTTCAGACCAATATCTCTGATGAATATAGATGCAAACATTCTTAAGAAAATCCTGTCAAATTTTATACAAAAACATATTGAAAAGATAGTGCACCATGATCAAGTGCGGTTTGTTCCAGGGATACAAGGTTGTCTTGCATCCCTGGGATGAACAGAATGATACAGAAATCAATAAATGTATTTCATTACATCTATAGACTTAAAGACAAGAATGACATGATTATATCAAAAGATGCTGAAAAAATTCAGCATCCATTCATGTTCAAAACACTAGAAAAAACTAGGGATAGGAGTAACATACCTCAGAGTTATAAAAGCTATACATACTAAGGCCAACTTCATTCAAAATGGAGAAAAATCGAAAGCGTTCCCTCTAAAAACTGGAATATGACAGGGATGCCCTCTTTCATTACTTCTATTCAACATAGTCCATGAAACCTTAGCCACAGCAATTAGAGAAGAGAAAGAAATTAAAGGAATACAAATAGGAAAAGAAGGGCTCAAACTAACTCTACTTGCCAATGACATTATTCTATCTTAGAAAGCACAAAAATCTCCACCAGAAACCTTCTTGAACTCATAAGCAAATTCAACAAACTAGCAGGACATAAAATTAACACCCATAAATTAATTATGTTTCTATACACTAATGACAAATCAGGTGAAAGAGAAATCAGGAAAACTATTCCATTCACAAAAGCCTCAAAAAATAATATTGGGGAATAAATCTAACAAAAGTGGTGAAAGACCTCTACAATGAAAAGTATAGCATACTAAAGAAAAACATTGAAGAAAACCTTAGAAAATGGAAAGATCTCCCATGTTCTTGGATAGGCAGAATTAATACTGTCAAAATCACCATACTATCAAAAGCACTATACAGATTAAATGCAATCCCTATTAATATTCCAAAAATATTCTTCATAGAAATAGAAAAGCAGTTATGTAAGTCATTTGGGAAAATAAGAGGCAAAAAAATAGCCAAAACAATTCTTAGCAAGAAAAGTATACAGAAGGCATCACAATACCAGATCTTAAATTATACTACAGAGCTATAGTAGTATAGCAAGGTATTGTTACAAGATTCAAAAACCAATGGAACAGAATAAAAGACACAGAGTCAGAACAACATAGAGTTATCTTATACTAGACAAAGGCGCCATAAACATGCATTGGAGAAAAGATAGCCTCATCAATAAATGGTGCTGGGAAAACTGGAAATACATATGCAGTAAATTGAAATTGAACCCCTATTTCTCACCCTGTACAAAACTCAACTCAAAGTGGATCGAGGACATAGACATTAGACCAGAGACTCTGCACCTACTAGAAGAAAAAGCCCAAATCTCCATCATGTCAACTCAGGAATAGGCTTCTACAATAAGACTCCTAAAGCACAAAGAAAGAAAATTGAGAATCAACAAATGTGATGGAATCAAACTAAAAATCTTCTTCACAGCAAAGGAAGCAAGAATGTGGACAGAGAGCCTACAGAATGGGAGAAAATCTTTATCACCTGGACCTCAAATATTGCATTAATCTCTAGGATATATAAAGAATGCAAACAACAACAACAACAACAAACAAATAACCCAATCAATAAATAGGAAAGGAATTGTACAGGCACATCACAGAAGAAATATGAATGTCAAATCATATATGAAAGAAATGTTCAACCTCTCTAGCATTTAGATAAATTCAAATCAAAACTACACTGAGATTCCATCTCACTTCAGTCAGAATAATTATCAAGAATACAAGTAACAATAAATGTTGGCAAGGATATGCAGAAAAGGGTTCATTTATACGTTGGTAGTGGGATTAGAAATTGATGCAACCACTCTGGAAAGCAGAATGGAGATTCCTTAGAAAACTTGGAATGGAACCACCATTTGACCTAGTTATTCCACTCCTTGGCTTATACCCAAAGGACTTAAAATCAGGATACTACAGTGATACAGTTACATCAACGCTTATAGCAGCTCAATCCACAATAACCAAGCTACGGAAACAACCTAGGTGCCCTTCAACAGATGAATGGATAAAGAAAATGTGGTATATATACATAATGGAATTTTACTCAGCCATAAAGAAGAATGAAATTATGTTATTTGCCAGTAAATGAATGGAACTGGAGAATATGATGCTAAGTGAAATAAGCCAGTCCCAAGAAAGCAAAGGATGAATGTTCTCTCTGATATATGAATGTTAACCCATAACAAAGGAGGATAGAGAGGGGAAGTATAGAAAGTCATTTAATTAGACAAAGGGGAATGAAGTGAAGTGAGGAAGGTTGGGAATAGGAAAGACAGTGGGATGAATCGTACATAATTTTTCCTATGATCATGTAAGAATCGATGACAATGTTAATGCCACATTATGTACAACCACAAGCATGGGATCCTGACTGGAATGGGTTACACTCCATGTACGCATAATTTGTCAAAATATACCCTACTGTCATGTATATCTAAAAACAATAAATAATAAACCAAAAATCTATCCTTTACTTGTAGAAGGAAATGAGAACCTGAATCTTGGCCAGGTGATAACCAGGAGAGTACTTTTATAACAGTATCCTTCTCATAAATGCCCACTGAGGTCTCCAGAGAGAGGTCCAACAGCCAAGCTCTGCTGTGGCCTCCACATTGTGGCTCTTCAATGTGTCATTTGCCTCTCAACATTCTTTTGATGCTTTCCTTCATTTCATGGAAATTTGCCAAAGACAACTCTCTTTTCACGATTCCTGGTCTCAACCCTCTCACGAGCCTCTTTTTATATCAGATTCAATTAAAAGACAAAAAGTGTTTCTGATTCCAAAATTCCAAGAAAATTCTGTAAGTGATCATATTTTCAACAATGCCACAGCTTTTACTAATCCCTTATGCTTTAGTTAGCTTTTGTTTTGCTGTGACCATAAAACCCAAGAAGAGCAATTTTTGTTGTCAGTCTCAGTCCATAGATGGCAACTTCATAGCTCTTGGCCCATGGTGAGGCAAAACACATGGGGAAGGGTGTGGAGGAGGGAAGATGCTCCCTTCATTGCAGCAAGGAAACAGGTGGGAAGAGGTCACAGATGCAAGATGTCTCCTTTTAGGACACGTTCCCAGTGACCCACCTCCTCTAACTACACCCCACCTGCCTATAGTTACCACCCAGTCAGTCCAATCAAACTAGGATGGACAGATTAGATTATAGCTTTGTAATCTATTCATTTTACCTCCAAATATTCCTGCATTAACACAGCAGGTTTGGGGCACACCTCATATCCAAACCATAATACCTGAGAAGGAAAGAATCACTATCATTGTTAAATAATTATTATGTACTAGAGTTTCATAGTGAGTATTTAAATTAACCTTTTTTTAAATTTTACCTAGAGTTTTGTTTTGCAGTATTTTAACTTTTAGTTGACCAGATTTTAAAATCAGAAGCTTTTACATGGAATTGAGCTTTGTGGCTTCTCTGGAACAATTTGAAAATATAGTATGACAACAAACAGGAGCCCTTGCATTTGTTTCTTTGGATTCTCCTAACAAAATACCAGCAATGGGCTGGCTTAAACAATGGAAATTTATTTTTCCCAGTTCTGAAGATAAGAAGTCCAAGAACAAGGAGTCAACAGGTAGAGTTTCTTATGGATAGCTAAATTCTCACTATTTTTTCACCTGGTTCCTCTCAGTAAGTGAGTGTATTCTAATCTCCCTCCTTATAGGGACACTAGGTAAACAGATTAGAATTTACTGTCTTTGAGGTCCTAACTTTGAATTCTGAAGTTTTAAAGATTAAACCTTCAACATAAGAATTTTGGAGAGGGCATAATTTGATCCATGACAGATCCCATGATATCAATTGATGGGGCCTGAGCCATAAAGAGTTGCTTTCGACATCACCAATATTTCCACTACGACTTATTGTCTCACTGAATCTAGGGCTGAGTACCATTTATCATTAAAATGACATCTTTTCTAATGGTATTAGATACATTTCCCCAGGATACATGTGAAGAAGTATTTGAATTTTCCAGTTAAACCTCCTTTTGAATTCTATCTTTATGTCTGCGGGGGTTAGAATGTATTCTTCCTTCTGAAATTCATGTTGGCACTTAAACCCAAGGTGATGGTATTAAGAGGGGGTACATTCAAGAGTTGATTAAGGGGCTGGGCTGTTGATCTGTGGCAGAGCATTTGCCTAGCACATGTGAGGCACTGGGTTTGATCTTTAGTACTGCATTAAAAATTAAATAAATAAAATAAAGGCATTTTGTCCATATACAACTATAAAAAATGCAAAAACAAGAGTCGATTAGGCCATGAAGTATCTGCCATTATGAATGGAATTAATGTCCTTATAAAAGAGCAGATTGCTGCCCATCCTTCCATCTCCTCTACCTTGTGAGGATCCTATGAGAAGACATAAATCTTGGGCACAGTCCTGACTGGTTACTGAGTTTGCCAGGACCTTGAATTTGGACTCCTGAGCCTTCAGAATTGTGAGAAATTTCTTTCCTTTATAAATTATCATATAAGGTATTTAACTGCAGTAGCACAAATAGATGAACACAATCCCTTACAAGTAGCTTTGAGAATGCTGCTTGCCACATCTGAGCCTTAATTTGCTCACCTCCAAAAAATAGGACAGTATCTAATAGGCATTAGATACTTGTCTAATAGCAGCATTGAGACGATAAAGTAATTCAGAACAAAATTTCAATTTATACTCTTATTTGTTTGTCATTATTACTATAAAACCTTATCAGCATGGCTTAGAATAATTACTTTCAAAGTAAAATACCCTTAGCAGCAACATTAGCATCACTTGGGTATTTGAAAGAAAGGCAAATTCTGCTGAATCAAAAACTTGAGGCATAGGGCCTAGGAATCTGGGTTCCAGGTGAATTGAAAGCATGTTAAATCCTACGAATGACTAATGAAGGTTCTTAAACAAGGCACTATATGAATACAAAACAGTAACTATTAAAGTTGGTTTAAAATAAAAGAATGTAAATTCCTGCAAGGATGTCTCTTTGTCTTCACTGCTTCTAAAACTGTCTAATAATCAAAAAACAATTAACAAAAATATCAAAACATTTTATATCCAGGTTTGCAAAATAGTTTCATTTTACCACCTATATCATAAATGTCTTCAAAAAATAATCACCATGTTGATTTAGTTGATATTAATAAACATTAACTAAAAGTAGTGATAAAGGTAGCATGAATGAACTTTGTAATGGAAATTATCATTTGCCTATAAGATTGGAAAGGAAAGAATATTTATTCACTCTATTTGATCTTCCTTTTCAAGTGATTCATTAATTCTCCAAATATCTGCCATGCCTTGAAAAGAGACAGAGATTTTACATACAAATGACTTACAAAATTGACAGGAAGTGGCTCTTTTCATTTACTTTGTAAAAAGAACAATTTCAAAATCCCAACCATTTACGATGTTGGGGCAGAGGAGAGAAATTTTTAACATGGAATAATGAAATGTTCTTAGTGATTCGGAAATTTCAGTGGTTGGAGGCAAATCCTTATTCTGAAGTGTCCACATTAGTGACAGATTCAGGGAAGACTTCTCTGAGCTCAATTTCTTCTTGCAAGGAAAGAATGAATCTGACAAGAGGAAAGGACATGGGCCAAGATCCTTTCACTTCATGCAAATCCCAGCTATGCAGCCTTACTCTGCAGTGCAGTGCTAAGAACAAGGACTTGAAGCAACTGCTCTCCAGCTCCAAGGGGATTTTCAAGATTGGAAGTTATTAAGGATTCACAGGTTACTACATCAGAGGATGTCTTCTGACAGTTCCTTTATCTCTCTTTTTAGAGTTTTTAAGTTAGAAGAAGACAAAAAGAGGCACACGGTTGTCAGTTTGGTGTCAATTCCAAGGTGAAATTACCTTGAAAAATTATTATTCCTAAATTTAATGGATGTTTACCTCCACAAAGGCTGTGGGGTGATTTCTTTGTATCACTGTGTTTGTTGTTAAAAATACCCTTTGATGGGTTTTCATTGAAACCAAAAGTGAGGGAGGGTAAGTCCAAGATCACCCAAACAATGCACATTAGGCCAGGCTCTTCAGATTCCAGATCCTGCCATACCATAATTCTACCACTGCTACCTTATCACTTTTTTAGAGCTTTGTATTTATAAAGTAGCTTGTCTGTATTACCATACCTGAATCTGAAATAGAAATCATGTAGGTATGTATGCAGGCACATAGGTAAATAGACTGATGTACTAAATTTCATTTGACCAAAGAAATGTTCTCAGAATATGTGTAAATTTCCTGAAATTGTTCAGTTAGTAGCTGGTAATGCTAACATTGGGAACATGATTTCTCTGCCTGTAAATATATACTTATGACACATCTACCCCAATTTCATTAAATAACTATTTTTAAAAGTACAGAAGATTTTTAAAAATGATTAAAAAATGACTTAACAAGGTGTGGTATCTGTACACAATAGAATAGAATGAAATCCTGTCATTTGCAGGAAAATTGATGGAACTGGAGATCATTGTGTTCAGTGAAATGTGCTATACATAGAAAGACAAGTATTGTATGTTTTCTCTCATACATCTAAACTAAAAAATTTTCAGATGATCTGAACATAGAAGACAGTGTATTAGAAATGGGAAAAGGGATTGAGGTGGAAAGGGTAGAAGGAAGGTTGGACTGATCATGCATGATATGTGCACGTGTGGAAATCTCACAGTTGAACCCATTAATGTGTACAATTAATATGTGTTAATAATAATAATAATAACCAACAGAAAGAAGCAGTAAATTGGGCAAGACATTGTAGGTATCTAGTGGTTTTGACTGATCACACATGAATAGATAGATGTCTGCCTTAATAGCTAGATTCTCCCTGAAAAGATGGGACCTCAGACTACCATCTTAGATGCTGCCACTGCAGAGTTATCAGATATTACTCTTCGGAACATGAACAACTAAAGAATAGGGAAATACAGTTTTAGATATTGTGCAGATGTAAGATAGACTTGCTAGGAATAATATGGAAAGTGTAACTGCCTTAAGAAATGAGCCACATCCGCCATCCACACACTTGTGTTCAAGTTCTGACACTACTTAGTCTTGGACAAGTAAGTTTCCACTTCTGTAACTTAATCCTACAATCTAAACAGTTTTCTTTAAAGTCCTTACTGCTGTTGCATATTCAGTGTTTAACTTTGTCCAGGCACCATGCTCATTATTGTATATACATCATCTCTCACTTTTCACAGATACATTTAACTAGATAATATTGTAATCATAGAAGTTGAAACAGGGCTTAGGGAGATCAACTTTTTGGTCAGAGTCATACACATATCAAGACACAGTTCAGGATTTGAACAAATTTTCTTAAATGAAAAGGGTCCTTTTAAATATGAAGTACCACTAGGCTTTCTGAGAAATTGAGTGAGAGGTTATGTATTTTTCCTTCCAAATCAGAGGACTTCCCATTCATTTCTTAAATTGTCTATACATCAGTTTCCTCTTCTGTAAAATGGAGATATACATCACAGTTGACATGGAACTAATAGAATGAGACAATTCATGCATCTTAAGTTCTTTGACATGTTTCCTGTGTTCCATAAATAGTTATTTTGCTACTAATTTTAATAAGCTTCTACCCAGCCCTCAAAATACATGATACATGGAACTAAAAGAAGCTTCCGAGAGTGAACCAGAGGAGAGTATTTAATATCTTGATTAGATCACAAAAGAAGGAATTGAGAGAAGACTAAACAGTGACTTTCTGGATACCAAGTAATTGAACACATGAAGTCAGGGATTGTATACCTCTATTCCATAGACTCTTGCAGAGATTTTATTTCACAGTGAATATTTAAAAAGTTACTTGAATTATATGAAATTCCAGGCTTTACTTGCAAAAAATGGCTAGTTATTTTATAAAAGTCTTAAACATATGCATTTTGAATTAAAAATGCAACCAGAAAATATAAGAGCATTTGTTCTCAAGCTAAAAAACAACTGACAAACTCACACTTCCAAGGAAAAGCAGCACTTAAGTAGAGAACAATCAGTGTAGGATTGTTTTTCTTTCTATGGCCAGTATGCCATTTGCATTCATTAATATTCAAGTATGGATAAAGAGTATTTTTCATAGACTACTTGAAATCTCAAGTATCAAAACTACTCCAGAGAAGGGATCAAAAGCAAATTCCATGGCTTTGAAGTATTAGTTTTTTTAATGTTCTGTATAAATATTTTCTGTGGACTTGATATAAAACATGATTTAAATGCTGTTAAAAGCATATGATTTTATAGTTGATGCCAAATTTTCCTTGTCTTCAGATAACTACTGTGTTTGTACAAGAATTTTCTCCAAAGTGTCTAAGTCATCTTCCACTGTCATTAAAGGAGAGGAAATGGCAGTTAAAACATAAGTCTTTCCCTGTCATCACTCAAACCTCAGAGCAATCCTGGGGCTTTTAAGAGGTTGAGAAAAGTTCAGCAGCAATATTATTTCACCAAGAAAAGATTATTGCAACTTTAAGTTCTGGGTCTAGCCTTCCTTACTTTAGATGTCAAATTTTAGATATCAAATATATTTATTATATTATCTATCTAAAATAATTTGTTTTATTATTATACCCAAAATGATACATATTATTAAAATGAAATCTATTTATACATAGTTTAAAAAATAAACATTATTATAGGAATGTAATCTCATAGACACTGAAAACTGTTCAAAACCATATTTTTAAAGGTCTTAAGCTGCTTGAACAGGTATGCATTCCTATTTTACAAATTTTTGCAGATATGGTTATTGTAATTGTGTATATAAATATATATTATAATTAAATGTATCCATTTTTCACTTGTGTAATTTATTGCTTTCGTTTAAAAATTATTCTTTCCATATGTGAAAAATATTATCCTTTGTTACTGAGTTTTTCTATTTTTTGTCAACTTCTTTAACTATTTTATGTATTATAATTTTGTTTGGATATGTTTATTTTTTCTCAACTGCTACCTTTTACATATCCATGAGTTATTAAAAGATTCTTTAAAATAACACTCTCAAAACTATTATGCCAAATCTTAATTTTATCAGAGACTGTATGGTTCCAAAGGAAGGAAGGAAACAAGGCAGGCAGGCAGGAAGTAAGTGGGAGACAAAAAAACGGAGGGAAGGAAGAAGAAAGGAACTGATATTTTGGGTGATAAGTATTAAAAAAAAAAGCACCTTTTAATAAGACAAAACATTACTGCTATTAAATTCATCACAAATTATTTACTGATTTTTTTTCTTCTAATTATGCAATTTGGTTGTAGTTTGCAAGTGGAAGCAATTTCTCAGATGAGCCTTGTCTAATTTAAGGAAACAGAGGCCCAAATACACCATATGTAACTGATTTATGTGTATTAAAGTCATTACCAATAGACATTTGTTGATTATTAGAAGACAAAGAAGAAGATGCATAACCCACTTAAGTCATGGAATTTAAGGAATAGCTCATACAGAAACTTTCTACTGCAAAGTATGAAAAAAACATAGAAACTATGAAGGATCCTAAACTACATAGTCTTTTTAAGGAGGTGATTGAACAATTTTAAGAGAATTCTATGCCCCTTTTCCTTGATGGACTCTTACATCTCGGAATTTTGACAATCTAGAATTTTCAACCTGATGCTGTCCATAAGATTAAGAGCCTCTGTGCCTTTAGAAGGACCTCAGGTCTCAGTACACATTTGCAGTCTTCCCTTGGGGCAGAGCACTAGGGAATTGATAATTACTCACTCACTTCTCTTCTGGATTTTGAGATTCTACCCCAAGTAGAAGGAATGAACTTAGAACAGCCTGCTTAGAAAGAAACTGAAAACAATAATAAAAAGTTTCCTTCTACCCCTTGAATAAATTAGTTCCTTTGGCAGATCCTCTGTCCTCCCCCAAAATGGGAAGTAAACACTTCTTATTGTCTTTCCAAACATTTTTACAATAATGTCCTGACTTATCCTTTGTTCATAATCATTCAGTTTCAATCACATTCTTAATTTTATCTAAGCAAGCAAGACACTCCAATATAAAATTAATTCTATTAAGGAATCAGAAGTATTTTGTTCTTCTTTAAAGAGGTGATTGCTTGTTCAGTATTCTAGGCAGACAAAGATGTTTGAGTATAGATATGAAAATACTTCTGAAAAAAAATCAAAACTTTTTCGTCTGCCTTTTTAGAAGAATGTCTCTAATTTGAATTCATGTCATTGTCCATGGGGATATGGAAAGGGTAGAAAGGAAATGGAAACATTTCAAATCATCTCTCTTTCAACCCAAGAGCTGAAGTAGTTTCCTTCTTTTAGGTTTTGTTTCCCATGTGAATCAGGACAGGAGAGTGTTTTTGTTTATCTTGAAATCTGTTTCTAAATCCTATTCTGCCAAGACCATAGAAATGTTTTCAAACAGGAAACCCCTTTGCATATGTTGTTTTTAGAAAAACAACAATAATCAAACCTGGTTTAAAGTAAATTAGCATTGATTAGAGCAATCGCAGATGTGCAATTAGCAGTTGGTCTGTACCTTTGCCCAAAAATGCAAAGAATTTTAAATCACTAAGGAATTAATGCAATTTTGAGTGTGTTCATTTGTTTTAAGAACTGGTTTGCTGATACAAATGTAGGTTACATTGTAGCCTCTAAATGAGAATATTTTGATTCCCATCACTTTTTAAACCTGTGACTAATAAACCATTTCATAATCTTAACCATTTAGGTAGGGAATTTTGTGTTAAGAAATATCTAGATATTCCTTGTGAGTTTCTGTAGATTTTTCTTCAAGGTAAATTGAACCATAGGTCAAGATTTGTGGGCAAGCACTTATTCATATTGTTTTATTTAATTTTTAACACTTTTGTGAGGCTTATAATTTATAAATAAGGAAATTGAGGATCAGAAGTATTATACAAGCTGTCTGAGACTACTAGTGAATGGCAGAGTCAGGAATTGAAATCAAATATATCTGCCTTGAAAGCCCATAATTGGCTCATTAACCCAAATTGCATTTAGGAGCACTGACCAAAGAGTTAATGACCTCGTTGGGATCTGGCTCCTAACCCTCCTGCCTCACATGTAAACTCACTGGATGGGTTTGAGTCCCATCTGTGACCTGATGTGAGAGAAAGTGGCTTCTATTCTTCTGATGAACCCTTACTTTATACTTTATATTATCTGTTCTCAACAAGCTACCCAAGAAACCTTTTTTGAATGAGACCCTTTGTGTGCTCCTAAGAGCTTTAAATGACAAACAGAAGAGCATCCCAACATCTTCCTTTGACCTGAAAGGCAGTATGTGGCACAAGTCTCTCCAGCCCCTTTTCCTACTCCTAATGCTCCTTTAGTAGAATCTCTCCAGCCAGGCTTCCTTCCTTCTCCTTTGTCAGTCTCATTCAGACTCCACAGCCTTTGTACCTGACATTCCCTTCTCTTGGAATTGTCCTTCCCCAGAGATGTGTGAGCTCATTCCATCCCATCAATCAGTTTTCAGTTTTGTCACCTCCCTAGAAAAGTCTTCCCGTTACACCTTGTTAAAGTGCCCCTTCGTTATCATATTCCAAATATTAATCCTCCTCACTTTTAATTTCCTCTATCATGCATAATCATCACTTTAGTTTATGTACTTATTGTTGTTTCTTCCCCATACTATAATACAGGTGGGGAAATTTTCTTGCTCATCAGTCTATTCTCAGTTCTCAACCAGTGATATGACCAGAGTAGGCAGTCAATTGATATTTGTTCAATTAATGTATGCAGGAATTAATGAGTTAAGCATCTGACTCACAGTAAGTGCACACAACTGTTTCTATCAATATAAAAACAATATACCTCCCCAGAACACAGTTTGATAGTTTCTTGTAAAACTAAACTTGCAATTATCTTCTGATGTAGGAATTGCACATTTGGACATTTATCCCAGAGAAACGAAAATTTATGTTCACACAAAACCTGTACATAACTACTTCTAGCAGCTTTATTTGTAATTTCCCCAAACTGAAAATAAGTCAGATACCCTTCAGTGGGTTAATAGTTAAACAAACTAGTATATCCATACTATGGAACCCATTTGACAAGAAAAGGACATGAACTATTGATTATACTCATCCACTTGGATTAATCTCCAGGAAATTATGCTGAATGAGAAAAGCCAATCATGAAGGTTACACGCTGAATGATTCCATTTGCATATTATTTTTGAAAGGATGAAATTATAGGGATGGAAAAAGATTAGTGGTTGAAGTGTTTAGGGAATGGGAAGGAGGACAGAACAGAGGTGGGTAGGTTTATAAATGTACTAAATGAAGGATTCTTATAGTGTAGTGATAGAACTGTTCTGAATCTTGACTGTGTGGTGTAGGATATATGAACCTGTCCATGTGGGGAATTTGCACAGAAAAAATACACAGACACACACACACACACACACACACACACAAATGAGCATAAGCAAAATAGGAGAAATCTGAATAAATAGTTGAATTGGATCAAGTTCAACAACCTGGTTGTATATTGTAGTCTAACTTCGTAAAATGTTGCCTTTTCATAAAAAGGTAAATAATAATTTAATATTATATCTTAAAGTTCTTTGCTAATATACAAATGTTTCAAAAAGTTTCAATCTTTTTTTTTATTTTTATTTTTTTGCTGGTCCTGGGGATTGAACATAGGACCTTGTGCATGTGAGGCAAGCACTCTACCAACTGAGCTACATCCCCAGCCCCAGTTTCAATGTTTTAAAAGCAGTACATCCATGAGTTATGAAGAAAGATATTAGTTGTTCTAATTTGGGGAAGTTGCTGTCCACAAGCAATATTGACTGAGAAAAACTGTGTTAAACAATCCCATGTATTCTTTTTCTTTAATATTTTTATGTGTTCTTTTTAGTTATACATGACATATCATTCCTACATGGAGTATAACTTCTCATTTCTGTGGTTGTACAATGACGTGGAGTTACATTGGTTGCGTATTCATATATGAACATAGGAAAGTTTTGTGGATTCATTCTACTGTCTTTCCCATTCCCATCCCCTCTCCCTTCCTCTTACTCCCTCCATCCAACCTGGAGAACCTCTGCTTTTCTCTCATCCCTGTCTATTGTAAGTCAGCATCCACATATCAGAGAGAATATTTTACCTTTGGTTTTGGTGATTGGCTTATTTCACTTAGCATGAACCCTACGCATTCTTAATCTGTGACTTACAGTATCACTGAAAATGGTTTCTAGAGTTTCCTCTTTAGAATATCTTTATGACTTTTTTCCTTCTCCTTTTCAAATCCAGAGTCAAACTTTTTCATTAATTTGGTGTATGCATTGTGAAGAGGTCCTGGGGAAGGCTACTTGTAACATTTTCATGAATCATCTGGGTATGGTGAGACTGGGAGGCAAATGGAAATATTCAAAAATGTACCATAAGAACCTGTACTAAATACACAATGTCCTTCTTATATGTACTAACTAAATCCACAATTGGGCAAGTGTCACTGCGGTGGCCATATATGACAATGTTCATTATAGCTTTTGCACAGCTGGATCACACCTAAGCACAGAAAATCAGTGTGCTAGCTGAATTTTCTGGAGACAAACACTGAATATTCTAAAATATTCCTTTAATCCAGATCTGAAGATTCAACTTTGGGTCCCTGAAATAGTCAGACTTAATTATTTACTATTCAATCTTTTTTTTTTTTAATTTTCATAAGGAATAAGACTTTTTCCTTTGAAAAGGCTTAATTTTGAAGTCAGAAAGAATTGGGTCTGAGCTGGGTGTGATGGTGCATGCCTGTAATCCCAGCTACTCTGGAGGCTAGGCAGGAAGTCTGCACAAGTTTCAGGCCAGTCACAGCAAGTGAGCAAGATCCTGGGTAATTTAGGGAGGTCCTGACTAGGGATGGAGCTCAGTGATAAAACTCCCCTTTGTTCAATATCCAGTAAAAACAAAGAAAGGAACAAACAAACAAAAAAAGCAGCAACAACTGGATCTGATATCTAGCTCTGTCAATTATTAACTCACAAAAAACATAAGCAAATTATGGTAACTCTGCCTCTTTTATTTTATCACAGCTCTCCATTAGTGAAACTCTCCCCATCCTATCTTAGCCAGTTATTACCATGGTCACAATCTAGAACTTGCCATTATATGGTCCCTTTACAATCTCATTTTATTTTCTGAGTATAAAATACTCTTTTCTTTCCCCTGAATTTCTGCAATTTCAACTACAATAATATTTTAATCCTCTTTCTCTATCTAAGACCTTGAAGATATTTTATTTTCCAAAAATTATGAATCTGTATTTTAGTATAAAAAATATTTAGCCTTTTACTTTTATCTGTTTCAAGTATTTTCTATTGCAGTATCTTTAACTTCATTTGTCTTTTCTTCTGCAATATCCATTCTTCTCTCCACTGCAGTGGAAGAGTCCTGGGGTTGGCCATAAAAGTCTTGGGTAGGAGTTCAGTCACTAGGTGAAACAGTGTGAAGTGTTCAGGACAACAGCACGCTTGAATCAGACTGCCCTGATGCCTCTTCTCTGCCTCAGGAAGCATTGATCGCTCCACAGTCAGATCTGATAGTATGAAAGGAAGTGAAAATATCCACGTGAATTTTTCTCCTCTTCCTCCTACCTACCCTGCCCTTTAGTCTGCATTTCCCCAGTCTGTTCATGGAACCAGTCACCTTTACTTCTGAAAGATAATTTCAATAAATGTCCAATTTTATTTATTAAATAATACTCCCTTTGCTTTTAGCTTGTGAGTTTCTGGTGAGGAATCTGCTACCCTTCCTGACTTTTTCTCTATATGATGTGTGCCTTCTTCCCCTTTTTGCTGATTTTGTTGATTGTTTTTATTATTGGCATTCAGTGATTTTTTTATTGTTTTGAATTGTTTTCTTTATGCTTATTCAGTGTGTAGTTCATTAACCTTATTTCTTTGTAGTTTCATGAAATGTCAAGAGTTTTTGACCATTATTCCTTCAAATTGTGTCTGTCTATTCCTCCTCCCTTCTTCTTGAACTCCAAATATATCTAATTACTTCATATTATGCACAGGGGATTTTTTTTTAGTCTTTTATTTTTAACTATATTTTTTCTTGATAGATGCTTCTCAATTTGCAAATGGGATTATGTCTTAATAAACTCATCATAAGATATAATGAATCAAAATGCGTTTAACGCACCCAACCTAACAACAGTTTAGCAACACAGTAAGCCGCGCAGAGTCTTGGAGGTTTATTCTGGTGACTGTGTGGCAACCTGAGAGCTGCCAGCTACAGTCCATTACCACCACTACCCAGCATCACAAAGTAGTATTTTATATTGTTATATACATATACTGCTAGTCTGGGTAAAGATTGAAATTCAGAATTCAAAGTACAAGTTTAAATGAATGCATCTGACTTCTACTCATTGTGAAGTCAAAAATTATAAGTTGAACCACTGTAAATAAGGAACTATTTTTATTTATTTGAAGTGTATTTGTTGTACTTTTCAAGTTTAGAAATTTAAAGTGATGGTTGTTTTTATTTCTATTTTTCTTCCTATCATCTTATTTTACTCTACCTTTTTGTCTACAGGCAAATATTCATATTAACTTTTTAGCATTTTTGCCTGCACAATCTGTATTCTTCCTAGATCTAATTCTATGATTTTCTCTCAGTTAAGGATCAAATTTTTGTTACATGAATGCCTCGTTACTTTTATTCGGATATCAAATATTGTGAGTTTTATGTTATGAGGTGCTATAGTTTTAGCCTTCCAAATAGAATTTACTTCTTTTCTGACATATAATGACTTATTTGAAGTTTCATGATTTTGAATCCTGCTTTCAAATCTTTTTAGAGCAGAAAAACAGAAAACCTAGTTTTAGGACTAATTTAACCTTACTATAAAGGTGGTATTCTGCCAGGCAGGGTCCGTGGTTCAGAACTATAATCCCAGCAACTCAGGAAGCTGAGGCAGGAGATCACAGATTTGAGGCCAGCTTTAGCGACTTAGTGAGACCCTGTGTCAGAATAAAAAAAAATAAAAAGGTCTGGGGGTGCAATACAGGGATAAATTTCCCCTAGGTTTAATCCCCAGTCCCCTATACTCCCAAAAGTGGTATTCATTTTTCTCTGAAGTATCCACTCCTCCCCTCTCCAACCTACAAGCTAACCACAAGCTCTTCCCACTCAACTGCAAGAAAAGGAACTCTTCATTGCTATGCTAGCTTTTGGAATTATTTGTTCAACAGTTCTCTGCTTATTCTTTTATGAGGTTGTTTCTCTCATGCTTATATAGATCAGTGTTCTGCCAAACACTTAAAGGGACCATGCCACTTGCCACATTTCCTTATTTCTCCTTTTCATCCAAATCCTTGCCCAACAAAGGCTGGCCATCTGTCCTTGGTATCTTGCTGTCTGACTCCTCAATGCAGAAAAGCATCTGGGCTCTTGTCTTGAATTCTTTCTCCTTGCACATGGTCTGGAGACTGCTTCCATACCGTGAGTTCAGTCAATCATAGGATGAAGCTTATTTCTTAATAATCTCTCAGATATCAGAGTTGTGAGCTTGTCTGAAAGTTCCTATTATATGTATTTTCCTGTTTTTCTAGTTGTTTGTTTGCAAGATGAACCCAGTCCCTGTTACTCCATAAGGGCCTCAAGTGGAAGTTCTCTAATTTGCTCATTTATTTATGCATTGTTTATCTTACCTTCACTAAAACATAGCTTTGTAAGGGCAAAGTTGTCCAGGATAGATCTGCTCACTAAAGTACCCTAACCACCTAGAATAGTTTCTAGCACAAGGTAAATAGTTTTCAGCAAGATAAATGTTTAAAAAAATGTTGAATAAACATATAAATGAATAAATCAATATCATTACATAGCCTTAGTTTTCATATTTTACAGTACATTGTATTTGCTTTTCAGAGGAAACACCATTTCCACAAGATATTTTTGGCTACGTGACTAGTTTCTCTCTTATAGTTCACATTCTGTCACTAGTAAAATCATATAAGTTGATACCCTGGGGATTCTAAAAATTGTTGGACCTACATGATGTTATTTGCAAAGATAAGGAAGTTAATGAAAATAACAATTGTTTTTTTCTTTATAGTACTCATGCCTAATACTTACAGAACACTAAACTCTGATAACAATGAATGTTTGTTTTTTTTTTCCCCTACATCAAGCAATTCTCTGATTCTCTGTGTATACCAGGTGGTTGTCCTAAATTTCAAATCAATTCTGACACAATCCATCTACAGTTAGTGCACACCCCTCAGATTAAGAGCTCAGTACTACAAAACTGTCTCCCTCAAATACACTTTGGATGTCCAGGTGACTGACTGTAAATCAGAGATTACTACAAACCCTCCTAGGGGGAGGTCATTTGCTAGAATCATTCTCAGAACTCAAGAAAGCAGCTTGCTTATTAGAGTGTAGATTTATTATGTTGGATCATTGGTTTATTATAAAGGATACAACTCAGAAACAGGCATGCAGAAGAGATGTATTCAGGCATGGTGGAGGGTTGCAGAGCTTCTGTGCTCTGTAGGTAGGACGTGCTTCTGGGATGTTTTCACCATCCTGGAAACTCTGCATTCTGTGTTCTAGATTTTTGCAGAAGCTTTGTTATACAGCATAATTGATTAAACATTGTCAATTGGTAAACACCTAAACCTTAGCCCCTCTTCCTCCCAGGCTAAGGGAGGGGGGTCAAAGTTCCAACGTTCTAATGCCATGGTCCATTCCTCATGCAACAAGTCCCCATGCTGAGGTCATTTAGGAGCCCCCTCCACAGCAAGGATCACCCCTCCAACTAGAAATTTGGGGCTATTTGGTTAGTTTCTCTATTTTTTTCTTATATTATTAATTTTTATTTTTTAAATTTTTATAGACTTCATTTGATTCATTGTACACATATGGGGTACAAATTTTCATTTCTATGGTTGTGCATGATGTACATTCATACCATTCTTCTTAATCATACATGTATATAAGGTAATGATGTCCATCTCATTTCACCATTTTTCATACCCGGCCCCCTCCCCCTCTCATAGTTTCTGTATTATAGCCCACATTACACAAAAGACACATCATTTCAGAGATCCCAAAGATTTTAGAAGCTGTGTGCCAAGAAATGGGTTAAGGATTTTATATATATATATGTATACACATATATATACATATATATTTCTTATTATATCATAATGTCATAGTACTACTGGAAGGAAGGAAGATATTACACATCTTCAAGTGTTTGTAAGGTAACTTTCCAAGGTCAGTTCTCTGGCAGGAAGTGATAGACTTAGATACTTATCTCCAATAACTTTGAATGTGCCCCTTCCCTTCACTTCCTGCTCCCTATACCTCATCCACTTACAGCCGGCATCTGCAGTCAAGAATCACCATTAATATGAAAACCCAGCTGGAGGAAACTTAATCAAACAGTCAATTCTTAAATTAAAAAAAAATAATAAAACACCTCTAGCTTTAAAAATTACTGTCATTAATCAGTACTAGGAACAGCAGCAAATAATAAATGATCTTATAATACCAATTTTAAAGACAAAAGTTTATGACCCTGCTCGGGAAGATTTGTCCTGCAAAGATTTCAAGTAGCAGAGGGAGAATGTGCCATTTGCCTCAGGACTTGAAAAGAAAAGAAAGAAAAAAAGGAAATAGCAACAGAGAGAGCATTAAGGGTAAAAATTACCATCTTAAATACATTCTTACACATGTCAGAAATGAACTGACTTTCGAAAGCTATTACCTGTTAATTGGAAAATCACAGAGCAGATGGAACCAATTAATCTACAATTACAGAATCACCACAATCCAAACAAAAATAATTAACTCCTTTGCAAGATATGATTTTTTTTTAAAGGAAACTCTTCTTTATATCACTAAAATTGGGCAATAGGCACAGGTTTTCATAGGCACAGAAGACTTTCAGCCATTTCTGGTGGTGAAATTTCTCCTTGGGATAAAAGGGAAATTGAAATGCACAAGTCCCAGTTGAAGAAAGAATTCAGAAGTATGTAGAGCCAGTTGCTTGAAAATACTTATTTTGTATCTACTACACATAAGGAAGTGTGTCCAGTGCCAATTATGCAATAGGGATCAAAAAAAGGCTAGGACCCCGTCCCTCACCACCCCCTCAGCTGTCATGGAATTTACAGTCCTTGCAACAGAATGCCAGACAAAGAACAAATCACATCCAAATAAATGCAAAAATTGCAGTTGTAGTTAACATCATGAAGAAGAGCAGCATTATATTATGAAACCACATGGAAGAGACTTGAACGAGTTAGGGATGCCAATGAAAGCTTCCCAGAGGATTTCTCCTGGAGGGAAATATTTGGAAACAAACTAGGAGAGTAAAGAACTCTCGGACCAAAAGGACATTTCAGACATGTGAAACAGCCTGTGCAAATGCCCTGTAGTGAAAGTAAATATTGTCATTTGGTGGAAATGCAGACTGCAAGAGGAACTCTGGTTGTAAGTTAACAGTACAGATTTTTAAGACTCATTGAAGAAATGATTTCTTTTTCCTATACGCATTAGAAAGTCTTTGAAAGATTTCCGGAGTCACAAAATGCAGAGATTGAAATGATTGGATTCAAGCCTTAATAAGGTAACTCTAGATGGAATGAGAAAAATGGATTAAAGAATCTAGTATTTTGGGAACCCATTCCCTAGACCAGGATTTTCTATTTACCATACTCCATTTTGAATTATGCTTTGCTGCCTGTCTGTTCTTCACAAATAGATTTTTTTTTAAATCTATCCCAAGGAAAGCCATTTAACTTTTTTTTCTTTCTTTTTCAAATAGTTACCAGTGAACTTTTTAAAACACTCAGAGTCAATGTTGGCACACTCAGGCTTAAAATAAAGTTCACAGTGCTTGTACCCTTAGCCTTTTATGATTCAACCAGAGATATTAACTTTCCAGTTTCATCTTCTGCCTTTCCCTCTGAATACATCGTTTCAGTCTCATTACATTTGTTCCCATTCTTGAGCCACATTATGCTCTTTATTCATATTTCTGTAAATTTTATTTTTATTATCTTTTCCAGCAATACTTGCTTTCTTCTTTACCAGGTAACATCTTGCCTATCTTTCTACTTTTATGTGCAAACACATTTTTGGAATTTCCTCATCCCTGAACCTAATAATCCATTTCTCTTTAGGTACTCCATTTCAAAGGGTCCCGGCCCTACCATGTAGTGTGAGAGCTCTGGATTCTGAGGTAGTGTACTGTTTACTTCTGTTATCTGGAATCTTGCATAACCAACTCTTCTATCATTTTGAGGTTGTTTTCTTAAGCTCAATATTGATACAGAGTTTAGGGACGTCAACAAGCAGAAAGTTAGAGCCCACAGAGGCAGAAGGAAAAGATATGAAAGTCTCTGAACAAGCCCAGGCAAGAAAAATGGCTCTCAGAGTAAAAACATACCTTATTTTCTAAATGACTTTCAAATTATATCATAAATATCGCAGATAACCATGAGTTATGTACTTCTCACTCTGGGACAAGACACTGAAACAAAGGGATTTAGGAAAGTCATCTTTGTTAGATTGATAAAGAACACAAGTGGACTCATCTTTTTAGCCCAATGGCAAGAGGAAATGATAACTCAACATTCAAGCATATCTGTAGACCCAGCCAGCTCCAGAGACCCTGAACCCAACAATTGCAACTTGCATGAAGCAGACTTCACTCTGGGAAACTGTCTATAGACAGTCTCTATAACTGTGATTTTATAAGAGTTTATTACCTGATAGTATTTGAAGATCTGCTAGCCAGTATCCAGGGACATCTTCATTTCTCTACTACTGAAAGCGGAGGCGGGGAGAAAGGGGAGGAAGGGGAGGGAAAGAAAAGAGAAGAAAAAAGGAAGAAAAAAAGAAAGAAAGAAAGAAAGAAAGAGAAAGAAAGAAAGAAAAAAAAAGAAATAAAGAATTAAAAAAGAAAGACTCATAAATTCATGTGTAGAAAATTCATGGAAAAATTCACTGAGTATTTTCATGGATGAAATGTTAATCAACATTAGCTGTGTAAATAATATAATTTCAGATATGGTATTTTCTATAACACAACAAAGGATGGATCATTGATGATCTATCCTCCAAACATACCATATACACTTGCTAAATTTAAAATCTTTGGACATACTGAAATGAATAAAATGCTTAAGGGCCTAATAGCTAGAGATCTAAGTGAAGTGCCCTGTTTTTGTATTTTCAAGTAATAGTGCCCTGAAAGATAGAATCTTTAAAAAGTTAGCTTCAAAGTTGAGACACCATGCTGATAGTGCACACTTTTGATAAGATGTGATTAAAAATGGTATGTTAGCTATGTTTTTCCTCCCCTAAACATGTAACCATGGTCTAATAGTAATAAAAACATCAGACAAATACCTGCAGAAAGACAGTCTAAAAAACACCTGACCAGCAATCCTTAAAACTCTGCAGGTCATCAAAAATAAAGAAAAACTGAGAAATCATCATTGCCAAGAGGAGTCCAACGAGATATCACAGGTAAAGTCAAGGTAGTACCCTTGGCATGAAGAACAGAGAAAAGACACTTGGCAAAAGCCAAGGAAATGTGAATGAATAAATTATGGACCACAGTTCATAATAATGTTTTAGTTTTAGCTCAATCATTATAGCAAATGTATCATAATTATATAAGATGATAATAATAAGGGAAAAGAGGTATGGAGTACGAAGACATTATGTACTGTCATGGGGATATTTCTGTAAATCTAAAGCTATTGTAGAATTTTAAAAGTTATTTAAAATAAGAACAGCAAAATTTGAATTTCAGATAGCCAACAAATGCTTTTTCATAGAGTATGCCTCGTGCAATATTTGGGCCATATTTGTATTAAAAATAAAATATTTGAATTTTAAATTGAACTGTGTGTACTCCCTCTGGCAATCCTGTAGCTGTAGTAAGACCCTCCCAAAATGAATATTCATCTTCCACAACTGCCCCATTCAATATTCCTCACTGACTCCAGAATCAAAACCTGTCAGTCTCAACACAAGATAAGCAATGAATGCAAAATTTCCTCCAAGAAGAAACAGCCTACTGCCAAAGGAATTGTAAGACCTGGAAAACACGTAGCATCATGAACCACAGTGTAGACCTGGGGTGCTGCATTGATGGGACTGGGGACTGAGCAGGGGGGACGTTTGCTTATCTGAACACACTTAAGTAGGATTTAGGAATTAGTGTTGCATCAAGGATGGCTAGAGCTACCTTTAAGATGTTTCTTTAAGGGCTGGGGATGTGGCTCAGTGGTAGAGTTTTTACCTAGCATGCCTGAGGACCTAGCTTCAATGCTCAGCACCAAAATAAAAGAACAAAACAAATAATCAAACAAAAAATATGGTTCTTTAAATCCTATCACAATGCTTTACAGTCAAAGAAGTGGAAGTGACAAACTTCTTAGAGCACTGAAGAAAAAGACCACAGGTTCAAAGAGGCTGAACTGTTAGAAATGATTTGTTATATAAGACTGAAGAATCTACTGCTTGAACATTTTCTGCAGGGAATGCTGAGAGTAGCACCTCTCAAACTTCAGTGTGCATCCAGGGATTGTGTCAAAATGCAAATTCTGATTCATTATATTGAGCACAGTGTATGGAATTGTGCTCTTGATATACTTTCAGTGCAAAGGGTCTAGCAGATATTCCCTTTATAAAAGCTTTTGGAAATATGGTTGGGCCAGGGACACCGACATATTGGAAAAGGGGTGGTGGCCATCCTCTGTCAAGGTTGGTAATGGGAGACACTGCCACGTACCTGGTGTCTCTGACATTACGCAGATGATAAGTTCTCAGAATGACAGATGAGAACGGACAATGCTGAATTAACAATGAGGTCAGAGTGAAAATAAGTTTGCCTTGACTTAGAGTAATCTAGGATGATAGCTAAGAGAGAACAGTGTTGCTATGAAGATGATGTATTTGTAACCAATGACGGTGTTGATTGATGAATAAAAATTTAAAAGAAAGGAAGGGTGGGGTATGATGGCACATGCCTACAATCTCAGTTACATGTGCACAGGAGGCTAAGGCAGGAGGATTGCAAGTTCCATGCAAGCCTGGGAAACTTAGGGAGATCCTGCCTCAAAAACAAACAAACAAACAAATAAATAAAAAGGGCTGGGGATGCAGTTCAGTGAAGATTGCCTCTGGGTTTAATCCCTAGAACCAAAAAACATAAAACATACCCATACACGCAAACCAGGAAGGTAGGGTGAGAAAGAAAGGGATGGAGAAATGGAGGGAAAGAGGAAAGGAGAGAAAGGAAGGAAAGAAGGAAGGAAGGTGAGAAGGAAGGAAAAGAAAGCAAGGCAAATTGAAAGCCCTTATTAAGCACTGTAATGGAAAATTGCTAGCCCTAGATCTAAATCAGTTGAGTTCTAGAGTCCATTGATTCAAAAGAAGGCTGTGTCCCTTGAGGAAAGATTCTGAATAGTCACTTCATTATTAGGAAAAAGTTAATTATTGTAGAAAGGACTCAATTCTCACAAGCAAACATTTCAGGACTTTGCATTCTCTTTAGGATGGACCACGGTCCTAAGTATGTCAGTGGAGTATGTTTAAGGACATAAATGAGAATACACGCTCATGCACACAGAATTAAAAAGGTGTACTTTGCCCTTTTAATCACAATTTATCTTTTTCTGACATGGAGAGTTGTGTAAGCACCACTTTCAAGTGTGGCACTAATTCGCTTTTAAACTATTTCTAAAGAAATTGGAGACAGTAATATTTATTCATTATATATAGATGTGTGTTTCTATCTATTCTTCCTTTGATTTCACCTTTCCAGTGTTCTGACTTACTTATACTAAATATTCAAATACAGAATAGCTTTTAAACTACCCCCTTGGTTCTCCTATTTTACACAGATCATGTCTAGCAATGAGCTTAAATCATTGTAAAATTGTAGGTTTTTGTTTAATGAAATTCTTTAAGGTTGCTTTTTTTAAAAGTAAAGCATATAAACAAAAGCATTTTTATAAGTTGGCAGCATAAGTATTTCCACAAAGTGAACACTTACATATAACCGAGCTTAAATTATGAAATAGAGCAGCATCTGTACCCCAGAAGTCACCTAGCCCCAATCCCCTCATGAGCCACACAGTGACTGACTACCACTCTGACTTCAACACTGGAAAATGATGTGCCCTGTTTTTCAATTATATGTGAATGGAAATATGTAGTATCTTTGTTCCCTGACTTGTTTTGCTCACATTACTTATCAGATTAATTCATGTAGCTGTAGGGAATTGCTCACTTTCATCACTGTATAATATTCCTTTGTATTTATGCTTTCCATGATAGATGGTTGTTTTCATTATGAGTACATTACAAACAATGGTGCTGTGAGCATACTTGTATGCTATTTTTTTTAAAGGTGCTGGGTATTGAACCCAGGGCCTTGGTATTTGCTAGGCAAGCACTCTGCCAACTGAGCTATATCCCCAGCCCATCATATGCTATCTCAGTGAACGTAAGTGTGAAGTTTTTTTTCCAGGAAATGGAATTACTACATTCTAAACTATGAGCTAATTCAGGTTTAGTATACACTGCAAAGAGATTTCTAAAGTAGCTGTCTCAATTTATACTCTCACCAGAAAAGTATGAAGACTCTCATTAATATTTAAAATTGTCAAAGGTTTATTCATTTTAGTAATTCGGGTGGTTTTAATTTGCATTTCCATGATGACATATAATGTTAAACATTTCCCCCAGTTTCTTGGCCATTTGGATATTTTTGAAATGAAACTATCTGTTCAAGAAGATTATCAATGTTTTCTATTATCAACTTTCATATCTATTCATAAAGTTCTTTATGTATTCTGAATATTATTTTTTCCCAGTTGTGCACATTAGGAGCATCCCCTCCCATTTTAGTTAGCTTGTCACCTTCTTAGCCACATTTTTGAATTCATTTTAATTTTAATGTGGACTTCTTGATCGTGTTTGCTTTCAATGAGTAATTTCTGCTCTTGATTAAGAATTTCTTGGGTATCTTAAGATAATAAATTTCATATTCTTTTCTGAAATTTTGACTATTTATCTTCCACATTTTTAACTATAAATCTCGTAGGATTGACTCATAGTATAAAGAATAGGATTAGATTTACCATTTTTCTATGTAAATATCCAGTCAACTGTTCATTTATAGAAAAGACCCTCCTTTTAACTGAAACACAGTGTGTCATTTGTGAACATTAGGAGAGCATACATATGTGAGTGGAACTGTTGTAGAATGTCTCTACAGTTTCATTGATCAATGTACCTCTCTTACTGGAATGTCATTGCCTCCAGAGCCCTCTGATCACCAAGGTTACCTGCTTAACTGCCCCTCCCCAAAAGCTGTAGGCAAAGAGTTGCTAATTAATGCCTCCAGGTCCCACCTGAATCTCCATGTGGCCCTTCCCCCTGCCATTCCCACCTCACCTTTTTGCTGTGTCACCACCGCCATATGGGCAGGAAGGAGAGATAAAGGTCAGAGGAAGGGGCAGAACAAAAGAAGACCCAACCCTATAAAAGATGGAGGGTGCGCTCACTTCTTGGGGATTCCAGAACATCAGCCAGCCATGGCCCCCCTTCTCCCACTTGGGAGAAGTTTGTATTACTACTTTTAAATAAAACCTGCTTAAAATGAAAAAAAAAAAAATGTACCTCTCTTAATGCCGACACAACATTGTCTCAATTCCGATGGCATTATGTATAGCATGCCTTGAGGTAATGATCATCTAATTTGTTTATTATTCAATATTGCCGTAGTTATTCTGTGTCCTTTGAATAGTACTATAAATTTCAGGTTTAGATTCTTAATTTCCACACCCACCTGTGTGCACAAGTGTTTTAGTAGGAATGTGCCACTGTGGCTAACACACCTGACAAGAACTACTTAGAGGAGGAGAAGTTTATTTTGATGCACAGTTTACATACAATGAGCTCCATCCATGTAAAGTGGACAACTTAATCAATTTGACAGAACCCATGAAATAACCATTACATAACCATTACGATCAAGTTACATAAGATCTTCATCACCGTCTTTGCGGTTCACTCCACTTTCTGCTTCCAGCCTCAGGCAACACAGATCTATTTCCTGTCCCTAAATGGACTCACATAGTGTCTGCGCCATGATACCTGATTTCCTTCACTCCATATAACAATTATGAAATTCATCCATGTTGTATCATCTGTCAGGAGTTAATTCCTTTAGTTAATTCTTCCAACATATGATTATAGTACAACTTGCTTATTCATTGACCTGCAAATAGAAATTCTGGTTGTTTCCAATTTGGGGCTCTTGTGTATATAACTACAATAAACATTTATATATCACTGTTCATATAAGCATATGCTCATTGTTTTAGGTAAATACTCAAAATTGCTGGATAATGTTTGAGGCATTTATTTTTGCTTTTAAGTTATCACCAGTTTCCCAAAGTAGTTATACTCCTGTACTTTCCATGGAATGTGAGCTCCTGTTGTCTCAGAAGTTCTCTACAAACTTTAAACCAGTTTTACATTTTACCTAAGTTTTATGTTTGTTGGTTACTACACAATCTTCCCACTCTCTAAGCAGTTGACTATTTCACTTAATCCTCACAAAATATTCAGTCAGAGAAATTATTCTATTTTTACATTTGATGAGACTCATTTATGCAGAAGTGGAGCTGAGTGCTTATAATTTCACAGCTAGTGAGTGGTAGAAATGGGATTTGAATTTATGTCTGACAATTAGTTCAGTATCTTTTATTATACCCTGCCATTTTTAAAAAATACAATCTTTAGTAAGAATAAAGATTTACATATGCAATTTTGAAGAAGCATCATAATGTTGTCTAATTTTCCCCTAGTGTATTGCCAAGGAGGCAAGGCAGCCCAGTACTTGAAAGAAACTGTTTCTGGGTTCCCATCCTGGCTTACTTGCTTGTCAGCTACATACACTTACACGATTTCTTAAACTTTAAATGACTTCCTTTTTAAATGATTATAAAAATAGGACTTTTCTTATAGGGCTTTTGTGACAATTCAATGTGATTATTGCAGTTAAATGCTTACCACAATTCCTTATGTACAGGAAAATTCAATAAGTATTATTGCCTTCATAACCTTATTCTAGATAAATCAATAAGAACAACAGAAGCAAACAATATCAATTTTAAGAGACAGTGTCTTGAGAAATGACTTCACTTTACAAAATATTTAAGATTTTGAGGTCTGCTAAAATTCAATGTAAATATCAATGTTAATATCAAAACAAATCATTACATTCTGCTGTCGTTCACCTTTTCAAAATTTAACTTTCAGCACAGTCTCTCTCTGGGAGTAATAGTTATAACTACTATGTAATGCTGGATTTGCCATCAAATGGAGGGGCCTATACGTAGAATGAAGCCCAAGAGTGCAAAACCAACATAGAGAGTCAGATGTCACTGACATTATTGAATACTTAAAGCCAGGCTTATCAAAAGTGCATTTTCTTTTTGAAAGATAGATAGATTTTTTTTTTTAGATAGATTGGATTTTTGTGGATTATACTCAAAAGAAATCCACCAATTTCAGAGGTTCAGTATTTCTCTTGTGCAATCAACAACCTTTTCGTGATCTTCTTCTCTTCTTTTTTTAGTTTAGCTACCCAGCTCTTCAGGGGCCACCACATTCTGTATTGTTCTACATTCTCACCAATACTTATGTTGCACCATTTTTGATAATAGAAATCCTAACAGATGGAACCAAAGTAAGATTTACTCTGTTTGTTTTCTATCTGTTGGAAGTACTGTCCTTCCCAAACTATCAGTTATTTACATTCTGATATTTAAGTTCATATTAGAAAAAAGTGTATTTTCTGCATTAAAAAAAAAAGCCTTCTCTCTGGATCTTACATTATCTTTCATATATCCTTTCTTTAACTTTCCATCTGAGCAAAATTTCCATGCCAGGTATGCTTTATGTCTGAACACATCGCTAAAATGATTCTCATGAGCTAACCTGTTCTCATCACACTTGACATATCTCCAGAATTTAGGACATGGTGGTAATTCTTTTCCTCTGTGATATTTTCCTCACTTGACTTTCAGAAAACTGCATTAAAATGGTTTATTTTTGCAATGTTAAAGAAAATTTTCTTTGTCTTATTTACTAGGGTTTTCTGATCACTCTTAGTGTTGAATTGTCCAAAGTGATTGTCTGATCATTCTTCGTGTTGAATTGTTAAACTTTTCCTAGATTCAATTTGGACTCTTTCCTATTGTATTCTGATTTAATATCATTCCTTTAAATAGCACCAACCTGCTTCTCCATCCAACTTTTATACTCCCTGAGCATAACTGGAACCTGAACTTTGAATCATGTATCTAAGCACTTCTAATAAAAATCTCAAACTCAAAATTAAGATCTTGATCTCTCAAGTCAAAACCTCTTCCTTTTTTTTTCTTGGATATTTTATTTTATTTTATTTTATTTTATTTTATTTTATTTTATTTTATTTTATTTAGTTCATTGCACACAAATGGAGTTCAACTATCATTTTCTGGTGGTACACAAAGTAGAATCATACAATTTGCATTTATAAATATACATAGGCTAAAGATGTTTGTCTCTTTCTATTATCTTTCCTTCCCCACCTCCTCCCCACCCCTCAAGTTTCCTCTATACAATCCATCCCTTCTCCATTCTTCCCATACCTCTCCCCATCCCCGCTATGTGTCATCAACCACTTATAAGAGAAGTCATTCGGCCTTTGGTTTTTTGGGATTGGCTAATCTCACTTAACATGATACTCTCCAACTCCATCCATTTACCTTCACATGCCATAATTTTATTATTCTTTATGGCTGAATAATATTCCATTGTGTATATATACCACAGTTTCTTTATCCATTCATTTATTGAAGGGCATCTAGATTGGTTCCACACTCTCGCTGTAGTGAATTGGGCTGCTATAAACATTGATGTGGCTGCATCACTGTAGTATGCTGACTTTAAGTCCTTTGGGTATAGGCCAAGGAGTGGGATAGCAGGGTCAAATGCTGGATCCATTCCAAGTTTTCTGAGGAATCTCCACACTGCTTTCCATAGTGGCTGCACTAATTTGCAACCCCACCAGCAATGTATGAGAGTACCTTTTTCCCCACATCCTTGCCAACACCTATTGTCACTTATAATCTTGATAATAGGCATTCTAATTGAGGTAAGATGATATCTTAAGGTAGTTTTGATTTGCCATTTCTCTTATTACTAGAGATGTTGAACATTTTTTCATATATCTGTTGATTGCCTGTAGATCCTCTTCTGTGAAGTGTCTGCCCATTTCCTTGCCCATTTATTGATTGGGTTATTTGTATTCTTGGTGTAGAATTTTTGAGTTCTTTGTATATCCTAGAGATTAGTACTCTATCTGAACTGTGTGTAGCAAAGATTTTCTCCCACTCTGAAGGCTCTCTCTTCACATTGCTGATTGTTTTCTTTGCTGAGAAAAAGCTTTTTAGTTTGAATCTCTCCCAATTATTGATTCCTGCTTTTATTTCTTGTGCTTTGGGAGTCATGTTAAGGAAGTCTGGTCCTAGGCCAACATGATGGGGATTTGGACCTACTTTTTCTTTTATAAGGTGCAGGGTCTCTGGTCTAATTTCTAGGTCCTTTATCCATTTGAGTTGAGTTTTGTGCAGGGTGTCAGATAGGGGTTTAGTTTCATTTGGCTGCATATGGATTTCCAGTTTTCCCAGCACTACATGTTGAAGAGGCTATCTTTTCTCCAATGCATGTTTTTGACTCCTTTGTCAAGTATGATATAACTGTATTTATGTGGGTTTGTCTCTCTGTCCTCTATTCTGTACCATTGGTCTACCTGCCTATTTTGGTGCCAATACCATGCTGTTTTTGTTACTAGTGCTCTGTAGTATAGTTGAAGGTCTGGTGTTGTGATACCTCCTGCTTCGCTCTTCTTGCTAAGGATTGCTTTAGCAATTCTGGGTCTCTTATTGCTCAAAATGAATTTCATGATTGCTTGCTCTATTTCTATGAGGTCCGTCATTGGGATTTTAATTGGAATTGCATTGAATTTGTATAGTGCTTTTGGAAGTATGGCCATTTTGATAATATTAATTCTGCCTATCCAAGAACATGGGAGATCTTTCCATCTTCTGACGTTTTCTTTAATTTCTTTATTTAGTGTTCTGTAATTCTCGTTGTAGAGATCTTCACCTCTTTTTTTAAATTGATTCCCAGGTATTTTTTTTTTTTTTGAGGCTATTGTGAATTGGGTAGTTTTCCCATTTCTCTTTCAGCGGATTCATCACTTATGAATAAGAATGCATTAGATTTATGAGTGTTGATTTTATATCCTGCTACTTTTCTGAATTCATTTATGAGTTCTAGAAGTTTTCTGGTGGAATTTCTCGGCTCCTCTAAATATAGAATTATATCACCTGCAAATAGTGATAGTTTAAGTTCTTCTTTTCCTATTCGAATCCCTTTTATCTCTTTAGTCTGTCTAATTGCTCTGGCTAGAATTTCAAGGTCAATGTTGAATAGAAGTTGCAAAAGAGGGCATCCCTGTCTTGTTCCAGTTTTTAGAGGGAATGCTTTCAGTTTTTCTCCATTTAGAATGATGTTGGCTGGGGGCTTAGCACAGATAGCCTTTACAATGTTTAGGAACATTCCTACGATCCCTATTTTTTCTAGTGTTTTGAGCATGAAGGAGTGCTGTATTTTATCAAATGCTTTTTCTGTGTCTATTGAAATAATCATGTGTTTCTTAACTTAAAGCCAGTTGATGTGGTGAATTACATTTATAGATTTCCAGATGTTGAACCAACCTTGCATCCCTGGGATAGAACCCACTTGATCATGATGCACTATCTTTTTAATATGTTTTTGCATGTGATTTGCTAGAACTGTTCCTTTTTCAATCCTTCCTTTTTTCAGTTTTAGAATCATCCTTTAGCTATAAGGTCCTCAAACTCTAGAGTAATATTTAACTCATATTTCTTACACCATATCTTCTATCAATTTGCTAATTCCATCGACTTTACCTTAAAAAATCATACTCAGAATCCGATCAATTCTATTGTATCCTGCTAACACGTTGGGTTAATCTACTTCAGTCTTTTGTTCATATTAGTGTGATTCCATTCTAACTGGTCTCCACATTTCTATTATTTGCTCTATTTATTCTATTTTAACTGGAGTAGATATAGTCCCCCTATTAAATGTGAGATGAAGTGCTTGTGGAGAAAGTATTCAGTGATGTTCCATTGATTTCAGAATATAGCCAAAGTTCTTGATATGATCTTTGAATCTCTATGCAATTTGGCCCTCTACTGACTATTTAATTTATTATTTTTTGTTTCTGCCTTAGTCACCCTGATCATATTTCTGTACTTAGAATTTTTTTTATAGTACTCTCTCAGTGTGGGAGTTCTTGACACAAACAAAATAAGCTGCCAGGACCCAGTTAATTAGCTGAAAGAAGAACTTCTGTTCTGTTTAGTGTATTAATTGTTAAAGATCTGGGAGGAGGTGAAGTAAGTAAGCCTGAACCTTGTTGTACAATCTATGGACAAATTCAGAACAGGGCAGGTTAGTTCCACAGGGCTTCATCCACAGAAATGGGACAACATCCTGCAGGTAGAAAGGTATGTCTCAAAAATGGTTAAGCTATGGAATGATACTTGTGACACCAAGCTGTGCAAGTGGGATGGAGGCAAGATGAAAAGGGAGGGACATGTTGAAAAATTATCTGAGAAGACCTTGGAAGAGCTGAGCATGTGAAAGTCATAAACACATCAAGCAGAATAGTAAGAATTTAGGGAACTGGTGAAAAACTCTGATATTTATTCAAACCTCAGAATAAAGAAAACATGCATGTCATTTATCTTAATTCATATTCTTTTTTATAACAATGATAGAAAATGCAAATCAAATGTGTTCGTAGAAATAAGGAAATAGAATCTCACATACCTGAAAATGCAATTGGAGCTCTAAAGAGGATGCAGTGAGCCAGAGTGTGATTCCAAGTTGGTGGATGTCTCCATTCAATCTGCTGCCATGGTCTTTTTCCTTACATTTAGAGACAGCCTCCAATAAATATTTTTACATACCAAAGCTTGATGAATAATATCTCTGTGGTTGTTTTGAATATCTCACCAGATTTAGATAATGAAAACCAGAGATTTTCCCCATTTCATTTCTTCTCAGAAGAGAAAATGATTGGCACAAATAAGAGTCTCATGCTTCCAAAATGGAAATATTGTAAAACTATAGAATTTTGAAAAACTTTTGTTGTGGTGACAAGATGAGCATAACATAAAATCTACCACTCTAACCATTTTAACCATAAAGTTTTGTTGTATTAAATATATTCATAATATTGTACCATCATCTTCTCCATCCACCTCTTTAACTGTTAATCGTATATAAGTTAGACTAGGAATGCAGCTTAGTGGTAGAGTGCTTGTCTAGCAGATGCAAGGCTAGGAGTTCAATCCCTACCACCATCAAAGGAAAAAAAAAGAAAAAGAAAAAATGAAAGAAATCTTATAAAAGTTAAGCATTAACTATCTAAACAGTGAAAATATTTATTCTCCTTCCCATGGGCCCCTGAGAGTCATCATTTTATCCTCTATAATATTAACTACTTCATATAAAAATAACCATATAGCATTTTTTTTATTCCTAGCTTATTTTACATATTATAATGTCTTCAAGGTTCATTTAAGTTGTAGCACATGTCAGAATTTCCTTCCAATTTAGATTGAATAGAATCCCTCTTATGCTAAGACCACATTTTGCTCACCCATTCATGTGTGAATGGACATGTGGGGTGATTCAATGTTTTGGCTATTATGAATAATGCTGCTATAAACACATGTATGCAAATGCCTTTTCAAAAGCCTATTTTTAATTCCTCCAGGTGTAAACCCAGAAGTGTAATTGTTGGATCATATTCTAATTCTATTTTTTTTTTTTTTTTTGAGGACTGCTACACTCTTTCCATAGCAGTATGCCTTTTGCATTCCTACCAAGTGTTCCCAAGGCTCAGATTTGCCCCTTCCAACATTTGGGACTTTCTGGTCTTTGAGAGTAAATCTACTATAGAAAAATAGAAGGTGTCTCATTAGAATTTTGATATGAATTTCTCAAATGATGAAAGATGTCAAGACTCATAATGTGCTTAATGATTATTGGTATTTCTTCTCTGGAGCAATATATATTGAAGTCCTTCTCCTATTTATGAGTTGGGTTTTTGTGTTTTTATTGTTCATCTATAGGAGTTTTCTATATATTCTGGATATCAATTCCTTATCAGATACAATTTTCAAACATTTTGTCCTATTCTGTGGGTGGACTTTTTATTTTGGTGATATTCTGTTCTGATGCACAAAATTTTTAAGTTTTCATGAAATGCCATTTGTCTGCTTTTTCTTTTGTTGCCTGTGCCTTGATACCATATCTAAAATATCATTGCCAAATTTAATATCTTCAAGCATTTGCTCTGGTTTTTTTCCTAATAATTTTATGTTTTAAGATTTATATTTAGGTCTTTGATCTATTTTGGGTTAACTTCTGCTCATGATTTAGGGAAGGATCCAACTTCATTCTTTTGCATGTGTATGCCAATTTTTCCCACCACCATTTGTTGAAAAGGTTGTCATTTCTCATTTAATGGTCTTGGCATCCTTATGGAAAATCAAATTATCTTATGTAAGGGTATGTTCATGAGCTGTCTATTCTGTTCTGTTAGTCCATATTTCTGTTTTTATGCTAGTAGCTCACTATTGATATTGGTAGCTTTGTGGTAAGTTTTGCAATGAGGAGATATGACTCCTCTTGCCTTTTCTTCTGTTCTCAAGATTGTTTTATCTATTTATTGTCACTAAAAATTGCATATGAATTTTATGCTTTACTATTTCTGTTAAAAAATAATTAAAATTAAATAAGTATTTCGTTGAAGCTATTGACCACTTTGGATAGCATCCAAACCTTAACAATTATCTTCCTATCTATAAATATGGTATGGAAGACAATTTATATATATTTCTTTTAGCAATATTTTGTAACACTCATTGCACAACACTTCACTTCTTTAATTTTTAAGTATATTTTAAAAACATTAATGCAGATGAAATTGTCTTTGCAGTTCCTTTTCAGACTGTTCATTGTAAATGTGTAGAAATACAACATTTTTGTCATATTGACTTTTCATCATGTTACATTGGTGAATTAATTTATTAGCTAACAGTATTTGGGAGATTTGAGGGGTCTTCTACTTATAAAATATCTTCCACAAGCAGATATAATTTTGTTTCTCCTTTCTGATATGAATATTTTCTATTTATTTTTCTTGCTTAGTTTCTCTGGCTAGGAATTTCAACATTATGATAAATAAAAGTGAAAAAAGTGGGCATCTTTGCCATATTTCTTATGTGAGAAAAAATTTCATTCTTTCACAATTGTGATTTTTGCTGTGAAGTTTTCATGTATAACTTTCATTATATCATTTTCTTCTATTCCTAGATTGATAATTTTCTTCATGAAATGGTGTTTAATTTCATTAAATGCTTTCTCTACACCAATTGAGGTGATATGTTTTTCTTCATTCTTTTAATGTTGTGTATTAAATACATTGATTTTCATATCTTGAACCATCCTTACATTCCATGAACAAATCACCTGTATTCAAAGTGTATAGGAGTATTGATGATCTATTGAATTCAGTTTGGCAGTGTGTTGTTGAGAATTTTTTGCATCAATGTTTGTAAAAGATAGCTGTTTGTAGTTTTACTTTCTTGTGATGTCCCTGACTGTTTTTGGCATCAGGATACCAAAAGGTGAATACTGGTCTCATAATATGAGTTCAAAATTTATCTCATCTATAGTGTTATGAAAAATTTTGGAAAAGGATTGTTGCTAGTTCTTATTTAAATGCTTGATGGAATACACTAATGAAGCTCTGTTTCTTTAGGGGAGGAGTTTTGATTTCTGATTCAATATGCTTACTAGTTATAAGTCAATTTAGAGTTTGTATTTACCCAGTAGTTATTCTTGGTAGGTTTCGTGAATTTAGAAATTCATCTATTTCATCTAGGTTATCCAGTATGCATACACTTGGTCAAAGTATTCTCTTACATTCTTTCCACTTTTGTAAAATTAGAAGTTCTCTTTTCTTATAATTCCATTTCTGATTTTAATAATTTACATGTTTTCTTTTTTCTCTTAGTGCATTCCTTGTCAACTTTATTGATCTTTTCAAAAACAATTTTGGTATCATTAATTTTCCTATTCTCTATTTTATTGAACTGATCTAGCATTATTATTTCCCTCCCTTTGCCAGTTTTATCTTCTTTGCCCTTCTCTTTTAGCCTAAGTTTTAAAGTTAATTTGTTATTCAAGATCTTTCTCATTTTTAATATGTTTACAGCTATACTTTTCTCTCTAACATTACTTTTTCTGCATCTCATGATTTTATTTATTATGTTTTAATTTTTATTTTATCTGTATCTTTTCCAATTACTTTTTTGATTTGTTGTCATGGGTGGGGATTAATGAACTTATTAAAGAGACTTTAGAAAGTTTCCTACTTCTTTCATCCCTTCCACCATGTAAGGATACAGTAATAAAGTGCCATCTTGGAAGTAATTGAGACATGAGAGCTTTGTCCACATAAATAGGATTAATGTCCTTTTAAAAAGAGCTTCAGAGATTTGGATGGCCTTCCAATTCCCCCTTCTATATGAGATCATAGTGTTTATCCCTTCTGTTATAAGAGAATTCAGGAAAAAGTGCCATCTTTGAAGTAGAGAGCAGCCCTCACCAGACACAAAGTCTGTTGGTGCCTTGATCTCTTGATCTTGAACTTCCCAGGCTCTAGAACTAGGTCATTTTTGAGGGGGCAGGTACTGGAGATTGAACTCATGGGCATTTGACCACTGAGCCATATCCTCAGCCCTATTTGGTATTTTATTTAGAGACAGGTTCTCACTGAGTTGCTTAGCACCTCGCTTTTGCTGAGGATTGGATTGTCAATGCTCCTGCCTCAGCCTCCTGAAGTGGGATTACAGGTGTGCGCCACCATGCTTGGCCAGAATTGGGTCATTTTAAAGTCACTTGGTCTAAGGTATTTTAATAGCTGTAATAAGGGGCTATTTCTCTGGTCTGTTTTTTACTGGAATGGATTTCCATTTGAGGATTGGCAAAAAGATGTCCAGTCGGCCAGCATTGAACATAACTCTTGGAAATGTAGAAGAAGTGAAAGTGTTCAAATGTCTGCTATGGTTTGGAAATGGTTTGATTGCGTTCTCCACACACCAACCACCAAAGTTCCTGTGGTTGGAGACTTGGACCCAGAGTTAAGTATTGGGAATACTTGAAACTTTTAAAGGTGGGGCCTATTGTGAGGTCCTTAAATCTTTGGAGGTGTGCCTCAAAAAAATAATTCTTGTACAGCCCCTACAGATTCTTACACCAGGGTTGTTATAAGAAGAGTGATTCTGATGACATCTAGGGTTCTCTATTTCCTGGCTTGAGATGTGAGCACTTGGCATCTGCCACCTTCCATGAGGTCCTTACCACAACTGAGTCAATACAGGCACCATTCACTTAAACCTTACAAAACTGTGAGTTACATAAACCTCTTTTTCTTTATAAGGAGGCTCCATGTGCTATCTTATTATAGTGATGAAAACCTGCTTAATGCAATGTCTAACTTTACATTTTAGATGGTGATACTCCTAGTTCGAGGACAGACATTGTCTGGGCTGTTTTTTATTTTGTTTTCTTTTTCAATTTTAGGCATGAGGAATTAGATTATTAATTCAAGTAATAAAATACTGCATTTATGAGTGTCATAAAATGACCATTTGAAGAAATAAGCAATTAACAAAGAGCCAACAAAGTATTGGCCCTTACCAAAGAAATTCAACAAGGATTGACTTTGTTGAATTTAAATTACCTTGTAACCTATAATACAAGTAAATAGCCTTGCATATAAATGTGTATGTATACATCAATCATAAAATGATTAAATACAATCAAATAATTTAAATAAAATTCAAGAGTTATGAATAGACTATTCATAGAGGAGGAACCCTAAAATGTCATTTTTTTATTCATAGAGTTACAACAAAATACTTGAAATTTTGTAATTTGTAAGGAACACAAATTTATTTTCTCACAGTCCTGGGGGATGTCAGGAAATCCAAGAGCATAGTTCCAGCAGAGTCAGTGTCTTCTGGTGGAGTTCTCCCATGGTGGAAAGATGGATGGTGTCCTCATGATGGAAGTGATAAAAAGGCATAAAAGGTCTACCTAGTTCTCTTGAGCCCTTTTATAAGAACAGTAATATATAATCTAATCCCTTCCACAAGACCATACCTTTTAACATACCACACTGTTAAGTTTGAATACCAAACTTATCAGTGTTGAGTTTGAACGTGAATTTTGGAGGGACACAAATATTCAAACCATAGTGTTCATTGAACATTTGAAAAATCACTCAACTTCATTGGTCTAGGATTTGAAAGAAGAGATAAACATGAATGAAATAAACAAAATGAAGTATTATCTTCACAGCTCTCAGGCAAAAATAATGTTTACTAGTAGCAAGAGATTTCAAGCATATGGGAAAATGGAATCACAAAATCATGCTAACATTTTGGAGAGCAATTTGGCAATACTTAGTGAAATGAGAAGCATGCAAACTCTATGATCAACAATTATAGTTCTGCATTTAGTTTCTACAGAAATTCTTTCATGTACACAAAAGATCTGTGCAAGGATTTTTGAGGCAGCATTACTAATAATAGAAAAACACTAAAAATGGCAAAAATGTTAAATGCCAGAAGAATGTAAAAATGAAATGTGATATACTTACACAGTTCAATACTTGACATAAATTTAAAGGAATAAACTAGATTTTGTTGTAACATACTCTCAAAAACGTGTTCAGAGAAATAGGCAACTTGAAGGAAGAGACATAGGACAATTTACATGAAATTTAAATCTGTACATAATTCTGTAGCTGTATATACCTGGTTTTGTCTCTTAACCTATCTACATATATCAGGAATCTTTATACTGTTATAAATCTATTCATCTATCAGACAACACATTGATATATCCATCTCTCTGAAATATTTTCAAATGAACTAGAAAGATTACGTTGAATTTATAACATAGTTAGTTGCCCTAGGGATGGGGAACGAATTTGCTTAGATGGAACTGGAACTAAAGAAAAGTAAATTTCTACTTCATTCATAATGTGAATGAATAATGTAAATCTTTTTATGATTAAAAAATAGAGAAAGCAAATTCCACAATGTATATAATTATAGGTTATAATTTCTTCTCTTTTATTTTAATCTTCTTTTTATAATAAATGTTCCAAAGGAAAGAATTAAATATACATAATGGTGGATTTTCATCCTTTGAAATCCAAATATATTTTTGTTAGCTACAGTGGGCAAAAATTGTCATCTGTGTGCGATATCTAAAGTGTGCCATTGAACAATTCATAAGGGAACATGAGGCATTTATTCAGAGGACCCTTGTATAGATCTCATCTTATTAATGATATCTGCAAAGAGAGAAGTGGCTCCTAGAAATGAAGTAATTATAGAAAATCGGAGGCAAAGGAAAACCCAAGAGACCATCCATAAAGATTCTGTCATTTGGGTAATGAAGAAACTGAGGTCCACGCAGAGGAAGTAACTTGGCAAAAGTTACGTGTTCTCATCATTGGCAGTTAGTTCTCAACTTGGAGTTGCATATGCCACTCAGAATTACAGGTGCTTCTTCTGGGAAATCGAATTTACTTTTTCCCGTTCCAAAGACTTTTGCTTCTGGGCAAAAACAATGAAGTCAGAAGCAATACCAATTAGTGATTCCTGTATTCTGCACGGTCAAGTAGCATAGTAATTCATGCCCTAATGGCTGGTTCCCTCCATCAGCCATGAGTTCAGTTCATGGGAGCTTCATTGTCCCTGTGTCCCCGTTCCAGCTGTGCTTCCTTTGGCTTTGGCTTTCCTTCAGCTGACTTCAGGGAAACTGAAAGAGGGCAAAGTTCCTTCTTCAGAGATGTAATTTTTCAGAGCTTTCGAGGATGGAATTAATTGAAAGAGAAGGTCAAGAGGGCTTAAACACCTATTGCTCTGGAATGAAATACGGTACCAAATGATTGACTGTTATTGATTAAGCATTTTAATTGCCCACTTGGATAGTCAATCAATACTAAACAGTCAGATTCCTCAAAATATTAGACAAAATGAAGACAAAGATTTTAGCTTATAAAATGAATCCTTAAAGTTTCAGTAAATGTTTGGAGGATGCCTCTTTGCATCCAGTTGAATTGCAGGGGAATAAGTAAAGGCAGAGTGATGGATGGTTGAGCTCCTTGAAAAGCAATAGTTGCTGCCTGTGGCATTTGTAACTCACTCTGGAAACATGTGTCTTGAGGCTTGTGGCAAGAGCAGATCTGACGTAATGGGTATTTTTTCAGCATCAGAATACAAGGGGTATTTTTCTTTCAATTAAAGACAGAAAAACAGCTACTTACTGAGAATTCATTTCAGACATTAAAGGAAAGGAGTGACAATTTGTTGTTCTAGTTTTATAACTGAAAATAGCCAAAGAGATCTAAATACAATGCTTGTGAGAGGTTCAAAAGAGGCCATGGCAGACCTAAAGGACCATGTCAATTCTACTGCTGGAGGGAAGAGCTAGCATTTACATACTACTTAATAGGATCTGTCAGTGTTGACTCATTTGATTCTCGTGATAAGCTTCCAAGCAGGTATTAATATTATCCTCATTTTGTAAATGAGGACACAGTCACAGATTATTTTGCCTAATGTCACTCAACTGTTAATAGCAGAGTTATTATTTGAACTGAGGCAGTCTTATTTCCACCTGTGAGGCTTGAGGTTTCCAAACTTAAACATAACATCAAGAGCATCTGGGAAGCTTACTAAACCACAGTCAGCTGGGTCCCATCCCCAGTGTTTCTGGTTTATTAGGTTTGGGGTGAGATCAAAGAATTTAAATCTAATGAGATCCAAATTAATGCAGAGCCTTCTGGCCTAGGATTCCACTGCACTTGGCCACAAGCACTTGATAGCACTTGGTTTGTCATTACTTCCCTACCTAAGATTCCGCAGCATTCATATAGCAAATGGAACAAAACATTTATAATGGGCTGTCAGCTTCCTTCAGGTGATCACCCAAGCATAACATCCTGGACAGGTAAAACTTTTTGATCAGTAAAACAAGTGAAAAAGAAATATAAATGCACCAATTAAAGGTTAACTGCATCGTATATCTTATGTTTGAGATCTAGACATGACACATCTATGACTGAAGCATATCATTTGGGAATTGAGTTATGAATGTAGTTGAACATCATTTTCTGCTGTTTCCAAGAAAAAACCTAGATAAAAACCTCTCACGTCAGTTGCTCTTCATTGACTTAGCAATTACTTATTCTGGAGGTCACACAGCTGGCAGCACGTTATTAGTCCCCAGCACTTCTCAGTTGTGAGGTATGATGCTAATGATTGCCTAGGTTACTCTTGGGGACCTGAAGGCCACTTTTGCTTAAAGCTCTTCACTTAGGCTTGCAAATGTCTGATGGGTGACTGGAGTGGGATTGAAAAGGCATGGCATCTCCTTTTTCATATTGTGTCTTGTTTCTGTTATTCCTTTAACTTTTGGCTCAGGTTCTCCTCAGCTCTGTATGTAGACTCATTGAGCATTTAAGAAATATTTTGTCCAAAATTGTAATATGTTAATTTGACCTAGACTTGTGGAATATCCCTCACTGCCAACCTGCATGTCAATGAAAGAAACGTCAAACCATGAAAGGTGAAAAGAGGTGGTACCTGAGTTCCTGGAAGATATCTGCCTAATCCCAGAAAAGATGTAAATACTCCTTCCCTTCATTAACCTATCTCCCTGTTATACCTGACAAAAACAAGATCATCCAAGCCGTTCACGTAAAGCCAAAAAAAAGCCTTTATTACAACTGGCCATTGACGACCACCCATACACCTAAAAGCAGTGTGGAGGGAGATCACGTGCTTGCTCCTTCATTATCAGCATTTATAGGGAAAATGACACACGAGTGGGGTGGGCAGTACAGTCACTGTTTCCAGCCAATGCAAGCAAGTCACACTAGAGAAGCAGATGTTAGTGATTAGCAGTTAGCTATCTCTCCCTCCTGAGAGAATTTTATTGCTTTGGGGGAGTGTAACATTCCCCACTGGTCTTATTCCCACTAACAAATCCTTGTTTAGGGAACTAGTTGGAGTATGAGGTTTTTCAGTCTCCAAATTCCCAGACTCTGATGGCTTCCAATCCTCGATTTGACCAGATTCCTTATTCTACACTAACTGCCTGTCCTCAATTAGGAACTCCTTACTGCTGTAAGGAGAGGGGGCAATGACCGCTCTGGCTGCTTCAAGCTGGAAGAGGGCAGAGTAGGGCAAGCAGCCTGAAGTTCCTTGAAGTTCCTTTTTAGAAATCTGGACAATTGAGGGGTCCAGGGTGGAAGTCTGCTTGGGAAGTCATTGGGGGGTGGGTACTTCTATGAGAGAGACACAAAAAGACATGAGTACGGAAATGAGATTAATACGGAATAAATGTTGCAGCATCTGGAACATGTCAATGAATATCATAAACATGATAGAAGTCAATCTCTCATCAAGTGGAAGAACTGAGAAGTTGTTTCCATAACAAGGCCTATCAAAGGCTGGAGAGGTAGAGGCCTTCATTTGGGAACTTTAACATTGGCAGAGTTATCAGGAATGCAAGCACAACATTTAATTTTTAATGTTATTGATGTCCCCAGAAAATATAGTTAAGCTACTTAATGTCATCTGACTTTTGTAAAACATCCTTTTATTGGTATAACCTGTGTTTAGTGCAGATCTCTATATTTGTCATTTAGGGCTAGATAATCATACTAGCAAACATAGATTAAGCCTACCTGTGCAGCTCAGGAAGATCTGTAGACCTTAAACTGACTAAAATTTCTGACTTTGACAGTTTCTCTTGATAGTTATCAAGCACATTTGCTTAAGAATCTCTCTCGTAGCCTCCAGGCTTTACTTATTCTAGGGGCTAACACAAGTGTACATCTCAAGTTACATTTAACTATTGTTTCTTTTTAAATGTCCAAGAATGGCTATGTTTTGGGTTTAACTGTTTTGCTAGGTGTTTAAAATCAAGCTGGTCAAATTGACCTATTCCTGTCTCTTAAGAGTCAGCTGAGTTCCCACAGGGGTCACTCATGGGGGAACTTGAGAGCAGCTTCTTAGCTCCTTTAGTGCTTGCAATTTGCTAGGTCTCCTTGATGAGGTGGCTTCCCTTGGAAGCATCAGGGATGTCTCCCTTTTCGAATGACCCTCCTCTGTCACAGGTGCACTGATTGGCTTTTCATCCTCTAGTGGTCTCATCAATCTCCCTGATTGGGAAGTGATGTGGCCCAGAGTTTCAAAGCTCCTTACAGAAGTTCTCTTTTTCCCTGGATTCAAGCTGACTCTGAGGGCAAGAACCAAATACTGATTTTTCCAGGCGCCTTTATTTTAAACTCAATCTCTAAGTTTGATCTTAAACATCCAGCAAGTCAGTCTTATCAGTCATAAAGTAAGAGTACTGGGCTTTAACTTCAATGTTCATAACTTTACAGTTATTTACCTCCTTTTATTTAACTGGGGCCTATATTATCTGTTCTATAGGTGATGGCTTAGTACCTCAAATTAATTTAGGTTGTTCTTGAAGCAGTACTTCTGCAAAATGTTAATCAGGCAACAGTTACAGAGTTTATAAGGAAAATACAAAGTAGAATTAATAGTAAAAACATATCTAGTTTGTGTAATAGTCATCTTAAATTCTGCCTGAGCTATATATTATATTCCCTGTTAGAGATCACAATAATTTTACAACAAACAATCTTTTGAATATAGCTTTAAATGAATTGAAGTCTGGCTTATTTTGGAGCTATTTTGACATGCAATAGGGTGGGAGGCAGAGCCTTATCTCAGATAAGGCAGGTCTCTTTACAATCTTAGGTAAAGTGTTCTAGTTTTGAAGTTGATCTTTGCCTCCTCTTTGAACATCATTTTTCAAAGTTTACATGTATTGTTTCCTGAGTATGTGAATGGTAGTTAACACAATATGATATTACATCTAAAACAAATCAAGGAAAGGCTGAGAGAGCTTTTAACTTTCCTTTTGTGTGGCAAAGTGGTAAAATGCATTCAAGTATCACAATATTAACCTTTAAACAAATCAGGCTCTCACGAACTTTTAGAAATACACTTACATTCAAAATTTGATCTCAATGTAAAAAGTAACAAATTTACCTATACCCTATTGATAACAGGGTTATCCTGTTATAGAACATTAAATGATATAAATAAGTCCCCAATAAAATTTGCTTTTCTTTTAAGTTTAAAATTACCATTACAGACAAATTTAGTTTGGAGAGCAGCAGCTTGATAAATTTTCTCCTCTAAAGACTTGTGTACCTGGAAGATATGTACACATTAATATACAAAGAAGAGTAGCACAATTATCTTGGTGTTAGCCAAATTTATTTTTTTAAGAAAAATTTAAACTCTATAATGTAGTATAATACTTTAGCAGTTGTTTAAGCGTAACTATATAAACCCCAATTTTTAAGACTAATTGCTCTAAAGAATAAAACTTAACAGACACAATGTTAAGAGTAAATTAGTGTTTTTAAAGAAATCCTTGCCATTTTAACATAGATTACACTTTGGTTTATATCAGTCCATTAATATTTGACCTTAGGGAAAAACCTTAAATAGCTTTTAATTGATGATCCCACATACATATAACCACTTAGTTACACAAAAGCTTGTTGAAATTTGCCCTTTGCTTACACATACTTTCTTACCCAGAAACATTTTCTTTTTTCTCCTACTGAATATATTTCTATACCGAGAACATTCTATTTTCTTTTTCCTATCTGTTGACTCTTTTGTTTGCATTCTGAAATAACTCTTATGAAATTTCTGAATTTAGATAAATTATTCCATCTTAATAAGATGAAATATTTTATGCTATTTATAGTATTTTAATTGAACCACAATTGAAACTTTTGGATCTCTTTGTATATAGCATTGTACCTGTTAGAATTTCACCCTTAGTAGCCTTGTTTTTAGTAACACAAATCAATTTAAAATCTTTTATTTACCAATCTATGAAAGCACCAATAATGTTTAAGCATGTTACCCCATGGAATTTAAGCATTATGAGTACTTGATGTTATTTAACAGCATCTTAACCTTGTAAATTAACCAGATGTCTTTTATAAACACAATTGATTAATCCTATATATATCAAATCTAATTTATTTATTTTACTGTAGAAACCAAAATATCAGACAAGTGTATTGAACAGTATCCGCCATCTCTTTCCTGTTGAAGAAAAGTCCTAGAAACAATTGATTAATATCAATTAACATTTTGTCAACAACATTTTATTAGTTTGACCACCTAGAGACTTGTGAATGAATTAATTTTTAAAGACAATTTACTTACATTTGTTTACCCAATTTAAATTGAACCTTTTTAATAAAATCACGTGAATGAAAGGTATTTGGATCCATTTTTTAAATTTTAATTTCTTGAGTGCTCTTTATATCAATTTGATATCATGTACATGATTTTGGACACACAAGACAGACAACATGATATAAACATAACACAAAAACGTCTTGTAAAGCACCATGTAATTTACTTTTGCTGGAGTTCAGGTAAAAGACTCTTTTTGCTTTTCTTTTTGAGTGTGTTTGAAACTGGTCTCCTACTGGGCCTCTGACTTCTTCTATTTACATTTCAATGTAAGCTTGACTTGAGATTGGGTTCCAGCAGAAACTTGATGCCTAGGACATTTTAACCATTTTTATCAGGACAGGTTTGAATGTTTAGGAGCTCTGAAATGGGCTTTTGTTATTCCTCTTGGGTGGAGGCACAGAAAGGATGTCATCTACATATATGAGAACATTTATTAAGTCCTTAGCTAGAGTTTAGTCTGGAACAGGTGAGGGCTATTTAAATAACAAAGTAGGAAACAGCTTTGGCAGAGTCCAACATGCCTGCTCTGCATAGAGCAGGTGATTGGGAATTGCCTAAGCTGGAAACCTCTCACCTGAGTCTTGAAGGATGGTGACTGCACTAACTTCATTTAAGTAGCCAATAGAAGCCCATTTAGTTTCTAGCCCATTTAGAAGGAAAGAGGGACAGGTCTGCTGTAGCTGTTGGCAGTCATCTCAGGTGGGTCTTGCATCTGGTCGGGCTTTTGTCACCAAAATGGTGTGGTGTCTCCTAGTTCCCGAGCTAGAGGACATGGAATCTGAAAGGCAATGCTTAAGCCATTTTGGCTTATTGGTTAGTACATCAATCCAAATTTGAATGTAAGGCACCTGGTCAGGATGACCTCTCAGATCCTAAGGGTGGTAAGGAGGTTAGTTGTTCCCTGAGGGGGCCAATCAACCTCGAAAGTGGACCATTCTGATTCCCAAATCTTTCTTAATCAAATCCATTATCAGAAGCTCCATAATCAGCAGCATGTTTTTGGAAGTCCTGAAAATTATCTAAAAAACAAGCTAGAACAGTGGGGTACACAGTCGACTGATTCTGTCCCATAGTAGACTGTCCTGGAGAGAGATGCAACAGGAAAAACAAAGCGAAAGCACAAACAGCCAAGAACCAGACTGACAAGACAAATACAGACAGACAGACAATGACCAGATTAGGCCACATAAGAGGCCTACCAGTGTACAGGAGCGACGTCGTGCCCTGTCCTGGGAGTCTGTGTAAGTAACTGCTTCCAGTCTGACCTTGTCCCCCAGAGAGCCGGCTCAAGAAGACAGACAGATACCAGGCGGCTTCATCTAGAGGAGTGTCCTGAAGACAGGCTGGAGTCCCCCTGAGAGTGAGGCTGAGGCACATCTCTCAGGAGCTCCCCTCTATTCTGGATGGGGCTCCCAGGCAACCATCACAGGGAAGCCAATTTAGGCTTAAAGAAACCAAATCTCAGTGGGACCTCCAAATGTTATGTCCAACAAAAACAAGATCATCCAAGCCGTTCACTTAAAGCCAAAAGAAGCCTTTATTATAGCTGGCCAGTGGTGACCACCCATACACCTGAAAGTGGTGTGGAGGGAGATTGGATGCTTGCTCCTTCATTATCAGCATTTACAAGGAAAATGATGCGTGAGTGGGGTGGGCGATGCAGTCACTGTTTCCAGACAGTGCAAGCAAACCACACTACAGAAGCAGATGTTAGTGATTAGCAGTTAGCTATCTCTCCCTCCTGATTATACTTGAGAATTTTATTTCTTTTGGGGAGTGTAACATCCCTCCCTCTCTATTCCTATACTATATCTATAACCCCTTCGGATACCCCCTAAAGTTGAAAAGTTACTTCATGAGCAAAGATCACTCTTCTCCATTCTTTCGCTATGCAATGAAGCCTTCTTTGGTCCACAATATTCATTTCATTGGACACTGGTTTTTCCACAGGATGAAACTTCAAACATGAATTTTGTAGCACTATCCTTTGAGGCTAGTTACTTTATACTCAGTTATTTAGTGATGATCCCTAATGAATATTTTCATATTTCTCTTGATTGCAATTCTCCCTCATCCCTTATTAACAATAATCATCCTACTTACCCTTTAAGGCCCTTCTCAACCTCCATTGTTGTATTAGTCAGATTTTTGTTGCTGTGACAAAATATCTGAGAAAACTTACAGCAAGAGAGATTTATTTAGGTTCACAAAATAAATATTTTATAAGTTTCAGTTCATAGTCACTTTTTCTTCACTGATTCTGGCCTGTGGTGATACAGAACAGAACATTAGGATAGGGACAGTGTGGCAGAGCAAAGCTGCCCATCCATGGTAGCCAGAAAAGAAAGAGAGGGTGTGGGGAGAAAGAAAAAGTCTGGGGATAAGTTATACATTTCTAGGAGAGGTGCCTTGTGACCTCCTTCCTCCATCAAGGCTCCACTTCACATGGTCTCCATCACCTCCCCCAAACACTATCAATCCGTCAAAAACACTGTTAATCCAATGATGAAATCAGAGTCCTTATGATCCAATCACCTTCCCAAAGGTCCCACCCTTGAACACTGCTGCATTGAGGAACAAGTCTTCAATGGATGAGTCTTTGTAGGGACACTCCAGATCAATACAATCTGTACATAACCATGTATACAAGCAATAACATTATGAAGTGTGATGTCTCCGTTGGTTGAAAAGGATCTATAGTGATAAGATCACTCTTTCCTAGACTAGTTTGAGGCAAGTCAGGATGAACTCAGTAGCTTGATATCATCAGAACATGAGATTTATCTATTCCTCTTTGCTGCCTTATCAAGATGACCTCATCTCTATCATTGCCTTTCCCTAGATTATTCACTTCTTTTTTGACTTTAAAGAATGAATGTCTCAAACTCAGACACTCCAAATTGAAATAAACACACAATTCAGGTCTTGACATTTTAAACCTGTCCAATGTGTGTCCAGGAAATAGGCCATCTCAGGTCACCAAACAACTCCAGATTCCCATGAATTTCTCTAGAAACATCAACTAATCACAAGAGGTCTCCACAACTTTTGAAGTTCAAAATTTTTCAAGTGATTTTTTTGAGTAAAACCAAAGCCATTGAAATGCATAGAAGCAACCCCTCCCTAATAGAGCTTGCTTTATTCTTGAATCCTCCAAGGCCCCATTTTTCTTTTTATTGGTTCTTTTTAATTTTACAGGACAGTAGAACCCATTTTGATATAATTATATAGCAGGAAATATATCTTTTTTTCACAGTGTAGATTCACACAATTCACATAATCTTACATATACATAGGGTAATACTGTCTGTCTCAGTCTACACTCTTTCCTTCCCCCACCCCCTCCTGTCCAATTTTCCTCTACACCATCCATACTTCCTCCATTCTTTTCATATCTCCCCTATAGCAACCCCCCCCCCCCCCTCTTCCTCCACCACCCCCTGCCCAAAAAAAACATTTGCCCTTTGTTTTTTTGGGGTTTGGTTTTTTTCCCTTGCCAGTTTTTTTTCCACTCCACCCATTTATCAGCAAACGTCATAGTTTTATTCTTTTTTATGGCAGAGTAATATTCCTTTAGGTATATATAACTCAGTTTCTTTATCTATTTTTCAATTGAAGGGCATCTAGGTTGGTCCACAATCTAGCTATTGTGAATTGAGCAGCTTTGAACATAGATGTGGCTGCATTCCTATTCTTTGCTGATTTTAAGACCTGTGGGTATAAATTGAGGAGTGGGATAGCTTGATCAAATGGTGGTTCCATTCCAAGTTTTTTGAGGAATCTCCATCTGCTTTCCAGAGTGGGTGCACCAATTTGCAACTCCGCCAGCAATGTATGAGTATGCCTTTTTCCCCACATCCATGCCAACACTTATTATTGCTTGTATTCCTAATAATAGCCATTCTAATTGGAGTTGGATGAAATCTTAGGGTGGTTTTAATTTGCATTTCTCTAATTACTAGAAATGATGAGCACTTTTTCATGTATTTGTTGATCACCTGTATATCTTCTTCTGCGAAGTGTCTGCCCAGTTCCTTAGCCCATTTATTGATTGGGTTCTTTGCATTTTTGGTGTAAAGTTTTGTAAGTTCTTTATAAATTTTGGAGATTAGTGCTCTGTCTGAAGTGTGTGTGGAAAATTTTTTCCCACTCTGTAGGCTCTCTTTTCACATTATTGATTGTTTCTTTTGTTGAAAAAACTTTTTAATTTGAAACTGTCCCATTTATTGATTCCTCCTTTTATTTCTTGTGCTCTGGTGGTCATGTTGAGGAAGTCTGGTCCTAAGCCAATAAGAAGAAGATTCGGGCCTACTATTTCTTCTATTTGGCGAAGAGTCTCAGGTCTAATTCCTAGATCCTTGATCCATTTTGAGTTGAGTTTTTACACAGTGAGAGGTAGAGATTTAATTTCATTTTATTGCATATGGATTTCCATTTTTGCCAACACCATTTGTTGAAGAGGCTATCTTTTCTCCATTGCATGTTTTTGGCACCTTTGTCTAGTATGAGATACTGTACTTATGTGGGTTTGTCTCTGTGTCCTCTAATCTGTTCCACTGGTCTACCTATTTTGGTGCCAATACCATGCTGTTTTTATAACTATTGCTCTATAGTAGAGTGTAAGGTCTGGTATTGTGATACCTCCTGCATCATTCTTCCTGCCCAGGATTGTTTTGGCTATTCTGGGTCTTTTGTTCTTCCAGATAAATTTTGTGATTGCTTTTTCTATTTCTATGAGGAATGCCATTGGAATTTTTATTGGAATTCCATTAAATTTGTATAGCACCTTTGGGAGTATGGCCATTTTATTATATTGATTCTGCCTATCCAAGAACATGGAAGATCTTTCCATCTTCTAAGGTCTTCCTCAATTTTTTTCTTTAATGTTCTATAGTTTTTGTTGAGGAGGTTTTTCACCTCTTTTGTTAGATTGATTCCCAAGTATTTTATTTTATTTGAGGTGATTGTGAATGAAGTTGTTTTCCTCATTTCACTTTCAGATAATTCATCGCTTATGTAGATAAATGCATTTGATTTATGTTTTTTTTTTATATATCCTGCTGTTTGCTGAGTTCATTAATTAGGTCTAAAAGTTTTCTTTTGGAGTTTTTTGGATCCTCTAAATATAGGATCATGTCATCAACAAATACCAACAGCTTGAGTTCTTCTTTTCCTATTCATATACCTTTAATTTCTGTGGTCTGTCTAATTGCTCTGGCTAGCATTTCCAGCACAATGTTGAATAGAAGTGGTGACAGTGGGCATCCCTGGCTTGTTCCAGTTTTTAAAGGGATTGCTTTCAGTTTTTTTCCATTAAGAATGCTGTTGGCAGTGGGTTTAGCATAAATAGCCTTTACAATGTTGAGGTACATTCCTACCATCCCTATTTTTTCTAGTGTTTTTATCATGAAGTTGTGTTACATTTTGTCAAATGCTTTCTCAGAATCTATTGAAATAATCATATGATTCTTAAACTTAAGTCTATTGATGTGATGAATTATACTTATTGATTTCTAGATGTTGAACCAACCTTGCATCCCTGGGATAAACCCCACTTGATTGGGGTGGACTATCTTCTTAATGTGTTTTTGTAAGTGATTTGCCAGAATTTTGTTAAGAATTTTAGCATCTATGTTCATCAGGGATATTGGCCTAAAGTTTTCTTTTCTAGAAGTGTCTTTGTCTGATTTTGGTATCAGAGTGATACTAGCTTCATAGAATGAATTTGGAAGGGTTCCCTCCTTTTCTATTTCATGAAATACTTTCAGGAGTTTGGTATAAGTTCTTCTTTGAAGGTCTTGTAGAACTCCGCTGAGAATTCATCTGGTCCTGGGCTTTTCTTGGTTGGTAGGCTTTTGATGGCTTCTTCTATTTCATTGCTTGAAATTGATCAGTTTAAATTGTGTATGTTCTCCTGGTTCAGTTTGGGAGGATCATATGTCTCTAGAAATTTGTCAATGTCTTCAAGATTTTCGATTTTATTGGATTATAGGTTTTCAAAGTAGCTTCTAATTATGTTTTGTATTTCAATGGTGTCTGTTGTGATATTTTCTTTTTCATCACGAATTTTAGTAATTTGAGTTTTGTCTCTCCTTCTCTTTGTTAGTGTGGTGAAGGGTTTATGTATTTTATTTACTTTTTCAAAGAACCAACTTTTTGTTTTGTCAATTTTTTGAATAGTTTCTTTTGTTTCAATTTTATTGATTTCAGCTCTGATTTTAATTATTTCCTGTTTTCTACTACTTTTGGTGTCATTCTGTTCCTCTTTTTCTAGGGCTTAGAGATGAAAGGTTAGGTCATTGAATTGATGACTTTTTATTCTTTTCTTGAATGTGCTCAATGCAATGAATTTTCCTCTTAGTACTGCTTTCATAGAGGTCCCAGAGATTTTGATATATTGTATCATCATTCTCATTTACTTCTAAGAATTTTTTTTATCTCCTCCCTGATGTTTTCTGTTATCCATGCTTCATTCAATAACATATTATTTAGTCTTCAGGTGTTGGAGTAGTTTCTATTTTTTACTTTGTCAATGATTTCTAATTTCATTCCATTACGATCCAATAGAATACAAGGTAGTATCCCTACTTTTTTGCATTTACTAAGGGCTGCTTTGTGGCATAACATATGATCTGTTTTAGAGAAGGAGTCAGGTGCTCCTGAGAAGAAAGTGTATTCTCTCATTGATGGATGGAATATTCTATATATGTCTGTTAAGTCTAAGTTACTCATTGTGTTATTGAGTTCTATGATTTCTTTGTTTAGTTTTTGTTTTGTAGGTCTGTCCAGTGGTGACAGTGGTGTGTTAAAGTCACCCAGAATTATTGTGTTATGGTCTATTTGATTCCTGTAATTGAGAAGGATTTGTTTGATGTACATGGATGGGCCATTGTTTGGGGCATAAATATTTGATTGCTATGTCTTCTGGATTTATGGTTCCCTTAAGCAGTATGAAATGTCCTTCTTTATCCCTTCTGACTAACTTAAGCTTGAAGTCCACTTTATCTGATATAAGGATGGAAACCTCCGCTTTTTTACTGAGTTCGTGTGCATGGTAGGTTTTCTCCCATCCTTTTACCTTTAGTCTGTGGATGTCCTTTTCGATGAAATGAGTCTCTTGAAGGCAACATATTGTTGGGTCTTTCTTTTTAATCCAGTTTGTCCATGGCCCCATTCTTATAACCTTATAGAAATAACTCCTAGATTTGGAAGCTAATATCAAATATATATGAAGACAATTTCTAAATCTTTTTTCAAAGCAATGAAAGCTGAATATCTTTCTGCTTAATTCTGATCTAGACAATGGGAAGGAGGAGGGAATCTTTTGAGATTTACTTCATTTCTTCTTTTTTTTTAAGTTTTTATTTTGTTTTTTTTTTGTTGTTGTTGTTGTTGTTTTGTTGCAGTGCTGGGGATTGAACTCAGGGCCTTGTGCTTGCAAGGCTGGTACTCTACCAACTGAGCTATATTCCCAGCCCTTCATTTCTTCTTGATAAGGTAGCTATGCTGTCTTGGAGTTAATAGAGTTTAGGGTCAAAATCAGGAAGAAATAAGCCACCACCACACCATCCAGATGAGAGCCAGGCTTTCTTGTGTTGGGCAGGTAACTGGAAAATTGTAATGAAATACTTGGAACCCATGGGGCAAGTGGCTCTGTAAAAGGAAACATTAAGACAAAAAGGTGCCATTAAGACAAAGTGGTGCCAATTTTTCGTCATGACAGGTACTATGGCAAACCCAAAATATGTGTTTTCCAGATGACACTTGAGCTACAAGTGGTTGAGAATCTGAAGCCAGGATTCCATGTTAAGTCTCGGATTCTTGATTCAATGTATGCAGTCACTTCAAGAATGCAATGTCAAGAAATAAATACTTTTAAAAGAAAATTTCAAAAGTGGCAACAAAACAAAACTTCCTCATTTAATAGCCTCCAGTTAGGTTGGGGTTCCTATGAGAGAGCAAGCAGCAGGCACCCTGCCCTAATGAGAAATGAGGGGTGGACACGTATGTTTAGTTTGCTGTACTTGGCAGGTGCCCTATGGCTCTTGTCTTATCTGTGTCCAGTTTACTCTGGCTGACCTCCCCATTCTGTGTATTCCCCAAGGTCCCAGGGAAACCCTGTCCTGGGGTAGACCCTCATCTTTCAGATGGTAGATAATTCAATACACTGCCACAATAGGAGACAATCTCATAGATCCTGAACAGAGAAGATTCAATGAACCCTGAACCCAGAGGGGAGTCCTTCATCCTCATCCTCAGGTCAGGCAAGTCAGGAATGAAGAATTGTGGGGACAGGGGTCAGGGAGAAACCCAGCAGTGTATATCAGGGTGTGTTGCTTTAAATTTGCAGGCAAACGCTTGAATAATCCTGGTCATTTTAAAGGAAGTGGCAGGAAGGTAGGAGGGGAGAGATGCCTCTAAATTCTTATCTCAGGCCACAGGCTTGAGCCATTTAGGTGAGGTGTAGGATTGAAAACTCTGTAAAGGTTGACTGAGCCCTGATTCTGGAATGGGAAAGTTAAACTTGTATACCAAATGGATGCTGAGCAGCATAAAATTAAAAGAACTCAGTACACTCCAACAGTGTACTGTGTAATGTGTGTGAGCACATTAATGTCGGAGCATTAGTTAGGTTTTTAAAGAGAGTCTCTGTACTTTGATGATTTTATGAAAAAAAGCATATAATCTCCAGGGACTTCTCTCTCAAACCTTCAGTAATTCATTCAAGAAATACCCTACAGGACTGGGGTATACCTCGGTGCTAGAGTGCTTGGCTGATATGCATAAAGCTCTTGCTTCTATCAGTGGCACCACACAAAAAAATGAAAAGAATGAAAACAATCAAAAGAAAAACATCCATTTTTAAATTCCCCTTCACCCTGCTCTAGACATTTATCCTGAGTTCCATATGCCCTGGACCCTGGCAGGTTTAGGAGGAGGTGCAATAGTGGAAATAGCAGGGACTGTGCAGCCACCCATCCCTGTGTCTCAATTCTCCTGCTGCTTCAAATAGCTTGGTGACAATTATTTCTTCCCTGGAGCATTAGTTTCCCCAACTGGTGCTGCACAGCTGAAAGGCGATCATGTATATGGAAATGTTTTCTAAATTCTAAAAAGACAACAAAAATTGCAGGGTGGGGGGGATTCCACTTTAGAGAGGCCACGGCTATCACTGTCATTAAGGGGAAGAAAGAAACCTCTTTCACACTAAGCATTTTGTTTGAGGATGTAAATAGAGTATTAACTGAGGAGGAAATGAACAACTTCTTCAGGCCGGCTCCCTGGGGGTAGTGGCAATTACCAAGAACAACTGCAGAGCTTTCATTGCAAGGGCCAGAGAGCTCAGGCTCACAGCTGCTCACTATCTCTGACACGGATTCTGCTGACAGGCTTTGGAGAGAGGAGGATTACCTGGCAGAGTCCCACTAGGGACTGGGATATCAAAAGCTGCAGCTTTTGCAGATAGTGCTATTAAAACCTTGAGCCACAACTCTCTTTGGCCCATGCTGAGCTCAGGCAGTTGGCTTTGTTTGCTTCTCATGAATCATGAGACTCTGAATGTCATTAGTCTCCTGGCAAACTTGGATACTTTAATACCATGGTCGGTGGTAGCCAGATCCTGGGGTCCTGTTTCTAAATATAGATGTGAAAACCTGAGTACCTACTATGCACCAGGCATGACACTCCACAGTTGACTTCTGGAATCTTCTATCCTCTTAAGGCTATAGTGCAACACTGAGATTACTTTGTGGCTCCCACTGTAAGAGATTTCTGGGAATCTATCACTAAAAATAGCAAAGTCCCCATCTCCACTGCTACAGTGTCGGCTCATGAGCCAAGTTTGGCCAACTGGATATGTTTCATTGATACGTTTAAATTGGAGCCAGTAATATAAGGAAACCGGAGGCAGTGGTAGCAGCAAAGATGCTTCAGCATGGTGGTCCTGGTATCTGGGAAATCAGTGGCTCTTGGTATTGGCCAAGTTGTTCTCATTGTGGTACAACAGTAGTTATAGTACCAATTCCAGACACCTGGGGAGCTTTCCTTAATTCCCTAACCATTCTTCTTCTTACACTGTGAGTAGAATATCTTGTTAAACACGTTGACCTATGTTAAGCAGATTTGTTCTATTATTAAAAACCAAGATTTATACAAATATTAAAAGACTGAGAACATCAATTTACCAAGGAAAAAGGAAAAATATTATGTGTGGAGAAATTAAGAAATGTTTTCATGGACATAAACCTGACAAATGAAATTTGCAGGTGCTTCTTCGTCTTCCTTCTAATTAATTCTACATTTTCTTTCTTCCTTTTATTTATTACTTTTTTCAGGACTGGGGATTGAACCCAAGAGCATTCTACTACATGCTACATCTCCAGGGCCTTACTAAGTTGCTCAGGCTGGCCTTGAACTTGTTATCCTTTTGCCTCAGCCTCTCAAATAGCTGCAATTTTAGGTGTGCATCCCTGTGCCTGCAAGATTCTGGTTTTTCGCCAAAAATATCTCATAGGTACTAAAATTATGAAACAGGAAGGACTTTGAGAGTCTTCTTGTCCAAACATCCCATTTTAAGATAAGCATGTTCAGAACCAGAGAGGGTGAGTATAGCAAACCTCCAGTAAAGCAAATTCCAGAAAATGCCGACCTCTTTTTCCTTAACTATGGGTTCTTCCAAACACAAAACTGAATTTTTGAATCTAAGAGTGAGAAAACAATCTTAAATATTGACGTTGAAGTTAGAGTAGAAGGTTGAAATGGTACGTTTTTTTCTGACTGCATAAAACATCCTATGCATCTTTTCATCTGACTGTATGTGTTCTTTATTGCATCCTTTAAAACAAACAAGTAAATTTAAATGAAGTTGTCTTTCTCAGAGTTCTGTCATTCTAGCAAATTATCGAACCCAAGGACTGGTTGTAGAAACCCCTGATTTATTGTTGACTCACCAGAAGTACAGGACACCAGGATTTGCAACTGAAATCTCAAGGGGAGCAGACTTGTGACACTGAACTCTTAATCTGTGGAACTGACACAAACTCTAGGTAGGTAGTGTCAAAACAGAATTGAATTATAAGACACCTAGCCAGAATCAGAGAATTGGTCAGTGTGAAGGAAAAAGAAATGCACATTTGGTGTTAGAATTAGAGAAAAATCTGTGTTTCTGAGTTGAAATCAGGAGGGTCTTAAATAGCCTATTTGTAAGTTTCCCTACTTACTCTGCTCCCACAGGTCAGTTTCCATGACCCAATAATTCTCATTAAATGTGCAAGCACTGTCCCCACTTCTCTCTGAGAATGATTTCAGTTCCCTGCCAGTCTGCAGAATTATTCAACAAGCCAATCACATCCTCCTAAAGGAACCAGAGGTCACATCATGTTCTGGGTACTACCAAGCCTGTCACTCACTACCCCTTTTCACTCTGCTCCCAAGTGCAACCCCTATGTGACAGTGTATGGTATACAATGTCCTCCTGTCCCAGGCCGTGCATACACATGACTAATAGACTGCTATTGCTCTCATTTGTCTGCTGTTTTTGGTGTGTTCAGACATTTCCGTAACCCTTAAGTGAGAACCTCTTCCTAACCAACATGGTGAACAGGAGGATATTGAAATAGCATGGCAAAGTCACATTGCAGAAGAGCAGATGAACTGTAGGAGGAAGTATATTTTGGTCCAATGAATTCCCCTTTTATATATAATTATAATGCACTAATCAAAATAATAACAGAAGAGAGATGAGTAGAGTAGAATAAGTGGATCAGGTGGCAGGAGGAGTAGAGGAAAGGGGAGGTACTGGGGAATGAGATTAATCAAATTATATTATGTGCATATATGAGTATGGCACAATGGATTTCACTATCATATGTAATTAAAATGCAACAATATAAAAGGAAGTGTACTGTGGTCATCTTTGGAATATCAAATCCTAATTGGCACCTTGCTTATCCTCCTTTCTCTGTGGAATAGCAGAGTTCTCAAATATGTCTTCAATGAATTGAGAGGCCACCAAAAAATTTTTGATTCAGGATCAGTTCTTATCAGTATCTTCAGCATTAACTGCTGTGGATGGATAATGTCTATTCCAAAGCACCATTCTTAAGTACTTTTATATTATCCATCTTGAAATATGCTGAAGTGTATAGGAGATTTGCTGACCTTCAGTCTAAGTATGCCTCCTTACCATGAGACATCTGGACCTACATTCAGATTGTTCAATATTAGCATTCCAGGGGGTGTTCCTACATAAACCAAAGTTGGTTTTTAGTAAGTTTTCATGTAGACCCAATCTATTTCAGTTATACATTTTGGAGTTTTCTCTTTTGTGACATCTTAGTTATTTCAGGAGTATTTGGGAATGTAAATATGTGCTATGAAAAGGAATGTGTTTCTATGAATCAGTTTGGAAGAGAATCTCAAAGACTTAGGGCACATAGGGGGGTCACTTCAGCTGAAAAACTTGCTATTGTCCTGCAGAGAGCTGTAGAATGAGGACAGTATCCAGCTGAAGAGTTAACAGGGCAACGTGTTCACTCAAGTTAAAGCCATTACTTGACAACAACCTGGTTTTCTGACCACAGAGACAATGTCTGCTTATCTGTCCTGACTCTCCCCTTTGTGCAACCTCCTCCAGTCCATTGATCTGCCTTCATATTCAAGGCATCCAAAATCATGCTCATTCATATTCCGGTACCCTAGCCCTTCTTAGTACATTGATCCTCATTTAGTTTTCCTTGGACATAACACTTTATTTTCTTTTTCAACCTTTTGTGAATCCATCTACCCTATATTTCATTCCTATGGACTTTCCTTTTCATTTTCCCCAGAACTAGCTACCTCTTGCAAATCAAATCCTTTGGGTTTCAAAGATATTGTTGCTGATAGAGCCTTTCGGAGCCTGTATTAGAAAGAAAACCTGAATATATTTCCCATTACATTATGGGCTTAGTAATCTAATTCTTGAATTTATATAGTAGTATCTAAGAAATAAATGCTTAAAAGATTAGTTATTACTAAATGTTGTTATAGCTATCATCATTTTTGTTTATTATTATTATTATTATTATTATTATTATTATTATTATTGAAGGACCTGACATGTATTTAAGAATAGAGACTAAGCATGAACTCAGGGTTATTTGTTCTAAATCCAGGAATTACTTCCAGGGAAAACTGCTGTTTTAGCTGGACTAATTTGTCAGAGATGACATTGATTGTAGATCAACTACATTGATTTGAAGAAATAGAGAATGAAGACATGTCTTCACGTGGTGCCTAACACATGATGGAATGAATAAATACATTTCATAAATGGAGGCAAAATACTACGATTCATGTCTCAGGGGCAACTGAAGACATGAGAACAGTATAAATATTTTGGGTTAGTATAAGGGACAGTCTCAATTATCACAGATACACAGAGACTTATACACACAAGTACATACGCAAAATGTGTTATTAGTGTCTCAACAGTTCTTAATCTCATGAATATGTAGAAAATGAAGAAATGGAAAGAGTAACTAAAAAAAGCTGAAAGGAAAAGAGATGATAAGGAAGAGGAAAAGAAGAAGAAAGAAAAGAAACAGAGAAGGCAAGGAAAGAATTTATAAGATTAAAAGATTAAGAAGAACAAAATCTTAATTCTGTATATCACAACTTTCTACATAGTATTAACCATCTATTTACTTGAACATTTCCTCTTCTCTACTAGACTATACCTCCTTGAAAGCAAACAGTATCTTTGCTGGGTTAATACTTAAAACTCCCTTAATGTGTTACAAGGAATGTGTACTTAATGAATTAACTGAGTGAATAAATAAAATGAAGGAATCATTAATGAATGAATGCATGAAAAGAAGCAACAGATCAGAAACAATAAGCAATGGATTTCCTAAAAAGAAATTGTTACCAAGCAGGGATAGCTACAGGAATAAGCCCAGGGGCCTTTTAGGTGTGATCCAAATGCCTTCTGCAAAGTTCTCCAGCTGAAAAAATAACTATTCCACTGCCTATCAAAAAGCATGAAGTTTTCTATTAGAATTCATTGCTTTGGCCTCAAGGGCTTTTCTGCCTTTAAGGGTTGTCTGTTAAATTACAGATATCTCTGGGATATAAAATGTGAAGCTATTATCAGCTCAAACCTCAGGGGGGATTAGTTGATGGTTGGTTGTTGAGGTGTGTGCCTAGGAAGAAAACTAGGAACAGAAAGGGAGAGACCTACATTCACTGAAAGTTAAACATGTTAGATGTTTTAAATACGCTATCTCCCTTAATCTTAAAACAAGCAAAAACATAATGCACCTCTAGCTATAATTATGTCCATTTTTTACAGAGAGTAATCAAGTTTATGGAGGCTTAATCACTAGCCTGAGATAATTCAGCTACTATGGAGCAAACTTGGAATCTGAACAGAGATTTGTCAGGGTCCTTTCTTTCACCATGAAGTACCCACTGCCATAGGCCAGGAGGAAATTTCAGGTCCTGAAAAGGAATATGTTTTATTCAGTGCCAGAAATATTGTGGCATTTCCTGTCTTTTTTTTTTTTTCCTAAAAGTCAGCTAACCATTTGTATTAGTTTCCTATGACTGCCCTAGCAAAGTATCACAAACTGTCTTATAAGCATATTAACTTATTCTATCATAGTTATGAAGGCTACAGGTCTTGAAAGTGTCAGCAGGGCCATTTTCCCTCTGAAGCCTGCAAGAAAGGATTCTTCCTGCCTCTTTCAGCTTCTAGTAGCTCCATTGGATCTTGGATATGTGGCAGCAGGTCTCCTGTCTCTGCTCCATCTCACATGGCCACCTTCTCTCTATTGCTTCTCTCTGGGTCTTTGCATGGTATTCGGTTTTGGCATCTCTGTTTTCTTATTAAAAACGTTGTCATCCTAGACTAAATTCCACCCCAATCAAACCTCATCGTAACCAGATTACATCTTCAGAGAATGTTATTTCCCAAAACAGTCACATTCACAGGTATGGGGGTTAAGACTTCAGTATATCATTTTAGGGGAAAAAAAAATTCAACTCCAATACCATTTATATCACTTGATTTATCCTGCAAATGAAATATTTATAAACATAGCATTAACCAAGCAGATATATTTCAATGGAAGGCGGAGAAAGGAGGAAATACAGTAGAAAAGAGGGTTAGAGTTTATTTCCTTAAGATTTTATTGTCGCGCTGGAAGGAAGGGTCTCTTGCATTTGCATTCTAAGCAAAGAGCTCCAGAGAGATCACTGCCTCTGAAAAGCTTGTGTGTTTACTGAATGAATGAAATGTGGAGCAATGCCTTTCTGGCCATATTTCCAAGCAAGGCAGCTCAATATATTGCCACAAAGATGGGGATGCTTCAAATGAGATTATCTATGTGCTAAATCCAGCTTGTGATCAGGGATGATTTTTCCTTCCCAATGACCAACATATTTGCAAGACCTGTTATAGTGATTAGCTTTCTATTGCACATTTGCTGGTCTTTTTGTTTGTTTGTTTGTTTTTGGTTTGTTTTTGGATAGTAAGCAAACACTTAATGATCAGAGGTGGAGCAAAATCACTTTCAGTTTCACATGAAAAAGGTTAGTGGTCTTCAGAAGGGCCTAAGATTTCTTAAAATATTTTTGTTGTTGTTGTTTAGTTTCTTTTTTTTTGTTCACTTTTACACTTGTGGTATTGATAGTTCAAAGACTCTCTCAATCCTGGTTTTATTGTTTCCAGGGCAGATTATTTGCCCTCAATATCTTTGGGGTATAAATCGGGAGGGATGAGTAATACAGGAGATTTTGCCTAGTGTTCCTCCAAGTAAGCAGTCAGTCACAGTAAAAATGGAGCAGGCTTACTGGGGCTCTCTTGGGGCTAAACACCTTGTCTCACACTGCCATACCTGTACCTCTGCTGGTCTGATTTCTAAGGCTGACATTTGAGAACACTATGGAGGGTCTGTCTCTTGGTATTTCTATGCACATTTCCTCAATTTATCTCCTCTTTTGACAGAGTCTTTCTGTGAGAAAATGGCATCCACTTTCTGTGAGAAATGCCAACAAACAGGTGTTGCAAGCACATCTTAGGGTCAGAAGGTTAGAATGAGTTCGTTGAGCATTATTAGACTTCGATCTCTAGCTTTGCATACTATGGAGGGCAAATGAGCTACTCAAAAGAGACAATAATTGGATGAATTCAAACACAAACCTATTCTCTCTCTCTCTCTCTCTCTCACACACACACACACACACACACACACACACACACAAATAGCATTGCCTAGTATTGGCTTGGAGTCAGTTAATACTCTATTTTTTCCCTCTTAATTATAATGCCCTACTCAAGATGTAGTATGAGGGACAGCTTATTTCAGGAGCTCATGGAGTTTACAAAGCTAAATAAGAAAAATGACAGGCACATAAATGTCACCAAGGAAGATAGGGCATTGACCAAAATGAAAACATTTTCCTCGGCTTGAATCAGCTATAAACAAGCTGCTTCTTGCCTGTAGGCCCTTGACCCTGCTCCCAGTCTGCCCATACAGAATCTAGATGGCATATACACAAAGTTCCTCCCCACCGTTTGTCTATCTTTCCCCTTCCTCCTCCACCTTTCTTCTTTGAGTTGTATTACTTTTTTTTTAATTGAAAACATTGACTTTAGAAATTTGTAATTGTAGTTGCGAGTTCTTCTGCTCTTTTGAGAAGTAGATCTTTTAAAAAGGTCTTTGCCAGTTTTACAAATGGAATTGTCTTTCTCAGGGACCTATGAGCCATCCCCTTGAAATGTAACCATCAAGAACAATTCAGGTCCTTGTCTCTTGGTGGAGGATAGAAGCCTGACTTTAGGTGAGTACCTTGCTCTGAGTTGCAAAATCATCTCCTGACCTGAATATAAGAAAACTCACTTTTCATTTGGATAAAGCTAATTAGAAAACACAAGTGGCCTGTGACCAAAAACCTACCCCCACCCTCCCTTTTAAAAACTCATCTGTCCCTTGTTTTAGCTGAATTGGTTTCGGACTCCATTGTGGTTTCTCTCTCATATTTCAGGAACCTTTAATTTTATCTTCTTACCTTTTTAGTTTCACCCAGTCAAGGTTTTACTTTGCTAGCACTAAGATGCACACCTTGAAAAGTTCAATGTCAGAAGAATGTACATTTTATTAGAGAAGTCATGGGAAGTTTCAACACACATTGGGAACTGAAGCCAAATCTTCTGGATTTTAATGAATAGGTTTTTTTTTTTTCTTTCCAATAGAAAAATAGTGGAAACAAAGCAAGTAAACATAAAAATATTGCTATTCCCTGATTAATAATAAAAAAAAAATTGAGGGATTTTTACCAAATGGAAAAAAAAAATGTGTTACAGTTTCTTAACATTCACAATGGATGGTGGAGACCAGATTTCCACTGATGCAAGATCCTCAGTTCTCCTGCTCTCCTCCTGAACCCTTTCTATCTCTCAGACCTATCCTTCCTTTTTCATTTATATTAATCCTTTTCTACCCCTTCATAAATCATAGAGTCATCATAGAATACCATGGAACCCAACTCACAGAGGTAGACTAAGACATGCTTGTCAGGCAGGACACACAGAGGGTTTAGAGAACCCCTGTGCATTAGGTTTCATAGCAAAGAACCAATAATTTCTCTAATTTTTATCCCACAGAGGCCTTGATTTCAATGACTTATGACAGAGGGCCTCAAATGCAATGACATCTCTGTGCACTTACATTGGGAGGCATTGGGAAAGTGACCGAATAAAAGAATTTTTCCTCAGTGCCAACGTTAGGAGGAAAGAGGAATGCATTTACCCTGCTGCATTTTCTTCTGCGTATGTTCTTATCCTTCTATTCAAGCACTATTTTTATTTCCTTTTCTCTTTTCTCTATTTTTTGTTCATCAATGGTCCATCCCCTCAATAGGTCTGAACTCTTTATAGTGACTAAGAAATTTATTCACAATGAACACAAATTTGCCCTTCCTGGCAGAATCTTAGAAAACTTGTGTTTCTGATCAATATGATAAGGGGCAGGGAATGCAGCCTTTCTAATTTCTGTTCATGGACATACATTTTCCCATTGCCATTGGTAGATTCCTCTTTTAACAGAAATTTCTTTACCCTAAAGATTTATGGCATTTGAAGAGATAGACAAGCCCATCTCTCAATTTTCATAGTATTTCATCAAGGAAATCATCCAAGGATTATATGGAGGTTTGATATAAAATGGTCAATTCGTTTAAGATAATCTTTTAAAATTAAGGTCTTTTTGATTTTAGGCACCAGATATTTTGCTCTGAATCAAAGATATCTCAGCACTCCATATTTCAGAGTCCATAGAGGAGTATTTATGGGGCTCAACCACTGAGCCATATCCTCAGCTTGTTTTTTAAATTTTTTTTAAATTTTGAAACAGAGTCTTATTAAGTTACTCAGGGCCTTGCTAAGTTGCTGAGGCTGGCTTTGAACTGACTATCTTCCTGCTTCAGCCTCCTGAATCACTGGGATTACAGTCATGAGCTACCACACCCAGTCAGTTTTTATATTCTACATAGTGAATAGGAGAAGAAAAAACCAATTGGCTAGACACTATCACCAGTGAGGCTCTAGCACATTTTAAAATACAAAATAATAGAATACTATAAATTATGGTGGATAATTAAAGAGGAAAACAAATAAGAACAAAGGGGTCTTTAGTAGAGAATCCAACAAGTAAATCGACTGAGATGATCTCTACATTTCTAAGCTTTTTTTAAGCATCTCCCTTTAGAGATTTTCTCATGGTTTTTCTCTTCTCTCTTCTTGAAGCAATAAAGGTTCATGCAATGTGGTGGCTATTAATACTGTCATTAACCCTCTTCTAACTTGTCAATTTCCAGCTACTACTAGATAGGATTAATTTTCTTGCATTCCCTTACGTGACTGGGTAAGTGACGATCCTGGCTAATGAATAATGAAAAAAGCAATGTGTATCATTTTCAGAAGGATCATTGAATTGCCTATGCAACGACCCTCCAGAGCTTTTTCTTTCCTTCTCTTATGACTTACATTTGATTTCCAGTTATAGCTCCTCCACCATGATGCAAAGCAATGACAGTGGACAGGGCGAGAGTCCAGGCAAATGGAAATTGACATGCAATATAAATGAGACACCACTATCGCCATGTTGTCACTGACACTTGGTACTGTTATAATGGAGCAGCTCAGAAATCTTCAAGGCCATGCCTCCATCACAGGTCCAGAGGCTAGGTCAGGTAGAATGATTTCAGCATCCATGAGCTCCCTGCTGCTGCAGCCGTATTCTGTTCCTTGTTTCCAGATGACATGCTCTGCAGTTGCAGTTATGGTTCAAGTGGAGCCCAGGCACCACTTCAACTAGGGGCAGACTTTGGTGGCATCCACATGATGTTGGCTTTGCCATTGTGTATGTTCTAAGAGTTACAGAGTCATCATGCCTTGCAAGGTTTCAGAAGAAAACCTGAGAGGGCAAACAGAAGTTTGCAACAAGGTCAGAACCTCTGCAAAGAGCCTCCATGGGGGTGATGCTTAGTGGATCTACAGGAATAGAGTTATAGTAGAGAGTAGAGAAAGTTAGAGCTACCAGAGCCAGGGACCTATAACTAGGAAAGCTGCAGCCATCCATCAGTGTGCCCCCTGAGGCAGTATCCACATGGACTAGCAAATTCACAGGAGCAGGGCTGCCTAAGGCCTTGGGGTCCTACCTCTGCCTCCAGTGCACAGGATACTGCATCTGGAGCTCTAAGATTCAATGTCGAGCCTGTTGGGTTTTGGTTTGCTTTGGGTCAATCACTCTTTTTTACTTAACTTATTTCTTTCTTTTAAAATAGGAATGTTTGCCTTGTGTCTGTCCTGTCTGTATCTCGGAGGTATGTAACTTGTTTTTGCTGTTATAGACTCACAGCTGAAAGACTTTGCCTAAGATGAGACTTTATACATGGATTTTTGAGTGATGCTGGAACTAATGAAGACTTTGGGACTATTGAAGATGGAATACTTAAAATCTGTGTTGTGTAAAGGAGGCAGGGGCGGTGGGGAAAGCAGAGGCAGAATGCTATGATTTAAACATGGTTTAAGTATGTCCTTCAAAAAATTCATGTGGTGGGAGCTTGGTCCTGGTGTAGAAGTATTGAGAAATGGCAGAACCTTTAAAAGGCAAAGTCTAGTAAAAACTCACAAGACTAGTGCCTCCCATTTGCTCTTTCTCACCATGTGATCTTCCCTTTTGCCTGTGTTCCTGACATTATGGAGTCATTTATTGTGGAGTGACGTTGCCAATGAAGCATTAGCCAAAGCCAGCACTATGATGTGTGAACATTAAGCCTCCCAAACTGAGAGCTACATAGTACTCTTTTCTTCATAAGAAACTGACTTCAGGTATTTTGTTATACTGACAAAAATGGATGGTTTCCCAGCATTGTCCATCTTTCTTCCATCAACACTGTTCTTCTATTATCAAATGCCCACTTTGGACCTTATTTTGTATGCACTTTTTCACTAATTTTCTTGTAGTATAATTTTTAAACATTTTAGATTATTCAGGTATTTGAACTGGACATGTGTTTAACCTATAACAAGAAAAGAGTTAAAGGGGTAAAAGATAAACTTGACAAGAACCCATTTCTTCAGTAGTTGGACTTTAGTGGGATAATCCTGCCTGCATAGATAATCTTTGTGCATAGAGAATCTTTGAAGCCAGGCTATAAATTTGGAAACATAAGACTAGGATAATAGTTTTAAGATTGATAATATGAACAGAAACGATATACATTTCTTAATTCTGGAAATGTTTAGAGCACCATCACAGCATTATGCAGGAAGAAGTGCGTGTGTGTGTGTGTGTGTGTGTGTGTGTGTGTCCATGCACCTGTGTGCATGCCAAAAGAGGTCTCCAGTGTGGTAGCATTGGAAGGTGCAAACTGAGGCATGATTAGATCTAAGGACCTTGAATGGGAAGACAAAATTTATGATGCTTTCATGCATTTGATGGGAGTGTCCTTTTAACCACAGTAGTCATCTGATGATATGCATGTGCATATATATAGCTGTCAAATTTAGAAGACATCTGTTACCACAGTTATTCCATTTGTAGATGCCAGGGGGAAAATCTGCATATGCATCATTGCTGAAACAGGTCTCTTTGAAGGCTCCCAAGGTTTCAATATTATCACCTAAATCAGACAAATAAATGAGTAATAATGATAAACTGTACATATTGAAGGAGAGCTTTGGAACAGATTACATGATTAATGGCAGGATTCCTGGGATTGGTGGAAAATGTAATTTTTAAGGGACTGTCAAATGGCCCAGAGATCAAATCATATGCATATTTTCATGTCCTCTGACAGCCCCATCTAGAAACCTACCTTGCAGAAATGAAGCAATTTTGTTAGAAGCAAATCAGCAAGAAAACCATAGGATAATTATGGTGTAATATCTCATCAGAGATTGAGGTCTCAATCTTAGTGCTGTGGTTTTCTAATACTAAGACATTAAACCAGTTCATTTATTTGAGTAATTATTAAGCATCTATTATATATCAGATTTTTTTAACTAAACAGTGTGAACAGGTTGTAATACCAACAGATAAACATGCTCTATGGGACATGGTCCCCACATTTGCAAAGCATATAGACAGATATAGAGGAGATTAAATTAACAAATAGATGGAAAGTGTCAACTGTGATAAATATTATCAACAACAGCATAATATAAGACAGCATAATATAGCCAGACTCTTATCTGTAAAATAGGAGTTATACTGATATACATCTTCCAGAGTTACTATAAAGATTAAAAAAGATAATAACATAGTGTACATTAATATCCAACATAAAATAAGGGATGCAAGCATTTTCTCTTTGCGTTTTATCTATTTTTCTAACTGTAACTAATGCATTACATTAATTTCCAGATAATTTCCCTTCTTATTGTAGGATTCTGAAGTATTTTTTATGGTCTGTTTTAGGAAGAAATACCAATGGCTATGGTTGGTCTACATTTGCACTCCACACTGTTCCCAATACTGGTACTTGCATCCTCCCATCTTGCTCTGTCCCCAAAACTGTATTTTAAAACTCTTAGCCCAGAAGATCATCATTTAGCAAATTAATTTTCCCATCATCCTCCTATAAAGCAAACTTCAGGTCTTGCCTGAAAATAAATGTAAAATATATAAGAAAAGAAAATCTTTTCTCTGATAAGTGGATAATGATACATAATGGGGGAAGAGGTGTGGCGGTGGGGGGGACAAGAGAAGAATGGAGGAAGTATGGATGGTGTAGAGGAAAATGGAACGGGAGGGGGTGGGGCAAGGAAAGATAGTAGACTGAGACAGTATTACCCTATGTATATGTAGGATTATATGAATCATGTGAATCTACATTGTGAAAAAAAGATATATTCCTTGCTATATAATTATATCAAAATGGGTTCTGCCATCATGTATAATTAAAAAGAACCAAATAAAAAAAAAAGAAAGTCATGGTTAATGGGTATAGCATGTAGTTGGCTAGGAAGAAAAATTTCTAATATTCTATCATGTAGTAGGGTAACTATGGTTGACATTGAACTCTATATTTCTAAATAGCTACTAGAGAGGATTTGAGATATTCTCAGCACAAAGAAGTGATAAATGTTTGAGGTGATAAACGTACCAATGGCTATGGTTGGTCTACATTTGCACTCCACACTGTGGAGTGCAAACGGATCTGACTATTATACATTGTATTCATATATTAAAATACCACATGGTACCAAATAAATATGTACAATTAAAAAAAAAAGAAAACCTTGAAAGTTGTCACAAATATTTTTTAAATATATTATCCAAGATGATGCAGAAACTGTATAATAACCTTCAGTGTAGAAGGAAGAAAATTGAAACTGTGTGGAAAATGTAAGAAATGAACTTGTGAAAGGTGAGCTGAAATAGGTAGAAATGGAACTCTGATTTAGGTCTTATCTAGATCTCTTTGAAGTGAATTAATAAGGAACTGTCATAACTGTTTTCAAGAACTCATAGATATTTCCTGGCAAGTTAATCAGAATTTTAAAAAAATTAAAAACTTGCCTTTTAAAAGCGATCTCCAGTTCATTTTAAACTTTGGATTGTAGTAGTACATCACATGGGTCTGAAGGATAGACTGTGAAAACGTAGCTGTCATGTGCTCTGGTTGTAGTATTAGATCAAAACTGAAATTAAGCGTTCTTTGATTTAAGGAGCCAGAGACAGCACTGAGTATCTATTCAGCCTAACATCCCAACCCTTCCATGGTGATGGATTTAGGAATTGAACTTCAAAATTGGTTATCATCCACAGCTTTCTTTAGCTAACTGAACTGAGCAGATTCTGAAACTTCAGGCCTAAGGAAAAATACCTGAAGCTTCTGGTCAAGTGAAGCACTTTGGGAGTAATTGAGCCTTAAGGGAATGTCTCTGCCTCTGCTAGTGGGAAAGCAATATAACTAGCTCAAAAAGTCCTAGATAAAGATTTTCATTTTCTACATCAGTGTTCCCAAAGTGTGGTAGGCCTTAGGGAAAGGATAGGAAACATAAAGCAGGAAAGAAAGAGTCTTTTTGGACCATATCCTTTAAAACACTTAGGCTCCTGAGGGAATGTAACTGTTGGCATATAGGGAAAAACCAGAAGAGGAAGCTTGTCTGACACCTTCTCCCATCCACCTATTACCCGGTCCTTCAGACTAGAATGGATCCTCTAGGATGGTAAGAAAAAGAGGTTCAGACACTATATGAGAGCAGAGAAGGGGGTAATCCCAGGGAGGGGGCCTTCTGTTCTCTTTTTGGATCAATTTCCAAGAGGTGGTGAACCATGAGATACATTTATAAGATGGGAATGTAGGTTCATCTGCCCTGCAGTGGGGCATCAAGGACAATTGGAAAAGGGAAGGGCCCACTCTCACCTGGGCATAGGCAGTTGTCTTAGTCAGCTTTCTCGCTGCTATGACTAAAAGACCCAACCAGAACAAATGTAGAGGAGGAAAGGTTTATTTGAGAGCTCATGGTTTCAGAAGTCTTAGTCCATAGAAGGCCAGCTCCATTCTTTGGGGCTCCAGGTGAGGCAGAACATCATGGTGAGAGAGTATGGCAGAGGGAAGCAGCTCACATACTGATCAGGAAGCAGAGAGAGAGGTCTCCACTTGCCCTATACCAATATATACCCCAAAACCATGCCCCAATTCCCACCTCCTTGAGCCATACCCTGCCACTTCACTTACCACTTAGTTAATCCCTATCAGGGAATGAATTCACTGATTGGGTTAAGACTCTCACAACCCAATCATTTTTCCTCTGAATCTTCTTCCATTGTCTCACAAGTGAGCTTTTGGGGGACGCCTCACATCCAAAACATAATAGCAGTGAAGGGCACATCTTCTGACAAGAGTTTAGCAGCAACAGTAAAACCAACCAGAAGTCAGCTTTTCATTATCACCATATGCAGATTATTCTGAACAATGTCAGTAATAAAATGTTTCTCCCAGGTAAACATACTTTCTTAGTCTAAATTCTAAATAGTTGTTGCAAGTTAGCATTGAGTTTTAACAATATGTAAATTAACAATCTGCTTATATGTTTTCTAAACTTATCTTTTGATAAACACTGTATTCTCCAGAGAATTTCAGTGAACTCCCAGTTATTCCATAAGTCTCTGTAGTGGGTTATTGATAGCTGCTTTGGTCCTATCCCTTCTTTCCATGCCCCTATTTTTATAAATTGAAATGTTTACTCAGCACCTTTATATGTTGGATATTTGTAAATTGCTTTTAATTTTATAGGAGCTCACAACTTGAGATTGCCTGAGTCTCAGAGAAGACTGTGGACTTGAACTTTGAGCAATCTCAGGACTATTGAGACTATTGGAACTCTTGAAAATTAATATATATTTTTGCATTGTCAGATAAGTGTGAGCTTTTAAGGACCAGGGGCTAAATGTTATGATTTGGATGTGAGGTGTCCCCCAAAAGCTCACATGTGAGAAAATGCAGGAATGTTCAGAGGAGAAGTGATAGGGTTGTAAGAGTCTTAACCCAATCTGTGAATTCATCCCTGATGGGATTGATTGAAGTGGTAGGGTGTGGATGGAGGAGAATGGAATTGGGGCATGGCTTTGGGGTAAACATTTTGTATCTGGAGTGTGGAGACACCCTCCCCCTCTCTCCCTTCTCTCCCCTCTCTCCTCCTTAATGATGTGAGCCACTTCCCTCTGCCACATTCTTCCTCTATGATCTTCTCCCTCACCTAGAGCCCTGAGGAATGGAAGCGGCCTTTAGGAACTAGGACCTCTGAAACTATGAGCCCTCAAATAAACCTTTCCTCCTCTATAATTGTGCTGGTGAGATCGTTTAGTCACAGCAGCAAAAAAACTGACTAAAACAATAGCCCCAAAAGATATGTCCATGTCCCAACTCCCAAAACCCATGAATCTTGACATATATTGAAAAAAGGTCTCTGCAGATGTGATTAAGAATCTTGAGATGAGACCATCCTGGAAAAATTGGGGTAGGGAGTCTAAATCCAACGGCTAGTATCCTATGAGACACAGAGGTGAGTGTCCCATGAAGAATTGGAGAAAATGATATAAAGACATGGTCACTGATTAGTCATGTAGCTACAAGCCCAGGAATGCCAACAGCCAGTAGAAGCCAAATGAATGCAAGAGACAGGAGGCAATGTGGCTCTGTCAACACCTTGCTATTGGACTTCAGGCCTTCAGAAGCAGGAAAAAAAATCCATCTGTGTTGAATTAATCTACTAATTACGTTGACACAACACCCCTAAGAAAGTAATAGAAAGTTCAGCCCACATATTCCAGCAACAATCAAATCCATTTCTAGGATAACCTTTAAAGATTAGCTCTCTTCATCGGTGGATGATTCTACATACTGCATTTAAACAGACTATTCAAAACAACAAACAATGATAGCACAGTGATCGCAAAAACAAGAAAACAACTTGTACTACTTCTAAGGGAGTTTTTACATGAGCTTAGCATTTAAAAGCATAAAATAAAGGGTGAACAGTTGGGTATTAATATTTTTGTTTAGAAAATATACAGCTTAACTGAAATGTTTTACTGAATTTAAGTCATATCTTTAATATTTAAAAAATTCATTCGTATTATAGCTATTATTAAATTATGATAGTCATCCCAACAATAGAATTCCAAAAAGTACAAACACGCTACTTTTTCTTCTTTTTTGTATCATTATTGTTACTATTTATGTTTTACTAACACAGTTAGATGTACAAAGCTTAATGAAAGGTAGTTTTCACTGTCTGAGTTTCTTTCTTAACCATGATCGTTACTTAATGTCACTCCACAATGACTAATGAAGATAATGTATAAAGGAGGAGCGTGCTTAAAAGTGAACTCTCTGGACATCAATGTCCTAAGCACAGCTGCTGCTGGTCTGCTCTCTGGTGAGCCCCTAGTAGAGGGCACAACTCTAGGAGAGAAATGGCAAGAGCTCCGTTGTATAGATGGCATCCCAGCTTCACAGAGCATCTTTGCCCCTGGCATGTTTTAGAGTTAGGAGAAGGATACCAGGGCCCCACTGTGGTCATAAACATCTAAAAAATGTCACCCAAACCACATACTATGAGCCAAAGATTAAAGAGAAGGCAAAATGATGGTGGATTTAGTAAATGCTGTCCAAACAGATGATATTTAGAACCACTCCTCTTTATTTGCTCACCACTGGTATCTTTGAAAGATCTTAAGTTTCCACAAAAAGGGGGATGAGGTGGGACAGGCAAATGAGAGGTAACATATTTCTAACTCCTTTGCAGAATAAAAGCTAACAAGAGAAGTTTAGCTGGGTTGAAGAAAAGTGTGGCTACTTGGCTTTCTCACCTCTACTCTAGACTGGAGTGCTTATTTGTAATATGCATTTCCCAGAAAAGTAAAGTGAAATTGTGGCAATGTGATTTGTCTAAGGTCTCTCGGGGTAATCAAGGAGAGAACTGAGATCCTAACCCAGGACCATCTCTTTCCAAGAATCCCACTCCTTCCACCATACCAGGCTACCATCCCAGGTACGTCTGAAACTTCTGGTTTATTGAAGAATGACAACCTGGGCTATTCCAGAAGCACTGATTAGCTATGTAACAACCTGGGATTATTCCAGGAGTGGTACAAATTGCTGACCCCGAAATTTCGAGTGGATTATTTCTTCTGAAGTTTCTGGTGAATCTTATCCTTGATTCACCTTGAAGGAGCAAGACTATGTAGCAAACTGAATTTTAATGCTCAAAGATTTTCAAACTTCTGTTCTCTCATTAGCTGTTTGACCTTGGGAAAGTTTCTCTCCATCTCACTGTTAAAAGAACTTGACAAAGGCAACACCATTTTGAAACATATCCTTTATCTCAGAATAAGCATTACCTCACTGTCACTCTGGCTCAGCCTGACCTAAACCCCAGACAATACTCTTTCATCATGCAAAGAGAGGAAGTTGCTGTTTGGGATTGTAATTCTGAAATCACCCATCCCACATGGAACAGTGACCACCTCAAAGAGTAGAGCTGAGGCCCATAAGGAGGACCCTTCCCCAATAACCCCTCAGTAATTACCTAACTGTAAAAATTCCCCCTCCCCTCAGGCTCCTATAACTACCTCAGGTATAAGTGGAAGATGGGTCTCAGTCTCCACTAGGACCCTTTACAAATATGTCCCCAGTAAACCTGTGTTACTGTTGAACTGCCTCTCCTCTTTCTTTATTTCCTTCATGCCATTCTTTCCTTACACTCACTGTATTTTTTTCATATCTCTTTTGAGAAGAAAAAGTAATTCACACAGAAGTGCAGAGATTAGAAATTGTACATATAAAATACTTAGAACATAGGAGGTCATTACAAACTGGAGCTATTTTATATTACATTTACGAAGCCATAGCATTTCAGAGTGGTTGTAAATACCTCTATCACTCAGGCTCTGAGAGGTAGCATGTGAAAAGGTGTGTTTTATAGCTGAGGACTAATTTTGTATTTATTCATCACTTTATTGTTTATTTTTGCTTAAAGCATTGAGAATCTACGCCTGCCTGGTGGATACAGAGAAAGGTTCAAAGTAGTTAGGGTATTAATTTCCTTAAAACTCTCTTTCTGTTATAACTTTCAGATCCTCTCAGCATGAAATTGATTAAGAGATTCACATCACTTAATTCTTTTCATAATCACCTAGTGTGAAACTAGTAAGAAAGAACTTAAAAAAAAAAAAAAGCAAAAAAAAAAAAAAAAAAAAGTTAATGAGCCCAGGAGCATGCAGAGGGGATGGAGTTGGGTATTAGGATGCAGGTTTCACCTTTCTGAGAAAATGCCTGGAGAAGCAGTATTCCCTGCTGAGCCTCAGACACTGACCAGAACCTTGGGCATCTCCTAGTTGGTCATGACAATGGGTTCAGAGGATAAGAGGTAGAGTCCAGAAGCCAACAATGGCAAAAGGGGAAAATGGACAAAGCAAAAATAAATCTCCCTGGTTGTTTCTGGAAGAAAGCAATGGAAAAAAATAATAATAATAAGGAGTGCATGGGAGAGGAGGCTCTCTTAAAAAGAGGCCTTATACAATAGTTTCAGAGGAAAATGAAGAAAAAAAAAGTGTCCTCTTTCCTTCTCCGATGGCTTCAATATACTTATGGAACTCATGCCTGTTTCTCTGAGCAAAATGTCTGAAATCTTTCTGATTGGATCACAAGAATCAGGGTTTGAAAGGAGATCTTCCCTCTGCCTCCATTTCTTGTAAGGTCCCAGGCCTGAAACACTGTCATTGTCACATTTCTGGGAAATCCACAAATCTTCACTCACAGTCTAAGTCACCCATTTATAAAAATCGTCCTGTGCATTGCTCACTAGAATACAGATACGTGTAAATACATGCATTTTTAGATTACATTGAAAAAAAGAGAGTCATGAAACTCAGAATACAGGGAATTTCATAACATGGTCTATTGATTAGATAATGAAGACATCAACCTAAGGATCCTGAATGATGTCATCCTCACATACTTTCCCAGGTACCCACCTCATGAATTTTCTCAAAAAAAAAAAAAAAAGAAAAGAAAATCCTGAGATCCCCTAAATGCCACTTCACACCCTCTTGAAACAGCCCACATTCTCTCTTGAAGGTTTACTTCTTACTTTCCTAATAAATCTCTGTTTGTGTCTCTAACACATCTTGAAATTTCTTTCTGTGACATCTGCCAAAGCTTGTCATCAGGGATTAAGATCCCATCTCTCCAGGATCTCCTCACAATCCCTCATTTGGCCATTTGACTTTGGTCAAGTTACTTAACTTCTCTGAATCAGTATCTCCTCATCTGTTCTTAGGTATATTATTTCTTTTTTTTAACTTCATTTTTTATTTTTTGATTCATTGTACACAAATGGGGTACAGCTTTTCATTTCTCTGTACACATTGTAGAGTCACACCATTTGTACAATCCTACATGTACATAGGGTAATGATGTTTGCCTTGTTCCATTATCTTTACACCCAAAATACAAAGAACCCAGTCAATAAATAGGGTAAGGAACTGGGCAGACACTTCACAGAAGAAGATATACAAGTGATCAACAGATATATGAAGAAGTGTTTGCCATCTGTGGTAATTAGAGAAATGCAAATCAAAGCCACCCTAAGATTTCATCTCACTCCAATTAGAATGTTTATTATCAAGAATTCAAGCAATAATAGGTGTTGGCAAGGATGTGGGGAAAAAGGCACACTCATATATTGCTGGTGGAGTTGCAAATTGGTGCAGCCACTCTGGAAAACAGTATGGAGATTTCTTAGAAAACTTGGAATGGAACCACCATTTGACCCAGTTATCCCACTCCTCAGTTTATACCCAAAGGACTTAAAATCAGCACAGTACAGAAAAACAGCCACATAATGTTTATAGCAGCTCAATTCACAATAGCTAGACTGTGGGACCAACCTAGATGCCCTTCAATAAATGAATGGATAAAGAAACTGTGGTATATATACACAGTGGAATATTACTCAGACATAAAGAATAATAAAATTATGACATTTGCAGGTAAATGGAGGGAGTTGGAGAATATCATGCTAAGTGAAATAAGCCAAGCCCGATAAACCAAAGGCCGAATGTTTTCTTTGATAAGTGGACGATGATACATAACTGGAGTGGGTAAGGGAAAGATAATAGTATGCTATTTCTTCACCTATTAATTGAAGGGGTGGAATTTCATCTCCATCCTCTCAAGGTTCACTGGAATAAATCAACAAAATTTAAGTAAGAGAAAATGGAACAGTAGTCCACTTTATGTTTTGAATATCATCGTTGCTGCTCTGCCACTGTGACTTATTTTTAAAACAGACATGTCTCTCTTCCTCTCTTTTTTTCCCCAAACTAATCCTGGTAAACAGGATTACCTTTCTTCCCCATCTCAGTTAGGCAGAGTTATCTGTCCTTGAACACACACCCACACCACTGAACCCAAGTCATTCAGACTTGGGTATGGCACCAGAAGATCTCAGAAATGACTGTCTCCCAAATTAACAAGTGAATCACAATTCCCCACAGAAAACATGTGGAATGTAGCCTTTGAATCATTTCTTTAAAATTTCCCTGTTTCGCCTGATGAGCAGAATTGCAGGCTCGGGGGACAGGAGTCCTCTATTTTTCCCCTTTGCTAGAAAAGCAGTAAAACTTCTTTTTCCTTCTTCTCAAAACTGTGTCTTCTTTATTGGATTGACATTGAGGACAAGGACCAAACTTTCGGTAACAAAAAGGTACATGTTTTTTTGACTGAGAAAAAGGGTAAAATCACAAAATGTGATCACCCCTTTGTTTAATATCACTCGGAAACTTCTATGACTTCTTTTTCAATGGCAAAGGGGGAGAATGGGAATGCAGTTTTGAGGGCTTGTAAATGATTATTGGGGAAATGAATGGCCTCTTTGGAAATCGAATGAACTCAAGAACAGATACAGCTTTGCAATTTTAGCCCATCCAAGTGTGACTTTTCTGAGAGAGAGAGTGAAATTTCAGGTGGAGATAGAAGTCATGACTCTCCTTTTGCAGTATGGAATTCCAAATTAATTCCAGAAGAGCGCCTTTCTTTAAATTGTCTAGCATGACCAAAATGCCATATTTTGCTATTATTGTTATTGTTCTGAGAACCAATGCAATACTTTAGGGGGTGACTCTCCTACACTCACTAGTTTTTGCCTTTGATTAATGTATTAGCTTGATTGGAAGTCCATGTCATTATTTGTATCTATTTTGATTGACAGCTCATGGAGGGTATGATGACATCTGAGATCTCTCTATTTCCAGTGGCTTTGTATAGAGTCTGCACTGGGAGGGTTCTCAGCCAATGTCTTTCCCATTCTACTTTTCCTAGAAGCTGAAGTTAGTTATATTATGATGTTACCAAGGAGGCTCACTGCTCAAAGCACATAGAAGCCAATGTTTTGGAACCAAGTATTTGCGAAAAGTAAAGGCTTTATTGCTTGATGTCCAGCAAGGAGTCCAGGAATTATAAGCCAGATCTACTTCTGCAATCATTTGGTAGACAGGGAATTTATAGGAAGGGAAGAGGCAAAAGCTGCTTGTTGATTGAATAAAGGAGAAATTTTAGGATTCTTTTGCACAAACACAGATGTTCATCATGTTTCTTCTCAGGTTGTGTGTGTTAGTGTGAAAAGGTCATTGACCAGATGAATAGTTTCTGCACACTTTCATTCCTGAAAATCCAGTTTCAAACCATAGTTAAGTGGATTATGGAAGTTTTTTATGAAAGAGTAATTAAATATTTTGTTATTTAAGGAATTTATGTCCAAATCTTAATCTATTTCAATGACATTTTGTGTTGGTCAGCTAATAGATTTTTGTTTGTTTGTTTGCTTGGAGTGCACATGTGGGGAGGACAGTGCCTCTCTTAGACCTTGGCAAGCTTTGCATTCTGCTTTTTATTTTTAAATTTAATTAATTAATCAATTAGTTGATTAATTTATGATACTGGGGATAGAATTCAGGCAAGATCTACCAGCAATATACATTCCCAGCCCTTTTTGTTTTGAAACAGGGTCTTGTTAAATTGCACAGACTGGCCTTGTGAGTACTTGGGATTGCAGGTGTGTGTCAGTTGGCAGTGCATCCTGTTTAACTTTAGAGGTCTGTATTGACCCTCCTCTAGTTATACCCTTTTCTGATAGGCAAGAATTCCCTTGATCTCCCAGAAATGTACCAACAGTCAGCACATATCTACTTCTAGATCATGCTTTGCATACCCAGAACAAAACAGCTGCCTGATTTCATTGACCTTGACATGACTTGTAATACTTTATCTCTCTAGTGGACTTTACTGGTAATATGCTGGCATCTAAGCATCAAGGAAGAGTTTGAGAGGTGCCTTTGAATAGTGATTAGAACTATGGGATGAGATATTCCTTCAATGCTTGTGAGACCCCAAAATGTCATGGAGCAAAGTATGGAGAAAGATGTTTCCTGGGCCCAGGCCATGCCTCCCCATGCAGCCAACTCTGGCATGGAAGCTCAGATGTCTAAAAATTCTAAAATCAAACTGAACCTTTCCAGGTCATTGCAAAGTCAGGATAGAAATATTATTAAAGCAAATAACTTTATTTACATCTCTTAAATATTTACACACATGGCAAACAATTCTGTTTGTACTCTTACTGATGTTGGGGTAGGCCTGGAGAAATCCAACCATGTGATCTTCATTTTAATGACTAAAGGAGGAAGCTGCATTGCAGTGCATGAATATTAATTTCCAAATCACTCTTGTACCCTGTAATTGGGCATCATCTCACTCCAAAAAGATTCTTCCCTTTTGGTTGGATTCCATGTATTTACTCTGGGTCTTTCTTTTTATATTGACTTCTCTGTTTGCCAATAAACACTTAGCAATATTTGGAAAATAGTCAAAACAATGCCATGGAATATTTGTACTAAACTTTTGCAGTTTATAGACTGACATTGAGATAAAAAAAAAAGTGAAAGAAGCCCCACAAAAACTGCAGGTCTCCTCATCTCATCTGTCTCCTCTGAATGCTAAAGTAGAGAAGTAATAAGTCCTTAGAATTTTGAGACTCCTAATAAAAGCTAGGAGGTTAGAAAAACAGCATAGGAAAAAAAAAAGGGGATCATTTATTAATGCTGGAAACTTAGACTAAGTGTATGATTGGCTCAAATGGCAAAGTGTTGAGATAGGAGGCTTGAGTAGAGGAGGGACATTTGTCTCTATTATTTAGTTACATGGAATGGCTCCTCAGATAGAGATAAACATCCCTACAAGATTTCAAGTGTATAGCCTGTCAAAGCCCAAACCACAATACCAAAGACTTGCAAAAATGCTGTTGAACTTTGTTAAACATTGTTCAGTGAAGAGAACTTCTCTTGAAAGATCTCCCCTCTCACTCAAAAAGAAGGAGGAGGAGAAGGAAAAGAAAATGTACACCCTGTCTTTTGTCCCTTTCAAAGGCTTTTTAGTCAGAAAACCTGAGCAGCAATGACCAGGACAAATCTTTGTATCTGTATTAGCCCCAACTTTCTATCTCACAGAATTATTCTCCCATGGTGCATGGGGATGACCTTGATTACCTGCAAATTTTTATTATATGGTAGTTATAGGAATAACAGAATTGGTTATTACTTGAACTTTAATTGTTATTCAGAACAGAATATTATTATTGTTATTCAGAACTTCTTAGAATTTTTGTGTCTAGAGGAGTGATTATCCATGAACATGTTGGGGTTACCACATAATTAGGTTTATCACTCACATTTTTTTGTTGTCAGATCTACTCGAAGAGAATTCTGTGTGCTTGAAGTTCTTTAATTTCTGTATTTCTGTGCAGCATTCTCTTTCTACACTGACAAATTACTTTGAATACAAAGATGCAATCATCAACCTTTGGCCACAGATGTATTTTGAGGCACAGTGTAGAGTTCCCCTTGGGTTTCTGGGGCTTGGTTGCTAACAAAATGTCAGAAGGGAAAGTTGCTCAGAGGAGACAGACCTTTACTAAGGAGCATGTAGTATGGCTTGACACTAGATTACTGATTTCTATGTGTTTATAAATTGAATATACAGTGAGAGTATTCTTGTTTCAAGTATGGTAACTATTACCATAAATTAAAAGAAAATTGGCTCATAGAAAATATATGATTTGCCTGTGTTCTTGATAATAGACATTCTAATTGGGGTAAGATGAAATCTTAAGGTGGTTTTGATTTGCATTTCTCTTATAACGAGGGATGTTGAACATTTTTTCATAAATCTGTTGATTGCTTGTAGATCTTCCTCTGTAAAGTGTCTGTTCATTTCCTTGGCCCATTTATTGACTGGGTTATTAGTGTTCTTGGTGTAAAGATTTTTGAGTACTTGGTAGATTTTGGAGATTAGTGCTCTATCTGAAGTGTGTGTGGCAAAGATTTTCTCCCACTCTGAAGGCTCTCTCTTCACATTACTGATTGTTTCCTTTGCTGAGAAGAAGCTTTTTAGTTTGACTCTATCCCAATCATTGATTCGTGCTTTTATTTCTTGCGCTTTGGGAGTCATGTTAAGGAAATCTGGTCCTAGGCCAACATGATGAAGATTTGGACCTGTTTTCTCTTCTTTGTGTACAACCAGTGAAACAATAGCTGTACTCCATTTGTTTTCAATGAATCAATAAGTAAATAAAAAAAAAAGAAAAGAAAAGAAAAGAAATGATTTTCTCAGGATAACAGTAAATAGCCAAGTTAGGCTTAAAAAGCCCTGATACTTCTGTATATTTTGCTACATTTTAACAAAATTCATTTCCTACACCATTTTCTAATCTATACATAGGCTTCACATTTAAACAAATCTTAAGATCAGTATAACTATCATGTATCTTAGCTCCTCCCGGACTTCTTATATTATACATTTTTCTTGGAGGAGGAAAGAGATTTTATTTCTAATGACTAAACATGAGAACAGATCATGGTTAATAATGGTGATACAGTGAACAAAGCCCTGATCTTAAAGACAGATCAGTTACTCAATCATGTTTCTGACATTTGATAAGCATGTGTCCTGTGAGAAAGCACTGACATTTCCCCCTCTGAGTTTTCTTATTTCAAAAGCAGGAATAATAGTCCCTCCATCTTAATTCCCAGGTACTTTAAGAAGTATGTATTATGATCACTCTTATGCTCTAAAGTTAGACTTTAGGGAAAATCAAATGGAACCAAGGACATGTAAGTATGTGATATTTAGTAAATATTTACTGATTTGCACAAAATGTTGGAAAGGAAGGAATTTCTGTGGAATGCCATCAACAGGGTAGGGTAAAGATGTTTTCAGGGGCACATGGAATTGGGGTAAATGCATAAAATATGAGAAAGAGAGCAAAAGCAGATTTTTTTTTTTACTTCTATGCCACAAACCCCCTTCAGAACAATTGTACATTATACACTTAGTGATAATGTCACCATATTACTGAAAGTTTTGAATCATTTGTCCTCATTGCCTAGTGAGTCCGAAGCTAAAGTCCTTCATTGAAAAGGCCAAACTCCCTTTTCTGAGCTGGGGGTTGGGTTTGGGAGTGACTACTGTGAATAGGGTTTCTTCTTAGGATGATCAAAATGTTATAAAGGAGGATGTTATGATAAGGATTGTGAAACTGTGGATATACTAAAACAACTGAATTGCGCACCTTAGATGAGCAGTTTGTATGGTATTGGAACATATCTCATAGTTATTATTTTAATGATCTTCCTTTGAAGATTTTGTTTTCTTAAAAATTCCTTCTCAATCAAGATTCTGGCTCAGGGTTATTCATTTCCCCCTGAAGATCCACTGTCTTTGTGCTTTGGTTTGTGGTATGTCTTTTCTACCAGTTGCACAACCTCAGCCTCTTGAATTCCTGTATAGTTTTCAATGCCAAGAGTAGGAGCTCTCTTTTCTTTGCTTCAGGATAAATTTCCATAGAATTAAAACTTTCTCCATGCAATCTAACACATTTTCCCACAAAGTTCTTATTTGAAAACAAATGTCATTATTTTCAAAAGACTGATTACAATTTTTGTTTAATTTAAAAATAAAACCAGAGTCCACTAATGAGAATTTCTGAACATGTGTTTTTGGTCTGCTTCCCTTACTCTTGTAAAATCAAGAAGACATGTTGTCTATTTGCTTATGTATCTCCTCTGATTACTCTAACCTTGTGCTTTTCATTAAACATTCACACAATAAATGTTTATTAAATTAAATTAAGCTGTATCATGAAAAAATTATCTAAGGAAAAATTGTACTACTCTTGATACTGCATTGGCAATGAAAAAAAATGGGGCAGATGTTAAACCTAGTGAGTATCTATCTCACGAAGTTTCACTACAGTCATTAGCATGAAAGCATGAGAATTTCACTGAATACTGAAGCATATATTTTTAAAAGTACATGTTAATGTTTGGATTCCTCAAGTTTTTCTGCTTAATCTCACATGCCTTGTTCTTTCTTGGTATCTCAAATAAAAGCATACTGCTCTCCTTTAGGATTTTAAATGCATTTAATACTTTAAAATGCATTAAAAGCTGTGACAGCTTTTAAATACCATTCCATATTCACTTAAAGGTGAATCCATTCCTGGAGAAGAAACAAGACAATAGTGGACATCTTTCACTTAAGCTTTTAGCAGGCTTATTATTCTAAGGCATTTCTATGAATATGCTTTGATGTATTATTGATTTTGAATCATATTTTATTTCCTAAAATGGAAAATTATTATTTTTCAATTTTCTGTCTTATCACCTTACTTTAGATGATCGCTTTCTCATAAATTGAAATTTCATCACTCTCTGTTTCTATGCAGTATTTTCTGACCACAGTGACAGATTACTCCAAATACAAAGACGCACTAATCAACCTTTGGCCTCTGATACATTTCAATGTACTGTGTGGAGTTCCCCCTTGGGATTCTGGGGGGCTTGGTTATCAATAAATGTCAGAAGGGAAAGTAGTTCAGAGAAGAGAGACTTTAACCCAAATAGTGACTTGATACTAGATCACTGATGTCCATGTGGGGGAATTGAATTTCTAGTCATAATATTTTTGCTTCATGTGAGAGAGTAACTATCATAAATTTAAAGAAAAAAACTGTTGGCTCATATAAATTGTATGATTTTCTCAGAGTCACAGATAGTTGGGGTTAAAAACTGACATATCTGTTCCCACAAACTACACCTCCCTCCCTTGCACAAACCTTCTATTCTCGGTTTACATTCCTTTCTCAACTTCTAATTCTGTGTCAGCTCTATCTTCATCCCAAGTATTATTGCTTGTACCACCACAAACAAATCTAGGGCCTTCTTTTCAGCTGATTTTTATAATATGATTATTATATTTTATAGTATTCAAGGAGTCATTTGATCATATTTATACCTGAGTTAATGTTTAGTATTAGTAGAAGGTAAAAATATCATTTTGTGGAATATCCCAGGAAAACTGAGGTATATAGACTTATTTGTTTTTCTGTTTGTTTGTTTGTTTGTTTGCATTGCTGGGATTGAACCCAGGGCCTTGCATTTGCAAGGCAAGCACTCTATCAACTGAGCTATATCCCCAGCCCCAATTGACTTATTTGTATGCAATAATTTTTTTTTTAAATGTGGAGATATTATTTGATGGAATAAAGTCAACTTTAGGGAAATCAGTTCATAATGAATGATTGTATGTTTTATATATAACATCAACTATAGTGTTGTTAAATATTAGAGTTCAGAAATTGTAAAAAAAAATAAAGCAAATAATGGTGGATTTTGAAAAATGGCCATAAATTCAGCTCATGAATAATTTCTAAAGTTTGGAGAAGACTCTCAAGAAGCCCATGTGTTAGAGGCTTGGTCCCCAATCTATACTGCTATTGGGAAGTGGGGGAACCTTTAAGAGGTGGGGCCTATTGGGAATATCTAGGTCATTGGGGGCATGCCTTTGAAGGGGAATATAGAAATCTGGTCTCTTTCTTTCACTTTTTTTCTTTCCACCCATGATGTGAACAACTTTGGTCTGCCATGCACTGCTCTCTATGATGTGCTGCCTTGTCTCAGGCCCCATAGCAATGAAGGCAAATGATCATATGCTGAAAAATCCAAAAGTGTGAGCCAAGGCAAACCTTTTCTGTTTATAACTTTATTATCATAGGTACGTGTTATAGTATAGAAATCTGACTACATTTGGTAAATTACTTATAACATGTAGTCATCAGGATCTCTTTCTTTCCTCTGGGCATTTTCTTTTCATCTGAGTATAAAGGAGTATCAGTTGTTCAATTTCAATGGCATTTATTTCACTCTTATTGGGCACATGTCTACCCAGAGAGATTGAATTTCTTGCCAAGTTTGCAATTAGGTAGAATCACTGGCCTAGTTCTTGCCAGTGAAAGGTAAGCAGAAGCAACACATGGAGCTTCCAGGTCTTAGTCTGGATATATTGAGTATACCTCTTTCTGCTCTCTTCCCATGTTCTACAGGTTGGAATCCAGTTATCATGTGACCATATTTTATAATAATATCTATACTTTAGAAAGTTGAGAAGCAAAAGTTCAAAAGGAGTTTAAGTCCATAATAGACAATAAGGAGAAAAGTTATGTGACTGACTTGTATGCTCACATTTTGTAAATAAACACAGGTTTTACAGTTATATTATTGGACATCTTTGTTTTACCATGTCTGATTTTGCTTAATGAAAAAACTATCTTCCTATTTCTTTTTCTGTGCTACACTTTGGTAACTCTGACTTCTCCTTTCCATCTAAGTTCAGAGAGCTTACCTGACAGACATCTCACCTCAACTCCAGAATATTATCGATGTTCTTCTAATGGTTTCTGGTTCTTTAAAATATTACATAATAGCTATTCAGCACACATTATATATCATACACAAATCAAAGCATATGTGTATTATTCTATTTTCTATAATGATTTTGAATATTGAATGCATTCTAATGTAGTCTTCATATTACAGAGAAGAAAACAAAATTACAGACAGGTTAAGTATGGATGTTTTCCAAAAAACAGCAGTAACACTGTCTTTGATACGTACTTTTGTATAATGTCACTACCACTCCTTCCATTGAGAGATGGTGTTTGTGTTTCCTATTGAATCTGGATGGATTTGTACTGTTGACATAGAGATACATCATTTTTTTAACTTCCCAGACTAGACTGGGAGTTGTATCCATGACTTCCAAATGATTCTCTTTGAACATGATTTTTGGACTTTTGGGCACTCAGATAAAAGATCTGAGACTGCCATGCTGTGCAGAAGCCCAGACAACACAGTGTCTGGCCAACAGATGCAGCCACGGTTCCAGTCTATTTCTAGGAATGTGGATGAAGATGCTTTCTGATGCTTCTTTATCTCAAATGAACAGCCACCTTGGGCTTTGGAGTCTTAGATGAAGGTGTGCATGTGATAGAGACAAGTTAAGGTGAGACATTTTCTAAATCCATGAGCATAGAATCTGAGTGTAATTAAATGATTATTTTAAACTGTTAATTTGTATAACTTGGAAATTGTCCAAAGTATTAAAAACTAATAAGTAGAAGATCTGAGATCCAAACCAAAAATATCTGATTCCAAAGTGCGAGATTATATCGCTTGTACTTAGTTCATAATTTGTTTGTACCCCCAGACAATTTATGAACTGTATCAGAGCAGGGATGTTCTTTTTTCTCCTTTTAAAAATAATTTCTAATGAACTGTTATTAACTGCCATTCATTCAGTGTTCAGTTATAGTCAAGAATTTGGATAAACATTTTATGCATGTTACGTCATTCAAAGCAACACAATGAAACCATAAGTTTATGTTAGATTGGAATACTTGGATGTATTGGTTTTTGTGTACTAGGGGTTAAACCCAGAGGCCCTCTACCACTGCTCCATACTCTCAGCTCTTTTTATTTTATTTTGAGGCAGTTTCTGCAAATTGATGAAGCTGGCCTCAAACTTATAAGATCCTCCTGCCTCAGCCTCCTGAGCAGCTGGGATTCCAGATGTATGACACCCCTCCTAGCTGCATGCTGCCTCCTTCTTTTTAATGGCTAAATGCTATGAATGAAAATTATATAGATGGACCATAATCATCCCATTCTCAATTCATTGACTCTCATATTTCTAGACTTTTGCAATTTCAAACGTCTGATAAGAATATGCTACAACATATGCTGTGCATATTTCCACATGCTATTTTGTCTGTATTTCTTCATTGTGACCCCATGATATGACCTCCTTTCAAATTTTTCACCCATTTTTAAACTGAGTTGCTTTCTCATTATTGAGAATTTTTATTGGTGCATTTTAATTGTACATAATAGTGGGATTTGTTGTTACATCTCACTGAGTTTTAAGTGTTCCTTGCATATTTTAGATATAAGTTCTTTATCAAATGTGTTCTGCACATATTTCCTCCTGGTATTTTCATTTTTTAAAAGTAGTTTATTTTACAGAGCAGAGGTTTCATTTTAATGAAGTCCAACTTGACAATTTGTTTCTTTTGTGGATTGTGCTTTTGGTGTTGTGCCTTAAACTTCATTGACATGTGCAAGGCTACCTACATTTTCCTGTTGTTATCTCCTAGTCATTTTATAGTTTTGCATTTTACATTTAGGTCCATGATTCACTTTGATTTAAACTTTACAAAGGGCTTAAGGTATTAGATTCTTTTCTTCTTTTTATGGATGTCCAGTTGTTCCAACACTATTTGTTGAAAAGACTATCCTTACGCCATTGAATTGCCTTAACTCCTCTGTCATGGATCAGTGACTATTTATTCCAGTGATCTGTGTGGCTATTCTTTCACCAAACCACCCTGTCTTTATTACTGTAGCTTTGAAGTCAGGCAGTATCAGTCCACCTTGCTCTTCATAATTGCCTAAGCTATTGTGGGTCTTTTGGATATCAAGTTTTGAATAATTCACATTTAAACCAAGTCTTCTAATCCATGAGCCCAGAACATCCTTCTAGTTTTTAGATATTTCATTTCTTTCATCAGAGTTTTGTAGTTTTCTGCATACAGATCTTGCATAGATCTTAGATTCATACCTACATATTACTTTGGAGGAGGGAGTGCAATTGTAAATGGTATAGAGGTTTTAATTTCAAATTTCATTTATTCTTTTCTGGTACGTAGGAAAACAATCAACTTTTGTATATTAACCTTATATCTTAAAATCTTGCTATAATTGCAAGATTAATTGCAAAAGCGGTTGTTATTATCTTTGGGATATTCTACATAAGCAATTATGCCAACTGTAAATGGATAGACTTATTTCTTCCCAATCTGAGTTTCTTAAATTTCCATTTCTTATTATATTAGGTAAGACGTCCAGTACAATCATGAGAGGAAGCCAGAGAGGGGACATCCTTCTCCTGGATCTTTGGGGGAAAAATCAGTTTTCTCACCAGTTAGTGTTATGTTGGTTGGAGTGTTTGTTTTTTCTCCAAGATGCTATTTATCTATTTGGGGAAATTCTGTATTCCGTTTTTAATCATGAATGGGTGACAAAGGTAGGCACTTTAAAAAATGTGTTGCTTTAAATCAGTCTGGGAATTTTTTCCCCCCTGTTGCTACTGGGGATTGAACCCAGGTGCACTTAACCAGTGAGCCACATTCACAGTCCTGTTTTGTATTTTATTTAGATAAATACAAATAAAATCTCACTGAATTGCTTATGGTCTTACTAAATTGCTGAGGCTGGCTTTGAACTCCAATGCTCCTGCCCCAGCCTCCTGAGCCATTGGGAGTACAGGTGTGCACCACCACACACTGGGCCTCAATCTAAGAACTCATAAGTAAAAGATCCTTTCTTTCTGAGTGACCCCCATCTTCAGCACCTCCCAAAAACAAGCACAAGGAGCAATGTGATCCTGTGCAAAGTAGTGAAGTGGTGACAGGGACAAGAAAGCAGAAGACGTGGGTGATCCTGTAGGGCAGCCTGGCCAGAGCAGGGATTTTCTTATTCAGTCCAACAGGGCAGGCATTTCTGTTTACTTTCATTTCATAGCCCATAAACCTGTACCATGGCAGATTCATAGTAGGTACTAAATAAATGTTTGATGAATAAGTAAATGTAAGCACTTGTGATTGGAAATACTGGCTTGACCTAGAATTCTTCAAGCATCTAATAAAACTAATGTCTATTAAGCATCTACATGTTGCTTGATATCGTGCTAAATGCTTTACAAGTGTTCCCAGTTAATCCTTATATCCCTGTCATGTAGATATTTTATAGACAAGGAAAGAGACTTTGAATTAATAAATTGCTTGCTCATGGCCCCATACTCTTCAAAGGAGAAACCTTGAAACTGAACTTTTTGACACCAGTCTCTAATCTCCATGTTATGAACTTCATTGGTGAGTTGCCTCTCCCTTCTCTGTTCCCCTCACCTTTGTGTTCTTCAAATACGAGACAGATTTTTATGGATTGTATCTATGAGACTCTTTTATTCATTTGGTTTCTGTTTGGGATCAGCAAATACAAAGTACCCGCAGGAGATCAGAGGCAGAAGGAGAGAGAGGTGTATGGTATATATATCGAGCTGTCTCTCTCACCAGGTTGGGGTTGGTAGTGACTATATTCCTCATGTTAAAAGCCTTTCTACAGCTTCTGTAGTGAAGTCTTCTTCTTAGCTGATTTTCTTCAGGTTCCAACAGCAAGTCCCCCCAACCTTGACCTCAGGCACAGCAATGGTAGCAGATTCATACTTCTGAAGATGACAATTTTTTTCTTAATTATTTAATGACTTTGGGCTTTTTTGTTTGTTTTGCTTTTAGTACTGTGAATCGAACCCAGGGTCCTGTACATGCTAAGTACACACTTTACCACTGAGCTAAACTGCCAGGTCCTCTATACTTATGTAGATAAAATATTCTTCTTTAAACTCTCTTGACTCATTCTTTTTAAGTATGCCATCTGCAGATGCTTGTAACTTATGTGGGGAAGGGAAGAGAAAATTGAGACACACATACCCTGTGTCTAAATATTGTAGAAATTAAAATCATCCCACCAAACTATTTGAAGAAAGTTCCATTCTTCCATTTTGAAAAATGTCTCATTACAAATGAACTGGGAGGCCAACTTTCAATATAAATAAGATGATCAAACCCCTTAGAGTCCCATGCTAGAATACAGACTCAATTGACTTGTTTCTCTTTTATGTTCCATATGCACGTCATCCTGAATTTTGAGGGGCTTCTTGCATAAGCATATAAACATTCCAGTCTATATATTCAAGCTTTGCAGACACATAGCCTGTCTCTTGGCCACATCTTGAGCTTGTACACTTACATGATTAAGGTGTGTTCTGCCTTTGACCATTCAAACATTTTGATGAGGTAATGCAGAACTTCCAAAAATAGGTATAGGTCATTTGGGCAAAATATTCTGTGGGTGCCTGATCCCTGACACATGGTCAGGAAGAAATAACAAGGGTTCCTGGAGGACAAAAAGAAAAATGCACTATAGCCTCTTTTTCTCAGGGGCTGGGATATGTTGTGCTTGGGATATGTGGTGTCCCCCAAAGTTTCCTACTAGAGACAATGCAAGAATATTCAGAAGTGTAATAATAAGATCACCAGAGGTGTAACCTAACCAGTGGATTAATCCCTTGAGATAAACGAACTAGGTGCTAACCATAGGCAGGCAGGGTGTGCCTGGAAGAATTAAGTCATGAGGGATTTGCTTTTGGGGTTTCCATGTTGTCCTTAGTGAAAAGAGTGTTCTCTCTCTCTCTCTCTCTCTCTCTCTCTCTCTCTTTCTCTGCTTCCTGGCTGCCATATCTTGAGTTCCTTTCCTCCACCACACTCTTCCACCATGATGTTCTGCCTCGCACTGAAATCCGAGGTCTGAAGTTGTTCAACTGTGAACTGAACCTCTGAAACTATGAGTCAAAATAAACTTTCCTTTCTCTAAATTGTTCTTGTCAAATATTTTGGTCACAGCAACGCAAAAGCTAAATAATACAGGAAGTGAGAGGAAGAGGGCCAGAGAAGAGTCCTCAAGGCATTCAGCCTTTCTTTGGTAGTTGATGACAGACTAACCGGTCATTTCTTTTCTGTCTAGACCCTGGATAGCATATTACTTCTTACCCAGTAGTTTTCCTAGCTCTAGAATAAAAGGAATATTTAGAGGATATGCATAGGATTTTCTGGGAAGATATCTTGTTTTACTTCAAGACTTAAAATTTTCCTTAGATACAGAATTTTTTCCTTTTTCTTCTTTGAATTTAGAAGTCTAGCTAATACCTATTACCATAACTGTCTTGGATAATTTGCCACTTGCTGCAAAAATAATTTTTTGTCAGACTGATAATCCTGATATTATAGGCCTCCCTGAAAAAGACAATTTTGTCAGGAATTTTACCAGAACTCCAGGTGACAACGAGAACACTTACTCAACTGACTGGTAAACTCTTCATGGCTTCATAGAAACCCTGATAAAGGCAAAGCAAGGTTTAAAAAACATAGATGGCTATTTCTAAGATGAAATCCTACACCCTGCAATACTCTGCTTTGTAGTCATTATTAATAATTGAAATTTTGGCTAATAAAGTCCTCTGTGTCTAAAGAGGTTGATCTGCATATTCAATTAGATTTTCCATCTCTTCCTGGAGGAAATGAGACTAGAGCAGTTACTCTTGGGTTAGCAATCAGTACCTTAGACAAGCTGGGAGACAGGTCATTTATCACCACTACTTTCAGGTAGAAAGTGCCCACCTGCATAATCACTGTAACTCTGATAGCTGAGCCAGACAAATATTAACAGGCTAAGTCGATCAAAGTGGCAGATGGTTACTGTGGGCTTACTTTATGATCGAGGTGCTTCCCCTTAAAGAGGCCACAGAGGGAGTGGAAAGAGGATGAAAAACTAGCAGCTAATTTTGATTGAATAATGTCTGGGATTCATGTTGCAGTATTATGAGCAACTAGGTAAGTTGAATGGCAATGCTTTATTATACACATGCTTTTAATTTTTAAAAATTGAATATATGGTCCCTTGTCCTACAAAGAGATCAATACCGTTTAAAATCCTTAGAATGACAGAATCACTGAAAAATCAGTATTATTCAAAGAGTGGTCTATGGACTAGCATCAGTCAGCAAATTGTTGACTATCAGCCCCTGATGTCCTAAGTACAGAAAATGAGAAAATCTAGAGACTTTTCTAGCAATTTGACTTTTTAATGGTATAAAAGATTAAGAAGTTGGTATTTCACCATTGAGAGTTTGAGAAGAACTACTCCAGACTATGCACATGTGATTTATTTAGTCATTTATTTTTCAAGGCAAACACTACTTTGCACACCCATGAAATGCCTGTCACTGTGTTAGAGACTGGCAATGGAATGGTGAATGAAGCTAACAAGGATTCTTTGCCCTTAATGAAGCTCAGCGTCAGATGGGAGAGACGTTAGTCACACTTTTTACATAGATAGACTTTTTACATAGAATTGTAGTTCTGAAAAGGAGAGATGCACAATCATAAAGGACTAAGACAGGGTCTCCTTCAAAAGAAGAATCTGAGGATGTATGTAACTAGATAAAATGAGGGATGAAGGAATGTTCCAAACAAGAGGAATCATGTATAAAAGGTCTCTGGGGAAGAGGGAACATAATAGGCTGGAGAAAAAGAAAACAATTTTTTATTTAAACACAGAACTGAGAAAAGAGCAGGGCATGATGCAGGAGGTATGGTAATTTATATAAAAGGACTGTTGCTTTGATCCTAAATTAATAGAATCACAGGGAAGGGTTCGAAACAGAGAAATTAGTTGATAAGGTTCATTTTGAAAGACTCCCTCTGGCTCCTGAATGGAAATAGATTCTTAGGCAAGTAGAGACAATGAAGGAGGTTTAAATTCTATTACTGGTTGAATTGTGTGACCTCCAAAACGATGTTGAAGTTCTAACCTCCAGAATGTGACCATACATGGAAATAGGGTGTTTACTGAGGGACTTCAATTAAAATGTAGTCACAAGGGTAGGCTCTAATCCAATTTGATTGGTGTCCTTACAAAGGAGGGAAATATGGATACAGAAATAGATATGCACAGAGAGAACACAATGTGAAGAAACCCAGGGAGAAGTGTGACTCAAATGATGCACACACAAGTCAAGGAATACAAAGATTGCCAGCAAACCCTGAGAACTAGAAGAGACAAGGAAGAATTCTCCCTTGAGACAAGGAAGAATTAGTCTAGAAAGCATGGCCCGGCTGTGCTTGATTCCCACTTAATTCCTCCAGAACTGTGACACAAGGTGTTGTTTTCAGCTATTCAAGTTTTCTTTCTTTCTTTTTTTTCTTTTGTAGTTTGTTAACAATAGCCTCAGGAAACTAACACAGATGCTCTTGCAGAGCACTAGGTAAAAGATGAAGAGAGTTCAAATAAGCATGAAGGAAGCAACAAAGCAGGGAAGTTGTCCCTAATTCTTGCAATACCAATACACATTTAGAAGGTAACATTGGCAGGGATGGAAGACTGAGTGTGACATGGAAAATAACGAAGGAAGAATGTGTTAGTAATGATTCCCAAGATCCTAGCTTGCTCAACCACATGAATGACAGTGCCATTCGCTGACGTCAGAAACACTGGAAGGGTACTGGGTTAGTGAAGGAAGATCACGGACCTTGGCTGAGTTGATGGTGTCTTTGTGAAACTCAAGAGGAAGTAGAATGTAATGCCTGAAGCTCAGTTGAAAGTGCTTGGCAAGAAATATAAATTTAAAAATCATCTTCATAATGGCAGAGTAGTGGTGAAAGACAGATGAAAAGAGAAGAGAGTTTAGGAGTGTGCTGTTGAGCAATGCAAACCAAAATTGCTATATACCAAACTAAGTATTTGTATTTGTCATATAGACTTAACCAGATAATAAGAAAAAATTCAAATATGTGTGAATAACACACACACACACATATATATATATATGAATTTATGAATAATCTATTGCCATGGAAGTTTAAAGTTGAAGGTATCTTTCTTACTGCAGAAAGATTCACGGAGATAAACGAAAAACAGTCAAAAAAGCAAAGCAAAGACTTTTTAGAGCTTGCCATAGCCAGGGAGGAAGCCATTGTCACTTGCATTTTATCAGATATTCAAAGACAGGCAGAGAAAAGGGGAGGCTTTACAGTGGACCAGGAAGGGAAATGTTCAGTGTACTCTGATTCGAGGATGTTGGTGGGGAAAGCTGGAGGCAGTCTAACTAGAAACGGGGCATCTCCTGTGATTGGTTAGGGGTAGATACTTGGCTTTGTCTGATTATTGTAGAGTTGGAAGCCAGAATAAAAATTAGGGAAACTCAGTTGTAACTCAAGCCCTGGATATTTTAGGCTGATTGTTACAGGAGTTACTGTTTAGGTTTTCCAATTTTTGTTGGAGATATCAATTCCCTGTTCTAATCTCTGTGCAAAATGCTATTGAGGGGAAGCAGATTGACGGATATATGAAAATTCTCTGAATGAATTTTGCAAAATTTTCTGTAAGTCTAAATGTAGTTCAAAGGAAAAATTTAGAATACAGTTCTTAGTGGATTTTTCTACATAGGCTATTTCATAGGATGTCATTTTTTTGTGTATTTTTCAAATTTTCTTCCATAAACATTTAACTCCTCTTGAATAAAAATAATGTAGAAGTTGAGGTTAAGAAAAATAATGCAATGCTTTCTATGAACTCAACTCCTGGGTTTGACATATTAACAGCCTCAAACAACTGATCAAGTTTGATTTGACATGCAGCTGGAAAGAAATTCAGATCTGAAACTTGCATCAATTTTCAAAATGTGATAGCTCCTGAAAAAATAGCATAATACATCCTGAATAATAATGCAAAATCTCTCAAATAAGGACATAATTTTTATAGAATAAATACATTGGGGTAAACCAAAACCAGACATTAAAAGGACCCTTACACTAAATAAGAAGTCATAAAATTTTAACAATTTGAAAATTACAAAGGCAAAATATTTGATGACTCTATAATTTAGAAACAAGTGATAATAATCATTACTTTAAAATAGCATTAATCAGTACTGTTATTAAACACTGTATTCCAATCCTGTAAACTATTTTTAAAGGACAAAGCTAAAATTCAAATAGATATAGTATGAAATATAAAGAAAATAGGGAAATGTAAAGGAATTAGGATTTAATATAATTTTGAATGTTTCCAGAATATACTAATTATGTGTCTGGGGAGTCCTAGAGGAAAACATAAGGCATAATCCCTGACTTCAAGGAATTGAACAGATGTGTTAATAAGGTAAAATGCACATGAGACCTGAGAAGAAACTGTGATAAAGAGATAAGTTAATTGTGCTAACATATTCTTTACAATTAACACCCTGAGCAGTTGACATAGTGAGAAATCAGAGTTGAATAGAGTTATCAGGGAAGGTTTCAAACACAGAGGGTAACAATGAATCCACACATTTATTTGACCTGGGAAAAAGAGGAAATAGGAAATATATGTCCAAAAACTGTTTATGGTTTTGTTTACCTTATCTCAAATCAAAATATTAATGGGAAACTTGAATACTAAGCTAAAAATACTGTACTCCAAATTTTAGAGCATTAGAGTCATATGATTATGAACCATATTTAATATTTCCTTTTTGCAGTAATAATAATAGTAATTGGCATTATAGATTATTATTTTGTGTTAAATACTATGCAAATAGTGCTATAAATATTTTCCCATCAGAAGCCACTCAAAATAGATACTATTATTATCTCCATTTTAGAGTCAATTTTATGAAATTCAAAGAAATAAAAAAACTCAATTCAACCAACGGATAAGTAACCAGAATACATAGTTGTCTGTCACTAACATTTGAACCCTTCTGTAATACGATAAATTGCCTTATATCGCTTTTGAGATTGCCACAAGGCTGGAGGCATGGATCCAACCCTATGTTTGTTCAATTAAAAGTTAAATATAAAAAGCACCTGGTGCAGATATTTTGCTTGTTTCTGCCCTAAACTTAACTATTAAACCCAAATTTGTTTGATCACAATCAACCTCAACTTTTAAGGTCATTGTTGTGATTTTTTTTTAAATTTTATTCTGACATCTCTTTCTGAAGATTGGCATAAATTCTGTCCCTGAGCTGACACTGGTCTAGATGGTTGCCTAGAGTGTGCCTTTCATGGGACACTTCTTCATCCTGACCAACAGCCTCATGCCCACATATGCAAATCCTGACCAGGTGTCACTCTCATAGGAAACTTGTTTACACTGCAAGACACCTTGTGGCTCATGTCTGACTCACATCCAGTTTTTTCCTAACAAGATAGCAAGTCTGTAGGAGAACCCTGATTATGAGGAATCTCAGGTCTAGATACATCCATCAGGTGAGACACAGAGGAAGCAGCATAAGAAAACACGTTAGTATCTTACTATTCACAGATTCACAGGTGGAGAATGTACACACATGCTACAGAGAGAGAGAGAGAGTCAGAGAGAGAGAGAGAGAGAGAGAGAGAGAGAGAGAGGAGAGAGAATGAAACTGTAAACCTGTAACACTATACCTTCAGTAGTTAAGGGACATTACATTAGCCTTTCTCTAAGGGAGGTGGGGATTGGCTTGATGTGAATTGGTTAGTTTGAAGGAAACATGTATGAAGAAGAACTTATTTGCTTAACTTTGGCCTTACCTGTTAGGATTCATTCCAGTGAGCATCTGTGTTGGGTCCTGAGATGAGCAACAAGAAGGATGTACTGCAAACAACCCCACATGGGAGGCAACTTTTAACAGCCTAAAGTGACAGGGTACAACTGGGTTTCACACAATTTTATATCATGCCTAAAATCAGCAGAAACTACCATATACAAATTTACAATAATCTGATTTCTGTGCCAAATGCCCTTCAATATTACAACCTAGGCCCAGGACCATGCCATATGCCTCCCTGTCTTTGAGCTCCCGAGGTTTTCAATCATAGGAGCTCTCAATGACAAAGGGATGTCTTTACTATATGGAGTTCATTTTGACTTATCATAATGGTTGGCTTCTGAAATTCTGTATAGGAAGAACTAAGTGATCTCAGTCAGATTAGTAGGTAATGTTGGGGAGAACAGGGACCAGAGGATTTTTCTTAAATCTGCATTGGCTTGGTATATGCACATTGTTTGAGAAATGAAATAATTTTAGACTTTCTGAATACATGCGCTACCAAAAATTCCATAAACACTAGTGGTCTACATCAAAGATTATTAGTGTTTGTTATATGAGGTCACAATAGAGAAGAGTGGTGAATTTACAATTATGGGTTGGCATAGCCACTGACTCCATCCTTCGATTTCCAACATCCCCCATTTTTACAGATGACCACCTTGCATATCCTGCCTATAATTCCCCAGAACCTAATATAATCCTAGCCAGGTGTTTTACCAGCAGCAAGATGTTTTATTAACAAATAAAAGGGTTTAGAGTCTCTTCAACTGAAAAAGAAAAAAAAAACACTATGTAGGAGGATACTTGTGCATTGAAAAGAAATGATTAAGAGTATATTGTATTTTTATAGAGCAAATGCATTCATGAATTCTATACTCTAAATATATCTATATTTGAAGATAATATCTGTAAAAAGTACTTTTCATGTCTGTAACAAAAAATGGTTTGCCAAGCCAGGATATTTGGAGTGGTATAAAATCTGGGTAAATGCAAATACACTTGCATTTACCAATGACCCTTTGGTTACATAAGTGCAAGCACAGTACTGATTCCCAGACTCATATGCTCAGTTGTGGACAGAAAACATTCTTTGGCTACAATCAAATCATGTTCTGCAACTTTTTTTCCCTTTGGGTACAATAAAATCATGTTCCATAACTTTTCCCCTACCAGTTAAATATATAGAGTGTTTTGAAATTATTTTAAAGATTTTTGTTATGGTTTGAATTTGAGGTGTCCCCCAAAGCTTGTGTGAGACATAGCCATAATATTCAGAGGGGAAAGGATTAGATTGTAAAATCTAAAATCTACTCAGTGGATCAACCCACTTCAATGGATTAATTTGGTATTAACTGTAGGCAGGTAGGGTGTGCCAAGAGAAAGTAGCTTTTCTCCACCATGTCCTTCTGCCATGATGTTCTGCCTCATCTCAGGCCCAGATCAGTGGAGTTGATTAACAATGGACTGATCCTCTAAAACCATGAGCTAAAATAATATTTTCCTCCTCTACGTTGTTCTTGTCTAGTCTTTTAGTCACCGTGACACAAAGTTAACTAATACATAATTTGGGGGTAAATATACCTTATATTCTATTTATTAATGGGAATGTAAATGTTTAAATTATGTCAATGTACCTTCTTCCTGTCACAGACAGAATGAAGTAAATGGGTATATAGTTGGATGGAGTATTCATGGAAGGATTATGTAAATGTATAGGTAGATGATAGACAAATATATTTGAGCTGAGCTTGCCCATGAATTCTTACATTTGAGGTCTATAAGAAATGTATAGGCAATGATTTTCTTTTGTTAATATTTTTTAATTTTAGGTCATTGTACACAAATGGAGTGCAACTATCATTTTTCTGGTTTTATACAAAGTAGAATCATACAATTTGCCTATTCACACATATACATAGGGTGATAATGTTTGCCTCATTCTATTATCTTTCCTTCCTCCCTCCCCACCCCTCATTTTCCTCTATATAATCCATTCCTTCTACATTTTTCCTGTACCTCCCCCTACCCCCACTATGTGTCATCAGCCACTTATAAAAGAAATCATTTGGCCTTTGGTTTTTGGGGATTGGCTTATTTCACTTAACAAGATCTTCTCCAATTCCATCCATTTACCTTCAAATGTCATAATTTTATTATTCTTTATTTATTTATTATTATTTATTATTTATTTATTATTATTTTATTATTCTTTATGACTAAATAATATTCCATTGTGTATATATACCACAGTTTCTTTATCCATTCATCTGTTGAAGGACATCTAGGTTGGTTCCACAATCTAGCTATAGTGAATTGGGCTGCTATAAACATTGATGTGACTGTATCACTGTAATATGCTGATTTTAAGTCCTTTGGGTATAAGCCAAGGAGTGGGATAGCTGGGTCAAATGGTAGATCCATTCCAAGTTTTCTGAGGAATCTCCACACTGCTTTCTAGCGTGGATGCACTAATTTGCAACCCCACCAAAAGCACTATACAAATTCAATGCAATTTCAATTAAAATCCCAATGATTGACCTCATAAGAATAGAGCAAGCAATCATGAAATTCATTTGGAGCAATAAGAGACCTAGAATAACTAAAGCCATCCTTAGCAGGAAGAGCAAAGCAGGTATCACAATACCAGACCTTCAACTATACTACAGAGCAATAGTAACAAAAACAGCATGGTATTGGCACTAAAATAGGCAGGTAGATCAATGGTACAGAATAGAGGACACAGAGACAAACCCACATAAATACAGGTATCTCATACTTGACAAAGAAGTCAAAAACATACAATGGAAAAAAGATAGCCTCTTCAACAAATGGTGCTGGGAAAACTGGAAATCCATATGCGGCAAATTGAAACTAAACCCCTATCTCTCACCTTGCACAAAACTCAACTCAAAATGAATCACGGACCCAGGAATTAGACCAGAGGCCCTGCACTAAGAAGAAAAAGTAGGTCCAAATCTTAGGACCGGACTTCCTTAACATGACTGCCAAAGAACAAGAAATAAAAGCAGGAATCAATAATTGGGATAGATTCAAACTAAAAAGCTTTTTCTCAGCAAAGGAAACAATCAGCAATGTGAAGAGAGAACTTACAGAGTGGGAGAAAATCTTTGCCACACACAGGTCAGATAGAGCAAATCTCCAGAATATATAAAGAACTCAAAAAACTCTACACCAAGAATACAAATAACCCAATCAATAAATGGGCTAAAGAAATGAACAGGCACTTCACAGAAGGGGATCTACAGGCAATCAACAGGTATATGAAAATATGTTCAACATCTCTAGTAATAAGAGAAATGCAAATCAAAACTACCTTAAGATATCATCTCACCCCAATTAGAATGTCTATTATCAAGAATACAAGCAACAATCGATGTTGGCGAGGATGTGGGGAAAAAGGTACACTCATGTATTGCTGGTCGGCAATGGCTTTCTATTTCAAAGGTCTGCAAAACAGAGCTCACATAAATTAATCACTTTACCTGAGTCAAAGAAGTGAAATATTACCACCAGAAGTCAAGCTGATTTCTTCTCTAACACAAGGGGCTCTTCTATCTCATCCTAATGCCAGATGTCCAAATAAGAGGAGACACTCTTGACAATGGAACAAGACAGGGTTCATGCAAGTGATTCCCCAATGAACAGTAAAACACATGAAGAGGGTGGCTTCACAACTCAGAGAAGGCATGTGTTGAAAAGTAAGGGTCATTTGTGGGAAACGTGTATCTAAAATGTATGAAAATTATCTAGCAAAATCCAGAAAAATGTTTATCTGTAATAAAAAATGTCTGTTTTAATGACATCAAAATTCAGCACATTCTCTTATTTTCTACAATAGGTAATTCTGTCACAGTGTTGCCTTGCGTGGTGTCACAATCCAGTTCTGCAGAACCACTTGCACACACATTTGTCTACCTCTACACACCTTTCCCTCTACTCTCAAACCCTAAACTGCCTCACCCAAGAGCCACTTTCTTTTTAGTGAGGATTTATGATCATTGCTCTAAAGCAGTCCAGATGGTACCTCTGGAAGCTCATTTTCCCCAACACATGGAATATGGACAAGCCACAAAATCAGCTACCTAGTGAGTTGAAACCCCATAATTGCAATAGCGAAAGGGAAATTACTCAAGCAGATTTGGTCAGCCACAGTAACAAGACATACAACCTTTATGAAGGCCTTTGGACCCTAATTATTCAGCAGCTGCTGCCAGGGCTAAACCATACCCAAGTCTCTAGCAGTTAATTTGCATTTCCCTTCCCCTTAAGCAAGTTGGTCTGTTCTGCTGTGGTGCCTGACCTATTTTTAAGGTTCCCTATCCTTATCAATAACAAAAGCCTCTTTATTCTTCTACTTGAGGAAGAGAAAAAAAAATTTTTTTTTCTTCTGAGATGAGGATCTCAGTAGGTTGTACAGGTTGATCCTGAATCCCTGGATTCAATGGATCCTCCTGCTTCAGCCTCCTAAGTTGGTAGGATTATCAGCCCAGCTGAAAATGTTTGATTGATAATGTTTAACAAATCTAAGGGCCTTTAAAAGAATTAAGATTTAAAAATCACATGGAAAAGCTATGAACAATTTTTAATACAGTAGTAGATGCACTATCTCACCAGCCAATTCCTTACTGGGCCAGGTCTTTCCTATCAGAGAGGGGCCATGATAAATGATTCAAAAATATTGATTACCCACACCTACATTTTGGTTGCAGTCAAACCCATCTGTTATTTATTTATTTATTTATTTATTTATATTGTTCAATCATAATTTAATTTTTTAAAAAAAATTTTTATAGACTTCATTTTGATTCATTGTACACAAATGGAGACAAATTTTCATTTCTATGGTTGTGTATGATGTACACAACCATGGATATGACAAATTTTCATTTCTATGGTTGTGTATGATGTACACAACCATGTGTATGATGTACATTCATACCATGGATATGATGTACATTCATACCATAGGATAATGATGCCTATCTCATCCCACCATTTTTCATACCCTCTCTCCTTCCCCCTCTCATTTCCCTCTTCATAATCTAAAGATCTTCCATTTTTCTCTCACCACCTATCCCCCATCCCAATTCTATATCATCATCCACTTAGCAGGGAAAACATTCAGCCTTTGTTTTCTGGGGATTGACTTATTTCACTTAGCATGATAATCTCCAATTCCATCCATTTATCTGCAAATGCCATAATATTATTCTTATTTATGGCTGAGTTCTATTGTGTATATATACCACAGCTTCTTTATCCATTCATCAATTGAAGGGCATCTAGGTTGGCTCCACAGTCTAGCTATTGTGAATTGAGCTGCTATAAACATTGATGTGGCTGTGTTACTATAGTGTGCTAATTTTAAGTCCTTTCGGTATAAACCAAGGAGTGGGATAACTGGGTCAAAAGGTGGGTCCATTCCAAGTTTTCCAGATAGAGCACTAATCTCCAAAGTTTATAAAAAACTTACAATACTTTACACCAAAAATACAAAGAACCCAATCAATAAATGGACCAAGGATCTGGACAGATACTTTACAGAAGAGGATGTAGAGTTGATCAATAAATACATGAAAATGTGTTCAACATCTCTTGTAATTAGAGAAATGCAAATTAAAACAACTCTAAGATTTTCTCTTACTCCGATTAGAATGGCTTTTATCAAGAACACAAACAATGGCATGGATGTGGGGGAAAAGGCACACTTTTACATTGCTGTTTGTTATTTATTGTGGTGGGAATGTCAAACCTGGGAAGAGCTTTCTTCTGTTGCCACCTTGATTAGGCATCAAAGAATAAAGTTTTTAGTTGAGCAAATCTGTCATCATTTTGTTTTTCACCTTGGTGGGGATAGTTGGTGGTGGTAGGTGCAGGATAAACCATTACACAAATCATTGAACAAATTTTTTTTGAGTGATATAAACTCTTACTCAAGGTCAAAAACATTCTTAACTCCTATTGATGTTGAAAAAATTGTCAGAATATTTTAAACTATAATGAAGTATCATAGTCAAGAAGCAATTGGAGTACATCTTTTACTCAGATGTTTTCTCAAAAAGTAGATGCTGTTTCCATTCAATAATGCTACATTCTTTTTCAATTGACCAGGGAAATTGGGGTGGGAGCAGAGGAAGTCTGTGTTATTTATTTATTTTTTTCTTTTGTGGAAATGCAACAATGTGTATGTATGTGTGTGTTCACTGACTCATATCTGATACCTCTCTACAGCTCTGTAGATACATAGACAGATATAGAAATATATATATTTCTATATCTGTTATGGTTTGGATGTGAGGTGTCCCCCAAAAGCTTATGTGTGAAACAATGTAAGAAGGTTCAGAGAAGAAATGATTAGATTACAAGAGCCTTAACCCAATCAGTGAATTGGGTTAATCTCATCTAATGAGATTAACTGAGTAGTAACTGGAGGCAGGTGGGGTGGGGCTGGAGGAAGGTGGGTCATTGCGGGGTGTGACTTTGGGGTATATATTTGTAGCTGGCAAACAAAGTCTCCCTCTCTCCACTCTACGCTCTCCCTCCGAATCAACATGTGAGCTACTTTTCTCTGCCACACTCTTCCACTTTGCTGTTCTGCCTTACCTGGAAAAGTAGAGTCAGCCTTCTATGGAGTAAGACCACTGAAACCATGAGCCCTCAGATAAACTTTTCCTCCTCTGCAGTTGTTCTGGTTGGCTCCTTTAGTAACAATGGTGAAAACGCTGACTAAAACACTATAGATTTATATAGCTATAGATATTTGAATTATATATGTATATAAAATAAGAAAGAGATAGAGGAAACACAAAAGGAGAGTGATATTTCTATATTTTACATTGATTAGTAGGATTGGATCCATAATTTATGGGGAGGCCCTAAAATATCGAATGTGGGTCTCCTAGAGATATTATCTAAGAATTTCGAGATGGTGACAACAGAGCGTGAAGACAAGCATCAGGCCGCATGTGACTACACTGGTTAGAGGAGCACAGATCCAGCCCTATCTATTAGGCTCTCAAGAGATGCTAAAGAGACTAGATCAGGTGTGCTCTGCTCTCTTCTTTAGCTTGCTGAGATAAACCGTGGGAGTTAAAGAAAAGTGAGACCTGTACAACAAATTAGAACAAATAAAAAATAAATAAATAAAAATGAAAAGTGAGATCTGTAGCAACCCTGCTCATTATCAATATAAAACCGGGGCATTTGGAGTTGGAGGGAAGGCCTTTTTCTAATTTGCAGGGAAAACCTTTGGTGAATGTAAACTGAAGAGGGAAAATGAGGCTGGTGCTGCCTTGTCAATGCTTTAATTATTTTCCCATCTACACTTGTTTTTGAAGCTTATCAGAGCAAAGTACTGTGGGCAGCCCAACTGTCACTGTTATCATTGTGGCTGGGAGTGTTGTAGTCCAGATTCCCATTGTAATGCAATTAATCTTTTGCTTTGCACTAATGGATGAACAAGCATATTTACTGCAGCATAAAATCCTAATTATTTTTTGAACAGATGCATAAAGGGAATGTAAATTAATGGCAAGTGACAATTGTGATAAATGTCTACTATATCTTTGAATGTCAGGATTCCTGCAGTGTAAACTGAGCCCATGTTTGGATATGAAAGCTGTACTACTTGCATTTACCTGTGAGAGCACACATGGGTCACCGTGTTAAAAAAATGTGTTTTTAGAGGTGGCTTGTACTTTTACAACATACTAATTAAAAATTATCATATGCTGACAAGGCTGTTCTCCATAGAACCACATTCTTCATGGGTTACTATTGAGCTATGGCTCCTAATACTGTTTTTAAAAATATTATGTGTTATACTTGTTATAATAGTACTTGTAACAGCAATATATTAAATTCAGCCTTTTTCTGCATTCACCATGGTCCTGGATGCTTTCACAAAAATAATTTTGTTATGAAAAACCTTCAAAATACCAGCAATACTGGAGAAATTTGACAAACATAATTTGATTAAAGGAAACCAAATAAAATACAGACTGTATTGTATGATTCCACTTACATAAAGTTCAATTACAGTGAAATCTGGTTAATCCTGTGAGTCATTAGGAAGACATTTTCCCTTGGCATGGGGAGCAATCAGAAGAGATATTGACTATATTCTTTTTCGTGATCTGGATGCTGTGACACAGATGTTTTTCGGTGGCCAATATTTGTTGAACTGCACAATTGAATATGTGCTCTTTTCCTTGTGAATATTGTACATCAATCACAAATTTAAAGAAAAGAAAAGCTTCACTCTTGTTCTATTAACACTGCTCATTTTATTTTTTGTTAATTTATTGTGGTGATTGGGATTGAACCCAGGGTCTTGCATATACTAGAAAATTGCTCTACCCCTGGAGTCTCTGTAGTACAGATTTTACAATTGAGATGCTGAATGGTTAAACAACAGACCATGTGGATGAGTTAAGGGGTGGGGTGAAACTTTGAATCAGTATCCCCTGGATATTTAAGGAAAATTCCCCCTTCATCATAAGGTTGACACCTGAGGTTTTCTGTCTCCATACACAATAACAAACAGTGCTAAATAGTTTTAAAAGGCATCCTGTGATTGTCATAGAAGAAAGTGAGGTAGTTATGGAGGAGTGGCAATCCCACCACTTCACCTTTTATTTTTTTATTTACTTTTTTTTCCGTTTAAAATATTTTTATTTTTTTATTTGCTTATTGATTCATTGAACACAAATGGAGTACAGCTATTGTTTCTCTGGTTGTACACAAAGTAGAATCACACCATCTGTGCATTCATACATGTACACAGGGCAATGATGTCTGTCACACATTCTGTTATTATTCTTACCCCCCCCACCCCATCCCTCCCTTCCCTCTATGCTATCTATCCTTCCTCCATTCTTGCCACCCTTCCCCCCACCCCCGCATTATGCATCATCATTCATTTATCAGAGAGACCATTCGGCCTTTGGATTTTGGGGATTGGCTGATCTCACTTAGCATAACAGTCTCCAACACCATCCATTTTCCTACAAATGCCATAATTTTACTCTTCTTTATGGCTGAATAATATTCCATTGTGTATATATACCACAGTTTCTTTAGCCGTTCATCTATTGAAGGGCATCTAGGTTGGTTCATAATCTAGCTATTGTGAATTGAGCAGCTATGAACTTTGATGTGGCTGCATCACTGTAAATGCTATATACAACACTATTTCCATCACAGAGGAAAATGGATTTTTAAAGGAGAAAACCTCTATCTTTGCAAGATTCCTTTGTTGGTTCATTGTTACTGGGACGACATGCTTTTCATATGCTCTTGCTCTGTCTCCTCTAGTTTGTGTGCTTCGTAGTTGTGATGTTGCTATTTTTGTGATGGATCAGTGGTGATGTAAAAATTTTGTTGGGAGCAACACAAATTGTTACTCTCCTATGTGCATTTTTATTACATGAAATTTCTATAATTTGGCTCAAATTCGATTTTATGCAGCTATCTTCAGATGACTGCTACGTTTTGGCAGTCTCTTGTTTCTTTGCCCTTTCATCAAACATTATTATGTATCTTCCCTTCTCAATGACTTCTTCACCTGTGGTTGCCTTTCTCAGACAAGGTTCATCTAGGAGTGATTATTGGGATATTGGAGAATACGTTCTTGTTTTCTCCTTCAATAGCTTCCTGTTTTTCCCCCCAAAGGCCCCAGGAACTGTGAACAAACCTGCCATGATTAACTCATTCTGAAACTCCTTTGGGGTTAACGTTCCTCCTACCTTCCTAGATCTCCCGTCACACACTTTCTGCTCTTAGGCTCTAGAACCTAATTATGTTCTTTCCTGCTTTTTCTGCTTTATCTTATTTAGTTTGTTTGAATTTGGTCATTCAAATTATATACTGTCACCTTTGTGGCCAATGCTACCTCTACAGTGTTGCATAACCAAGTGGAAAAAGGGTGTCCTCCTTCTCATCCCCAGCAGTTCTATGAACACGTGACATAATAAAAGTGGGAGTTTCTGCAACTGTAATAATGATAGATTCTCAGTAATTTTTTTTTCATTCCTGCCAGTTCTTGTCTTAATTTTGGAGAATCCAAGCCAAGATAGGTAGAATAAAAAGTCCTACCCACAAAGAACCACAGAACTCCAGGAGGAGCTGGATACCACTCATGCCTTGGTATTCAGTAGAAATCATTGAGAAATAACTATATCTTTATGGAAATGCAATTCCATTTAGAGAAAGGAACCAGGCAGAGTCAAGTGGATTGCTGAATTCCTAATAATGCCCTGATAAAATGTGCAAAATAAAGTACTACTCTGGAATGGAAGTCATTTTACAAATAAAATAGCTCTATTACTTTTCAGGGAGTTCTTGAATTTCAGCCTTTCTACTAGGAACTCATCAGAATAAAACTAAATTATTTTATCCGTTACCTCTTAATGACATTTCAAATGAATTTTGGACTACTGAAGAAAAATAAAAAAGTCTTAGTCTGAAAAATGCCTAAATTACAGTAGTTTATTTTTTTACCTCTTATATGAGTAAAAAACACAACTAATATATGTGCCATATGTTTCATATTCCTTGAAATGTTTTTATTTTAGTTGTGTGATTTAAAGTGTAAAACATTTACTGATATTTTAGTTAGCAATATAATTTATGTGAAACAGTATTCAAAATATTAGAATATTAACACAGTTCTGTTAGAAAAATGAAGCATAAAAGTGAGAAACACTAAAAGTATGATGTTAAATTTTAAGAAAGCAAGAAAATGGTGTAAATGCAATTAGATCTCAATATGTAAAACATATGTACAATAAAATTAAAAGTCATACCAAATGCTAGCAGTATTATCTTGTGTGGTGTGATTATGAAGTGAGAAATTTTTTCTCCAATATTGTTTGTTTTTTCTGTATTTTGTAACCTTCCACAATCTGCATTTATTGCTTTGACAATAAAAAGAACAATAACAACAAAGAAACTTAGTCATTGATTTTAATGTGTAGGAATAAAGGCGTTTATTGCCAATTCTAAGACTCTCCGCCACCACACAAGAAGATAAGACTGTTTTGACAGTAAATTAGATAAAATATTTTATATTTTGCAAATTTTTTATGGCAATGCATATCAAAGATAGTCCTTCTACTGCACTGTCCTCTTTTAAGACAGAAGTTAAAGAAATGAATTAACCTTTTGCCACCAGAATCTGGATAGAAGACTACCTCAGTACCCAGAGAACAAAGATTCCATGGAGAATCCAGTGTTTCTGTCATACAAAGTCACATAAATACTCTATGTATTTAGAAGCCTAAATCAGGCACTATTCTTAGGATTGAAGTCCTTGTCGGACACATGTAGTTGGATTTGAACCTAGACCCCAGTTTAGAGAGCAGCTGAGAACTGATGCTAACACTGGACAGAAATCACAGCTGAATTTTCTGTGGTTCTTAAGAATTGAAACAAAATGAATAGTTAGACTTTGATGGAGTGGTTATACCTAAGAGTTGTATTTGATGAGTCTTCCCAAGAACTACATTGGAAGACAGTGTTCCTCCACTGTGTAAACACAGGGCAGGAGGTGAGCTTCCTGAAATAGATGCCTTGTCTAGATTAGACATAAGTGGAACTTGGAAGATGGGATTTAGTTCTACACCATAGAGCTAAACCACCTGCACCTCCAGCAAAGCAGTTTTCCACCAGTGGTCAGACCCAGAGAAACAAATCTAATTAGTCCTTCTCTGTGAAAAGGTGACTTGTGCTCATTTCTGTCAGAAAGAAGAGCATGAGCATTAGAAGGTCCAATAAGAATCTCCTGAAAAAGACATTAATTAGATCACTCTGTTGTCAATTTTCTTTTGCAAATCAGAGACCTTTATTATAAGAATTGTTATATAGAATTTATGTTGCTGGCTTAGATTTTCTCACAAGCTTAATTTGAAGGACTCAATACTGTTTGGATTATAGGTAAATTATGTATTAAGCAATAAAAGGTATCTTTTAAGTATTACATTTGAAACTATGATCCCCAAAATGCAATGCACCTAATGGCCTTCCTGTGACATTTCCTTGCATAATTGGGTGTATTAGAGAGATTTGGCCACAAGAATGGTTTCTGCTGTAGAGATTTAAGTTATATGCTTAGTTGTAGTAGTCTAATCATTTTGAGGTTTTATTAGTTAACTTTATAACACTTTGTGGAAATACCTGAGGCAACCAACCTACAAAGAGGAGACAATGTGCTTCATGGTTCTGGAGGTTTGTACCCACAATCAAGGGCTCCCTGTGCTTTGAGACTCTGAAAAGACCAGCACATCATGACTTTAGTGCAGTGGAACAAACTTCTCATCTTATAAAACAGCATGCAAAGAGATAAATGAAGAAGCAAAGGTCCCTTGCTTCATGCCAAGGGGTTCCACACTCCCTATGACTTGAGGAACTCCCACAAAGCCCCACTTTCCAGTGTCACTCTGGGGACCAAACCTCCAACATCTCGGCTTCTGGGTGACTTTCAACATCCAAAACATAACAGAGTCCAAAGGAAACTAACTTGAAGACAGAGGTTTCAGGGCAATTAAAAGATTAGACATTAAGAATGTTCTAGAGTAAGAAGAACTTATAATTTAGCTGATCAGAATGAATAATAATTGGGGAAAAATCACATTATTTCCCTATGTTTAGTTACTGATGAGATGATTCTAAGCCTTTTTTCCAGTTAATGTCCATTGTTTGACTTGAAATGTGTGCTGTGTGCTTAGTAGAATGGTTAAATAGAGCAGTAGCTAAATAGATCAGCTCTGGGGTGGCATTTTATACATATAGATTAGGTTATGGTGTTAGTTTTCAAATGCTTCCTCCTTTATTACACAAATGTCTGGTTTTCCAAGTCTCAAATAAAATCCTGAAAAGTACAAGAATGTCCTAGGTCTCTTGACCATCAGGATAATTAACCAACTGAGGTAAAGAATTTTCTCCAAAGACAAGGAAGAAGTAGAAAGAAGGCATTCTTTATAGATTGAATGAAAAGATGCTTCATTGTATACATATATTTCTTTAATTCTGCAGATGGCCACCTGAACCCATGCCAAGTTAGAGTGCCACGCAAGGTGATTTGGCTAAACCAAATAGAATACTTCAGTTGAGCATCAGCTATTTACATGGCACTGAATCAGATGCTAGGGATTTTGTTAAGGAGTAAAATGGGTATCTTGATGCAGAACACCTTAAAAGCCCCCTGCAGTGCTATGCCTTTAGAACTGACTTGAGAATAATGTATACGCCTGATTGTTCCTGACGTGATCTAAATTGTAATATCAAATGATAAACATATGGTGAACATAGTTGAAACGAACCTTGTGTATTCAGTATACTATTTACACAAAGGCACAACTATCTTCGAGGGTGCAGTTATCTACACATAAGGCAATGTTACTGTGTGAATTACACAAAGAATATTTTTGCAATCTTTAGGGCCTGTTGATCACTACTCAATACTTACAAAGAGAGGCAATTACAATCTAATAAGGAGAAAAGATGATATGCAACAAAACATTTTTGACTGAGGAAAGTGGTTATTTGATTGTATTTTTAAATTATATAATATAAGCTATGCAAATCATTTTTATTGTCAAATGATGAATAACAGTTCATGGATTATTTCATAGTTCAATGTTCAATAAAATACAAATTTCAGACTACTTCATTTTTTATCTTTTTTTCTATGATATTTCTGAAAATTTGGCATAGAAAGTAGTATCTTTAAAAATGATTTTGGGGGAAATGCCATCTTTATTTTATCACTTATAATTCATAAGTTCCAGCTTCAGGAAATCCCTTAGGATATCTACTTTGTAAAGATTTTGGCAATATCAAAACATCTATATTTCACCCATCCTATGAGTTTAAGATAAGCTTTTAAAATATAACCTCCAGAGCAGATGTCAAATACCAAGACCTCACCTCAATTTCATATAATAGAATGACTGTCAGTGGATTATGTTAGGGAAACAGAATCTGTCTCTATTTTTGTGACATTGTGATTTCAGAGGAATTTTTTCCCTCTTTTTCTATAACATTTTGTCATTCACTGTCTCGGAGCTGTGTATAAAGAATAAATATTTCTGCCTTACAGGTATTTTCATCTGCCTCACTCTCAGCCACACTTAGCAAACTAGCATGCAAAGAAGAGGTTAAAATAACTTACCTATAAATTAACTTGATAACTGTTCATATAGAAATATTACAATGTATTAGTTCTTCTAGAAGATTTTTGCTGCTGTAGATTTTGGAGGATTAGATGTGATTTTCAGACTTGGAGATGAAGTACAAAGAAAATATTTATGAAGTGTTATTGAGTTATTAAGGAAATAACAATAGGTTTGGCCATTTATGGGACTAACAAGTAGAGCCATACACCAAGACTGACCTCCAACAGAGCCCTTCAGGTATAGTTTATTGACACCACATGAAAAAACATCTCTCTTTCCATTTCTGGTTGTCTCTCAAGCTATTATGAATGCAAAATAAAACTTCTTTAAGGAATTTTGGGGAAAAAAATCTCTAGGTAACTCAAAATCAAATTCATCATTCAGTGTCTGCAATGATTTATGAAAAAAATTATGCAGAAAAAACTATGTTAATATGATTAGAAAAATGGTTAATTCATAAATATTGAAATTAAGAAAAAAATTGACATTTCTGAGAAGGCAAATTAGATATTTTTAATGTAACATATGCAACATGCAATCATTCACAATGTTAACTTCCTATTTATCAGTTTTTAAAATTTAATCACTTATCCAAAAAACTTATGTCATTTTATATTTTAAGCTGATCAATGAAATTACATATATTAGTCATGTACAACATGATGTTTTGAAGTGTATGTGCATTGTGGATTAAATCTAGTTGAATAATAATAATGAATAATGATTATTATTCATTATCACTGCATTACCTTATGTAGTTATTTATGTATTTTTTGTTGAGAACACATGGCATTCACTGTCTTACCATTATTCAAGAATATAATATGCCATCAATGGATAAGTAATTACGGTTAGATAGAAGGTGTATGTAGAAAAGATTTATTGTGTGGCATGGTGACTACAATTATGATATAACTCAATACTTATTTTTTTGTACATATATTTGAAGGTTTAGTTTGGAAATAGTGAAGAACCATGAATCAAAAACCAGTCCCTAATAACATAGAATTCACAGATGACTGATGGTTTTCCCAAGGAACTTAAAAGGGAGTCAAATATGTTATATTTACTCTATGTTAGGGGAGGCAAATGCAATGATGAGAATGTGAGAGATGATAGACATAACAGATGTCATGGGGATATTTTGAAGAGCATTATCTTGGGTTAGGAGCTTTATAGAAAGCTCTATGAAAAAGATAAGGCCTGAGACTTAAAATAATCTTGAGAGTAAACCATGCATTCATCTTTTCATTAATTTAATGAAAATTGGCATCCACATTCGAACTATTGTCTAGTCACAGAAGAACATAGTAAGGAAAAAGGCAAAGCTGTGTCCTGGGGTGATTGATAGGCTAGTATGCCTAGTTCATGGAGATGAACAAGAAAGGAAAACAAAGTACCATAAAAATTCCTGGGTACCTAAAAAAAGAAAAAAAATTACCATCAAGGTAAATGCAATTGTTGGAAAGAATCACAAAGCAGTGTCTTTGCATTCAGATTTTAAAATTCAAAGAAAAGAGGGACTTTAAGTTCCAGAAAGGAGATGCAGTAGATGTCTTTTTAAATATAGTTATCAATACATGCTAGTAAAAACCCTAGGCATCAAATAAAAAGCAATATAACAAATATCTAAAACGTTCAGAGAAGTAGGAAGATATTCTAGGGGTCTTAGACCCAAATAAATGGTGGTGGGTGGTGAGTTCAATGGATCTTTTTTTTTCCTCATATATTCCAAACTTGTGGATAAAGCAACTGGCAACCCACAAGTACAACTATGTGCCTAGAAATTAAAAATGCCTCAAAACACCATGATAATAAGACTAAAATTATTAATACAATAAATACTACATTCCAATGAAATACAGAGAAAACTGTGGTTCCCACTCCAGTCACTCCAGGAAGTTTGAGAAGGAAGTTAGATTTCCACACTACCAGGTTATAGAAAGGTGCCCCAAATGCCTCCCCCACAATTGCTAAGGTGGACCAGAGACATTTGAGTAGAGAGTCTAAAGTATCCAATTCCCTCCTTACTGCTATCAAAGGAAATCTGGTAAACAGTCAGAACCTTTGCCACAATCCAGCAGAAAGAAGGCCACCTACACAGTGAGAGTGAATGCTGCAAAGGATGCAATAATAAGGCATTCATGTCCCACTCCTTTCAAGCTCTTTCTTCTTAAAAATCTTTTAGGGAACCAAATTCTAAAATTCTACATGTTCACACTTATAAACTTTTGAGTAAATGGGTCCTGGTCTGATGTAAAGAAATAAGCAACACATGTTCCATTTATAAGGGCTATCTTTAATACATTTATATAACCAAATGAACAATAAGCTATAAAAATATGATTGAAGCAAATGAAACAAATCCTCAGCAATGCAAGATATAAAGAGTCAAAACAAATTCTGATAAGTGAATGATGTTACATAATGCGGGTGGAAGGGAGGCAAGAATGGAGGAAGGATGGATTGCATAGAGGGAAAAGAGGGTGGGGTAGGGGTGGGGGGGTAAGAATAATAACAGAATGAGATAAACATCATTACCCTATGTACATGTATGGTTACACAAATGGTGTGACTCTACTTCATGTACAACCAGAGAAAGAACAGCTGTACTTCATTTGTGTGCAATGAATCAAAACAAATTAATTTTAAAAAAGAGTCAAAAACTTCCAATAACTACCATAAATAACTATTGATAGAGTAAAAACAGAATGTAGGGCTAAAGAAAAATGTCAGTGATCTTGATAAAACAATAGAAATCAGCCATCTGGGAAAAGATAGGACAAAAAATTCAAAAGAAAAAGGAATTGAGATTCGGGGGACAATAGGTCCATAATAAAATAGCTAGGATTATTGGAATTGGAGTCTACTAAACAGATCAGAAAGAGGGTGGAGATAAAAAAGTAATTGAAGAAATAATGACTGGAAACAACCTCAAGTTAAGCAAAATATAGAGTCAAGAAGCATATTTTTTCAGTGTAAAAACCCAAAGAAATCCATACCTCAATACAAGATAGAAAAAAATCTGTATATTAAAACAATGGAAAAATAATTGAAATCAGAGAAATAATATGTTACATGGTAAAATGTTGAATGACAACAGATTTCTTAGTATAAACCATGAAAGACAGAACAAAGTAAGACAACATTTTTCAGGTGGTTGAAGAAAGAATTGACAATCAAGAATCATATATGTGTGTGTGTGTGTGTGTGTGTGTGCACGGGTGTGTGTAATCAGGGAAATCAAGGCATTCTCAGATAAAGACAAAAACAGTGGAATTCGTTATCAAAGGCCTATGTTTAAGAATGGCTTTCTAAAAAGAAAAGTTTTGAGGCATGAAAATGAAAGGACCAATAAAAAAGTAAAGTATGAATAAGTGCGATACATATTTCTTTTGAGTTTATTTTAAGTACAGTTAGCATTTAAAAACTAAGATTTTTCTATTCTGGTTCTCAGTGTACAAAGAAAAATATTTAACACATTAAGGCAATTACATTATTTCTACACTTTGCTAGAATGGTAACATATCAACTGGAAAATTCTGTGATGTTATGTATCTACAATCATGAGAACCACTAATAAAGGTAAATGAAGAGATATGCCAGATACAGAGGCACATGCCTGTAATCCCAGCAGTTGGGGAGGCTGAGACAGAAAGACCTCCAGTTCAAAGCCAGCCTCAGCAATGGCAAGGTTCCATGCAACTCAATGAGATCCTATCTCTAAATAATATACAAAATAGGGCTGGGGATGTGACTCAGTTCTTGAGTACTCCTGAGTTCAATCGCCAGTATCCCCAAAAATGTAAATGAAGAGATATAATAAAAAATACCAAAAAAATCATCATGGAACTCTAAGAGATGTTTAGATAACCCACAGGAATACAAGAGAAAGACAATAAAGAAACAAAAAGAAAAAAAGGACAAATGATAGACTAAACCCTAAAAGATCAATAATTGTATTAAATGTAAATAATCTAAATACAATAATTAAAAACATATTGGCAGATTATATTGAAAAAGTAATACTTTTTTCATAAGTTGCCTATAAGAGACTCATTTAAAATGTGAAAATAAAGATAAAAATTGAAATAAAGAGATTGAAGAGATGTATTATGAAAACAGTATTCAAAAGAAAATAGGAGTGGAAATATTAATACCAGACAAGTTTATGTTAAAGAAAATTACCCAAAGGACATTATACGTTGGTAAACGAATTCATCTACCATAAAATGAATTCAAAATATGTTTACACCAAACAAGAGAGCTATACAACATAAAAAGTAAAAATAGAACTGAAAGGAGAAATAGGCAAATCCACAATTATGGTTGGAGACTTTAATGTAACTCACTCAATAGTTAATATAAAACCTAAACAGAAGAAAAAGAACACACAAACATCATAAACCCTCTGAATGTAATAAAAATTCATACAAAATTTATCCAAGAATAGTAGAATACAAATTCTTCTCAAGCACCCATGGAACATGCATCAAGAATGACTATCCCCTGAACCAGGAAAAAAAAAAAAGATTACTTGGAATGAAAGCAGAGCAAGGTATGTTATGTTACATGCATTTATTAATAAAGTGAACCCAACTATTATGGATAACTGTAATGCACAAAAAGATTGGAATCACAGAGTGTTCCCTGACCACAATAGAATTAAACTTAAAATCAATAAAAGAAAAATCTCCTAACACTTTTAGATAAATAATGTACTTCTGAATAACCCATGGATCAAGAGGAAGTCTCAAAGGAAATTTTAAACTACATTAAACTAAATGAAAGTGAGAACACAAAATATTGAAATTGAAAGGGGCACAGTTTATGAATGCTAAGAACCCTAAATAGTTACCTTAAAAAAAGGAGAAAATATGACTCAAACCAATAATCCAAGCTTTCATTCCTTCAATTTACAGAAAGAAGGGAAAATAAATAATACAAAGTAAGCAAACAGAATAAAATGAAAACAAAACCCAGAAAATCATAAAGAGCAGAAATGAAGTTGGAATATGTTACAACATAGATGAAACATAAAGACATTGTTGTAGGTAAAATAAACCATTTATAACAGGTCAACAGTGCCAGGTGCAGTGGCACACGCCTGTAATTCCAGTGAACTGTAATTACAAATTCCAGGCCGTGTTCAGCAACTTAGTAAGACCCTGTCTCAACATAAAAAGGGCTGGGGATGTGGCTCAGTGGTTCAATCCCTGGTATCAAAATAATAATAGTAATAATAATAATAATAATAGTAATAAAAAATAAAAAAGAACAATATTTCATGATTCCATTCACATAAAATACCTAGAGTACTCAGATTCAGAAGTTTGACATTCAGTCAGAAGATATGATGTTTTCCTAGAGTGGAGTGAGGGAGAATGCAAAGTTACACTTTTACAAGTATGAAGTTTCAGATTGGAGAAAATTTTAAAATTTTGGAGATTTATGGTGGTGATGGTTAATGTACCAGATGCTGTACACTACATAATTAAAAATGGTTGAAATAATAAATTTTACATTATGTGTATTATACTACAATTTAAGTTATAAAAAAAATCTAGAAATTTTAACCAAAATAAAAAGTACGGAAAAATGAAGCAAAATTAGATGAGTTTAAGAAAATCAATATAGTTGACAAGTCTTTAACAAAAATACTACGGTTTAAATGTATTCCCCTCCAAAACTTAGGTAGAAATTTAATTGCCGTTTTAGTAGTATTGAGAGTGGAAACTGTGAAAGGTGGTTAGGCCATGAGAGCTCCACCTTCATGAACTGATTAAAGCCATCATCATATGAGTGACTTTGTTATCTTGGGAATGGTTTATTATAAAAGGGTGATCTTGCGTCCCCCACTTTGTTCTCTCTTACCCTCTCTCATTCTACCATGTGATAATGCATCAAGAAGGCCCTTACCAGATGCCCACACCTTGATACTGGATTTCTCAGCTTTTAGAACTGTGAGTTAATGCATTTTTTTTGTCTGTTATAAGTTATCCAGTCTCAGGTATTTTGTTATAGCAGCATGAAATAGAATAGAAAAAAAGAGAGGGAGAGAGAAAGAGAAATAGATACAAATCTTAGGAATGTAACAAATTATATCACTATAGATACTGTAGGACTGTAAAAGGAGTATAAATTAATTACATGAATAAATCCACACAAAATTTGATGACATATGGAATGGACCAATTTCTGGAAATACATAAACTTTTGTATCTCATACAATGTGAACTATATCAGTGGAATAGTTCAACAACTCTTCAGGAAGTTGTGTTTATAATTAAAAAAACTTCCACAACAGAAATTTCCAGGTCCTGATAATTTTACTGAAATATTTCCAAAACTTTACAAAGTGACACTGATTCTATACCATTTTTTCATAAACTGGGAGAGGAAGAATGCTTCCTATTACATTTTATAAGGCTTTTCCTGTTTCCAAATGCAAAGACAATATGGCGGGGGGAGACAAACTACAATCCAATGTGCTCTTAAGTAGTTGTTAATTCTCTAATGAAAACATTAAAATTGTATTCATCATGTATAAAAAGAACTGTAACCCTGTAACCAAGTAGACTTTATTCCAGGAACTCAATGATGGTTCAATATTTATAATTCAATCAATGTAATCTATTATTATAACAGTTCAGCAAAGAAAAATCACATAATCACATCATTCAATGAAAGAAGTACATGTGATACAATTCAATATACATTCATGATGAACAGTCTTCAAAAAATAGAGCTAGAACAATACTTTCATAATGGAAGTTTAACCTGTTAAGTTCTGTGGTTAACACTGTACTTAATGGTAACAGACTGAATCATTTCACCTTGAGGTCAGGAACAGAGCAAGGCCGTCTGCTCTCATCACTCTTAATGCAGAGCTGGAAGTTCTTGTCACTGGAAGAAGGTAAGAAAAGAGAATAAATTCAGACAAATCAGAAAGGAAGAAAACCTCCATTTACAGATGTCTGTAGTAAATGCCAAGTAGTCTACCATAGAACTTTCAGAATTAGACAGTGAGTTTAACAAGGTCATAGAATAGAAGACAAATGCAGAAATAAATTGTATTTCAATATTGTAACAATGAACACGGGGACACCCAAGTTCAATGTCACACCATTTACAATTTATAAGAAGAAAAGGGAATGCGTAGGTGTCAACATAATAAAAAATGTATGGGATTCATACGCTAGAACTGATGAAGGGATCCAAGGATATATAAATAAACAGAGACGTCACATGCATGTGTCTTTGAATCAGTATAGGAAAAATGTTAACTGTCCCTAAGCTGCTATGCAGGTTTAACACAATTCTATCAAAACTCCAGAAAGATATTTTTTCCAATATAGACAATATCAGTAGAAAATTTATGTAGAACAACAAACTACAATAATGATGAAAAATTTGAAAACGGTGAACAAAGTAAGAGGGATCAGTCTTTCTGTTATCAATATTTGTTATACAACTAGTATAATTAAGACTTTGTGATCTTGGTGGGATGACAGGCACAAAGATCAACAGAACTGAACAGAAAATCCAGAAATTGGTCCACAGAAGTCTGATCAATAGATTTCAACAAAGGTGCAAAACCAATTCAATGGAAAGATGGTACCCTTTTCAATACAGGAGATGGGTGCAATTCAATATCCATATCCAAAAGACAAAACACAATGTACACACAACCTCAACCTACACGTCACTCCTACGAAAGCCAAAATGGAATATGATATTGAATGTAGATTGTGAAATTATAAAAAACTTTTGGAAAAAAAATTGAGTCTTCTGCTAGACAAAAGAGGCTGACTCCAAAGACATGATCCATAAGTGGAAAAACCTTAATAATTTGAACTTTCTTATAAAACTTTGCCTTTTGAAAATCCCAGTAAGAAGAGGGGGAAAAAAAGTATAACTTCTAAGAAAACATTTGCAAACTGTGTAACTAGCAGAAGGTGGATACATAGAATATACAAAGAACTCTCAAAATGGAAATGGAGGGGAAAAATTCAAATAATCTAATTTTTTAAAAAGGAAAAAGACACAGATACACATTTCACCAATTCACCAGAGGATACACAGAGGGCACTAAACACATGAAAATATATTCAACATGGTTAGCTTTTAGGAAATGCAAGTTATTGCAATAAAATCACCTTATCTCATCATTCCTATCAAACTGGCAAAAATAAAAAACAGTGACAACATCAAATGCTAGAGTGGATGCAGAGAAACTGGATGCACAAACACGATGGATGGGAACGTAAAACGGTACAGGCACCTAGGAAAACAATTCCCTGGGTTCTTCAAAAACTAACCGAGTAACTATCATACAATTTATTAGACATACACCTTCACATGCAATTCAAAAACAGGAAAATTTATATTCACATAAAAACCTATACATAAATCTACAGAGCAGCTTTATTCATACTATCCCCAAACTGGTAACAACCTAAAAGAAAAATTAAATGACCTTTGGCAATACCTACTAGGGGTACCACTCAGAAATACAAAGAGCAAAGGATTGTGACATAACTTGTATGAGTCTCTAGAGAATTGTTTTCAGTGAAAAAAGCCAATCCCAAAAGGTTAAACGCTGCATGATTCCACTCATATCCTGTTCTTGAAATGAAAAAAGGAAAAAAAAATGGAATGGGGAGCAGGTGAGTGGGCGTTTAGGCTACAAGGAGGAGGAAGGGGAAGGAAGTGATTGGGGCTTTGAAAGCGAACATAAGGAGCCCCCATGCAGATACTATCTTGATTCTATCAGTGTCAATATCTGGGTTGTGATATTGTACGACAGTTGTTTAAAATGTTCCCACTGGGACTACTTGGTAAATGTATATGTGATCTCTATAATTTCACACCATGCCTTTGATTCTGCAATCATGCCAAAAGAAACAGGGTAACTTTTAAAAAAACTGAAATGCCAGGGAAACAGGTTTAGCAGAGAAAGGCATTCTAGATAGGGTAAAACAGAAGTCAATGACATTATAGAAAGCATTCAAAGGCATGGTGGAAAATTGGAATGATTGCTTGATATATAATATGAGAAAGTGGCACAGCTTCCTCTTTGAAATAATGCATTGTGCAGAACTGGATCCTAACAAAAGAACTAGGAGAAATAACTTTGATTTCTAAGTTAGTTTTATTATAAAATACAATGTCAAAAATTAGGATAAAGTTTATTGAAGTGTTCTAGCACTGTTTTTGTAGCCTTCAAATTGATTAATGTTAGAATGATTGAATATTGGTAAAACCTACAGCGCTAAAGCTAAAATCAATGTTTAGTTCTCACTGTTTATTATGTGAAGCTACACGAAGTACATAACCCTTTAATATTACTTTGTATTATTTCTGAACCATGAGATGGAATATAAGCCCATTATCTAATTTTCTTATAATGGTGACAGTTAAATTAATAGTGCATAAAAAGGATGTACAAAATTATTTACACTACATTGTGAAAAACAAAGATTGTGACTGAAGACTTTTTAAAAATGTGCTTTTGAATGCATTTTATGGCTTTAAAAAAGTCCAAATAAAAATGATGATACTGACGCTTTCTATATGGAGTCAGAAGCATCCATCTACCCTTGATGAGCTGAGTCTGCAATCCAAAAATTAGTCTTCCTAAGCTACATAGCTCCCAACTTCACAGTGAAGCTGTCCAATGAGGTATCTTTGGTCAAGTTGTGGAGATTCATCTGTGAGAACTGTGCTGACAATTCTAATGCAGAATGGAGTCTGGTTTTCCCAGCCCATTGCTCTTTAGAATTTGCAATGCTAGCAGGAGCACAATGTATTTTTGTAGGTAAAGTCAGCAATTAGGGCACTAAAACTGCATTTTGGAACAAACAGGAGAGTGGCACTTCTGAGACCACAAATGCATTTTAATGACATAACTTTCTGCTCTCTAAGCATAGGTTGTATCTGAAAATCAAAACCAGAGGGAAATATTAGAAAAAGCCGTGGTGGCATTTGTAAATCTCAGGCTTATCTGACAATGAACATTAAACTAAATCTTTATCTACATAAGAGGAACTTAAGAATTGCATATGTATGTATATACCTATAAATATGTGACTCATAAGCCCCTAAGATGTACAGGAAATACTCCGAACATATTAATATGCCCAAAGATTCTTGTAATAAATATAAAATAGAGTCTAAGAGGATAATAGTATAGTATTATTACTTCAATGAAACACTGTGGTAGGGGTAAATAATTGAACTGAATGGTAATTTGCTGTGGAGAACAAATGGTTCATATTAATAGAAAGTGATTGTAGATCCTCCTCTTAATATACATTACATCCAAATTATGGTCTCTGGGCTCGTAGCCACAATGTATCTAGAGCATGTTGAAATGCAAACGCTCGGATCCAACTTCAGCACTACTGAATTAGAGTTCAAATATTCATATGATCTTCAGGTAATTTATTTGCACTTTAACATTTAGAAACATTTGTCTGATTTGTGTACTCCTGATGTATATGCTGGAATTGAAATCTTTATTGCAGAATGCAAAATATGCAGAAGAACCTTCATACAGGGGGAAAAAGCTAGGGCTGAACCTGACACTAGAGAAACAAATAAAGGTTTAAGATAAGTTAGTCTTTGTTGCAAAAAGAGTAGAACAGACCAAAGCCTGGGCCCATTGCTAACCTCTTTTCAGCTCCAAATCTCTGTGTCGCCAGGTCTCTTCTTGTGCTCTTGCCAGCCCTCTTAAGGTACTCCTTGTGTGGGGAGCATGCCTAGGAAACTGGAAGTTGGGGGATGGCAGAAAAAACTAGTTTTTCTTTGTTTCTTGTTTGTTTTATTATCAACATTACTTTGTCATCCCAGGAACACCCTTCACTTCAATAGCAGTGACTATTTTCAGACCCACCACCACCACCTTTTTTTTTTGGTCTCCTTAGAGTTTTCATAACTCCATCCACTGTTAGTTATTCCTTTCCCATTAAGGCTGTTAACTGCTTCCTTTATTACTCTCTTTGGTTAACTTAGTGATTCCTTCTGCTTCTCAGCCTTCCAACACCTAGGAAAAAAATGACCTGTATTAAATTACATCAGTTGAAGTACTTGGTATGGTTTCTGTTTTCTTGAATATATTGAAATGGATATAAAAGTCAACACACTGAGATGGTGCACATACATTTTTCAGAATGCTTTCAAGTATATCACGATTTTGTACTATTGTAGGATTTGTAGTTTTTCATAAACCTGAATTTTCTCTGTTGTTCCACATATTTTAAAACTTTTCATCCCTCTTAATAGACTCTCTACTGCCTATTTATGAATACAATAATGTTGACAGGCATAAAAAGAATAATGGCTGACATTTATTAAGTAGTAATCTTATTCCAGGCACTCCAAGTGGATTTTCACATTTAATCCTAGGATTCTGTAAAATTGAGTCTGTTATAATCCCATTTCAATGGACAACAAAATTTAAGATTTTACACCTTAAGTAACTTGTCCAAAACTCACCTACAAGGAAGTTGTAAAATTGCAATTCTCTTTATTACATCTGAGTGCAAAACTGTAAGACCCCCACACCTTTCCTTTTGAATCTTGTCATTCATTCATCCTTCATTTCAGTAAACCACCCAACTAATATTAAAGCAGTGTTAATTATGCCTCAGACATCAGAGGTACAAAGATTAATGATCTCTGCCTTTAGAAATTCAGGGATTCACTGCTCATTTGGAAAAGATTTAAATTTAAAAATAGAAATGCTGAAAAGATGTAGACCTTCTTATCCACATTTTCACAGGATACTGAGTGGGGATAAACAGGGTTAGGTAAGCCAGGCCTTGTAAGAGCATCAGATGACCTTGCAGGGGAATGTAGACAGTGGCAGAAATCTTCAGGAACCCTGAGCAGTTGACTTTCTTTGTCCTTCCAGATGAGGAGATGGTCTTACTGACATTGAGCTCTTGGTTTCTGAACCAAAAGACTCCAATATTAATAAAGCCTTCCTTACATAGAAAAACATATTTGTAAACAATTACAGTATGAATATTAATATTAACAGTATGAATATTAATAATCATTATGTTTGAGCTACTCTTATAAATACTTACATATGTTCCTTTACACTTTAAAATTTTTATTAGTTATTAGTAGTGCTTTCCCTATTTAGGAATGAAGAATCTGAAGCACAAATAGATTAAGAGATATATGCATAGTCATGCATCTAGGAAGAGTTAGTATGGCCGCTGCTCTTAATCATTACTTCTCAGAACAGCAGTATTGCCCTTAGGTATAAAAGATCAGGGATGCGGTAATTACTGCACAGCCCAGGAGTGGCAGAGCTGACCTGTTCTAGTGGTAACCACCTGTATCTTTTGGGAACTTAACAAGCAAAGGAAGTTTCATTGGCTCCTGTCCTGCCTGTAGAGTCTCCTTGTTTCCAGATTCTGTGTGCTTGCCTAATCAAATTGATAACTAGATCTAACTCTAAAAGGTGTGTCATGATTTTGTGTGTGTGTGCTGTCCTACCCACTCTTAAGGTCGAGTTGTGTTCATTTGTGCACACACCCTTCTTCTCTTAGGCTTGAAACACTACCGTCCTCTCCTATGAATCGCTTTCTTTTACAAATCGGTTTCTTTTACCACTACCTTAGTCATCTTATGGAAAGGAGGGTAATGGTATAGATTCAGTCCAATTTCTGGTAAAATGAAAAAGGCATCGTAAATCATGCTGCTTTTCCATTTCTGCTCTGCTCTCCATCTCCACCATCATGTTCTCCCACTGGACCCAAACTTGCTGTATTTGCAAAACCAGCCCAAACAGATGGAACAAAGGGTCTGCTAATCCTATCTATATCACCTCAGTCTGGCAGGCCCTTTCCTGGCTGGCCACTTCATGGGTTCTGTAAATGCCTACTGAGGATCTACTTTTTGAGAAAGCGGGTATCATTTATTGGGTGGAATTGAAAGATCTAGGAAGCCCGTAACTGCCTCTGTAGTGGGGCAGGTCTCAGTTTACAGACACTATTCTTAAGGGCTACTCAAAGGAACAAAACAAAGTCAAAACTCTAAGGAGGCAACAGACTTTTCTTCTCACTTTCTAATCTGGCCAAACCATGTCACTTAGCTCTTGGTAATACAAGTTCTAATGTACAACAGGTTCTGGCAAGCTACTCCTTTTGAAAAGCAAACATGATTGATAAAAGTAGTTCAGCCTCAGCTGTTCTTTCTGTTCCATATGAGAAAATTAGATTTCTTCCTCAAAATTGCACTCAAATACCATATCTTCCATGAAGATGCATGGTGAAGGAGACAGAGTACAATCTTTCTGTTCCATAGAATAAGCCTGTGCTTATAGAATAAGGAAACATGGTTTGCATTCTGAGATTTTGGGACAGTGACCAAGATATTTTAGGTGCTCAACAAATGCTAATTAACCAATGAGTGAGTTCAACTTCTTGAGTTGGTTTCTATAATTTATGTAAATGTATTATGTTAGAATTTAGAGAGCATTGTCTTGACTTTCATTACATAATTAGAGAATCTATCTTAATGAAATGAAAGCACAGAAGTAAAATCAAGAATCAATTAATGGGATGGACTCAAATTAAAAATGCTTCTTCACAGCAAAGGAAACAGCCAGGAATGTGAGCAGAGAGCCTAAAGAATGAGAGCCTAAAAAATCTTCACCACACATACTTCAGATAGAGCAATAATCTCCAGGATATACAAAGAAATCAGAATATTTAACACCACACACACACACACACACACACACAAAAAAAAAAAACCCAAATAACTCAATCAATAAATGTGAAAAGGAACTGAACAGGTACTTAATAGAAGAAGAAATATGAATGATCAAATAATACATGAAAAAATGTTCAACATCCCTAGCAATTAGAGAAATGCAAATCAAAACTAAATTGAGATTCCATGTTACTCCAGTCAGAATGGCAATTATCAAAAATACAAGCAACAATAAATGTTGGCAAGGATGTGGAGGAAAAGGTACACTCAATTGCTGTTGGGACTGCAAATTGGTGTGACCACCCTGGAAAGCAGGATGGAGATTCCTTAGAAAACTTGAAATGGAACCATCATTTAACCCAGTTATCTCACCCCTCAGTTTATATCTAAAGGACTTAAAATCAGCATACTACAATGAAGTAGTCACATCAATGTTTATAGCAGCTCAATTCATCATAGCCAAGCTATGGAACCAACTTAGGTGCTCTTCAACAGATGAATGGATAAAGAAAATGTGGTATATATACATGATGGAATATTACTCAGCCATAAAGAAGAATGAAATCCTGGCATTTACCTGTATGTGGATGGAAATGGAGAATATCATGCTAAGTGAAATAAGCCAGTTTAAAATAAATCAAAAACCAAAGGCAGAATGTGAATGCTCATCCATAACAAGGGAGTATAGGGAGGGGAAGTATAGAAGTTCATTGTATTAGACAAAGAGTAATGAAAGGAAGGGAGGGGGATAGGACTAGGAAAGACAGTAAAATGAATCAGACATAATTTTCTTATGCTAATATATGAATATATGGCCAGTGTACCTCCACATCGTGTTCAACCTTAAGAATGGGATCCAGATCGGAACTGGTTGTATTCCATATATGTATAATATGTCAAAATTCACCCTACTGTCATGTACATCTAAAACCAACACATTAAAAAATGTTAAAACCAAAGGAATATCTGTTTAGTAGCACATATTCTTAGCAAATGAATGCTAACTCTTAATGATCACTTTTCTATTTCCCAGTTGAACATAAACTATGGAATTAATAATATGTTTAGAAATTTTCCAGGCACCAATATCATATTGTCATTAATGGCAAAGTTATCAAATTATTTCCTCATTGCAAAGCTTTGCAAGTAATAATATACTGGAGTAAATAGAAGAGGGTTCTGGCAATACCTAGCCTCTGGTCCTCCCTGGCAGCCATGGGGAATGAGCCAAACAACGTGTCCTGTAACAGTATGCTACACATCCAGCTGGGGGCTTTGACATGTTATGACAATTCTAAATCTTGCCCTTTCATTTTTCTTTAAATCAGGGATTATTTAGTCATCTTTACGTAATATTAAATTCCAAAACTCAGATAAATACTCTACATATATTGAGTGAGTTTAGGAAATCAAGAGCAGCAAAGGAGTTCAAATACTAGAGGAAGACAAATTTTTGAATGATTCCCAGTGTCAAGTGAAAAGCTTTACAAGTAATAGTTGTTAAATAAATACTAGAAGATTTAAAGTCCACTGTCTGCTCTAGTGATTTCTTGTCTTATTCTTTTTCCTTTTGTGGGCATAGACTTGGGAGTGCCTTTCAAACATTGGGAGCACCACAGGTGTGACCACTTATCTATTAAAGAATTCTCCCCTCCTATCATTTATACCTGCCATTGTCAAATTGAAATTTGTCAGACACACGCAACCTCATTGCTTCTTGGCGCAACTCTTTTTTTCATTTACTTAAGATATGTGGCAGGCACTTCTTGTTAAACATTCCCCAAACATCTCCCTCCTGTCTTCTGTCCTAAAACATTAACCGGGTATTGTTCATTGAAGAGATAAGGCTAGGTTACAGGGGTAAAGATAGGTGTGTTGCCATGTTCTGACAATTGAGATATAGCAGCAATTTGATGGAGAGGGGGAGCCCTGGAAATTGGTGACTTTCTATATTTTTTTAACTTGCCCCTGCTTTCTGCCTTGAGCACAGTGTTACAGATTAGATGTTCAAAGATGCTATGATCATCTTATGGTCATGAGGGGAAAGCTAACCAAATTGCAGGTAGGCCACCTCAAGCTCCAACTGTGATGAGCAAATGAACTTTTCAATGTCAACCTCCAAAGTTTTTGTTAGATGATAAAAAGAAGCTCTTATCTTTCAAGTCCTTTTAGTCACGTTTTATGTTACTCGGAGCCAAACCGCAGGATGATTAATGGATGATATGTGCTTGTACAGCCATTGCAGCATTTCTTTGCAGTCTCCCATTATTTTTGTGATGTCCGTTTTAGAATTCTTCAGATTGAGATTGTCTGATGGGCAATAAACATGAACTTTTCAACTTAGCGAATGTTTACTATCTCACTCCTCCATTAGGCAGTGAGTTAATCAGGGACAATGTTTTATTCATCTTTGTGTCTCAAATATTTTAATGAAACATCTAAGAGATACTCAATAAATTCTTCTTGAATGAAGTATATTTTAATTTACACATAATTGTAGAAAGTTATGAATTATATTTTATTACTATGCAAGGAATTATGTAAGAAAATGGTGATGCAAATATGAATATCATATGCTGTTAATTGTGTATTTCATATTTTAGATAATATTTGTATACTTTTTTTCATTTCCAAGACCCTGTTATACTCTGAGGCCAGGGTCTATGTCTGCTTCATCCTTGTAGGTCACAAGTTTCCAGTATTGGATCTTATCTCTCTAAGTTAAATTCCAGTGAAATTTATAAACAGGTATCAAATAAATGACTCATGCCTGGTCACCTCAGTATTGTTCTTCAATTCTATGGCAATTATCTTAGGAAATTATCATCCTTGTGTTATGCTTGGTTGGTGACTTAGTTCATTTGAGCACTTCTAAGAAATGCCACAGACTGGGCAATTTATAAATAGAAATTTATTTGTCACAGTTAAAAGGGAGTGCTTACAGATTGTTGATGAGAATGCAAATTAGCATAGCAATTATCAAAAACTATGGAATTTTTTTAAAAAATTTAAATATAGAACTACCATATGATTCAGGGATCCCACTGATAGGTATATACTCAAGGAAAATTAAAGAAATACATGGGAGAGACATCTGCCCTGTGATGTTTATTGCAGCAATATTCATAATAGTCAAGAAAAGGAATCATTCATTAAGCAGATGAATAGATACAGAAAATGTGGGACATATACACAGTGGAGTGCTACTCAGCTTTAAAAAGACAGGGTATATAATTTACAACAACATAGTTGAGTCTGGAGGACAATATGCTAAGTGAAATAAATGGCAGGCACAGAAAAATCTCTCATGCAGACTCTGGAAGAGCCCATTTTAACAGTTCATGTGGAAGAAAGAACATGGCAATGAGTTCTTCAGCTTCTGATCCTCATAGGCACTGACACAATATTGGATTCCTTACTTCTACCTGGGTATAGGTGGTTGAGGTGTGGGAACACCTTCTGAGGTAGCCAGGTGGGATGCACTGTGGCCAACTTCCTGTCTGGACAGATAAGGGAGTCTTCAACACACACTGTAGTCGGGCTGGTGGAAGCCATATGGGAGCAGCCACTCTCCACCCATGGTGGCAGTTTTCAGGGGCTGGAGATGAGCAGGACCCTGAGCACCTCCATCCCTTGAGGCCTTTCTGGATACAACTTTGTCATCTATTCCAAGTCCTCATGTCAATCCTAGCAATTTGGTTTCTCCCCAGGACAGTAGAGATCACCTCCAAGGTTTTCCAGAGACAACTAACTCATTTGGATCAGGTCTTGGGAGAGGAGAAGGAATGTGTAATGAATTGGAAAGTTATTTCAAACTCTCAATACTTGAAGTCCTTTGGGCTGGCCTAGAACCAGTATCTGCAGTGAGCATGAACCAAAAAAATAGCAATACTCAAAACACTTACCAGCAATAAATTTTTGCTAATGCTTCTGAAATTCAAGTGGTAGAAATCTTGGACAAAACTTGTGTAGTATAATTGAACCCAGAGAAGATGACTTTCAGTAATTACTGGGGCCCTCTTTGTATTTTTCATCACTTTGAGCACTGTTGATCAGATGAGAGGATACAGAAATGTGTAGCATTTAGCAATCTGAAGTTCCTGTCCCATTTTAGAAGATTTACAGTATACATACATTTAACATGCCTGGTTCTGTAATGGCCATTTTTCTTAATGTTTTTCCTATGTAGTTGTACTGTAGTTTGCAACACTGGAGGGTCCATCACTTGTTGCACTCTCTTAGTATGCAACATTGAAGGGTCACTGAGGCATTGTACTCTCCTAATGTGCAACACCAGAGCAACAATGAGAAAAGGATTTCAGTCTCTACACAAAGATCTGAGGAGAAGAGCTTTATTTGGGGGAGATGGAGCACTTGTCACAAAGAAAGCTGCTTCTGCCTTTACTGCATGCTTGCAGTTAAACTAGCCATACATCTCAAAGGTCAATCCTTGCATAAGCAGTTACTAGCCTATTCGGCAGACTATACAGTAAATTTCCATTGCCCTAGTTCTACTAACAACTGTTCACTTAACACAAAAAGGGCCATTTCACAGACAGCAGAAGAACTGTCTTACAGACCGCAGGAGAACATCCTGTTCACAGAACACAGGATGGGGAAAGGGGCCCAGTCCCCAAGGATCCTGGCTGGCACCTCTGTCTTGTGACAGAACACTGTGTCGGCCTCCTTCCAGGGGACAGGACTCCCACTATGTCAATGAAATGTTGGTTTCATGGAAGTAGAGTTAGGATAATAGCTCTTTCCCTTGGAGGTTTATATAGTCCCCTCCCCAGATTAAGCTTAATATCTTTCTTGGCAAGGAGGTACTTGTATTAATCAGGGTTCTCTAGAGGAACAGAATCAACAGGAAGTATGATTATAAAAAGGGGATTTATTAAATTGGCTTACATGTCCAGAAGCTGGTTAGTCCATATCGGCCTTCTGCAGCTGGAGAGCTAGAAGAACCAGCAGCTGTGCAGTCCAAGATGCAGAGACCCCAGAAGAAACAAGACCAACAATGCTACTCTAGTCTCAGACCAAGGCTCCTGGAAACTACCTGGAGAATCACTGGCAGAGTCTGCTTTGGAAGAGTGAAGAAGTGAGATGATCAAAGCAGCATCATCTTCCTGCATCTGCTTCCTTGTTCTTCCAACTTTTATTCCAACCTATTGGGTGGTGCTGCCCATACTTAGGGCAGGTGTCCACTTCAGTTTATTATCCCACATTCCAATCATTCCTAGACACGCCCTCATAGACACACCCAGAGGCCTCTTAATCATTGGCATCTCTTAATCCAATCAAGTTGACAAATTAATCATTACAGTACTGAAACAGCAGCATCAAAGACAGTAGAGCCTCCCTAGCTGCACCTTGCCAAAGTGACAGGAGGTACATCCCCAGCTCTCCAAGTTCCAAGGTGTGCTAAATACGTGTCCTGTGTTCTCACTGTCAGTGTCCAGATTCAGAAAGAAAACATTAGGAAGTTGTACAAGGGCAAGAAATAAAAGCCCCTGGATCTGTATGACAAGAAATTGTGCATCTTGCATCAGGGTCGCACAAGGAGAACCTGAAGACCAAGAGTTAACAGTGAAAGGGATGGCTGTATCCTCTGTGCAAGTCGGTCTAGGCTTAAGCATCAAGGAGTTGATAGAACTTCCTGGAAAAAACAATAATGGTTACTAGAGGCTTGTGCAAGGGGTGGGGAGAAGTTGACAACATGTAAAAAATTACAACTAGGAGGCATAAGTCCTAGGGTTCTATTGCACAGTAGGGCTCTTCTAATCAATATTGTATGTTTTGAAAAACTAGAAAAAAGGTCTTTGAATATTTTACCATAAAGCAATATTTAAGGTGATGGATGTGCTAACTACCTGATTTGTTCATTGTACGAAGTACATATATACACACACATATACATGTATACATACACAAATATGCATGTATATACAAAACAATGATATTGTTAAATAATGACATTGTATCCCATAAATTTGTACAATTATTACTGTCTCAAGTTCTGAAGGCTGGGAAGTCCAAGGTCAAGGTCCAAAAGGTTTCAAGTCTGGTGAGGGTTGCTCTCTCTGTTTCCAAGATGGTGCCTTGATGACCTGTCCTCTGGAGAGGATGAACACTGCATCCTCACGTGGTGGAGGTTCAAGGGCTAAACAAGCCCCAGAAAATTCCTGCTAGGCCTTTCACAGGGCACTGGCCCAATCTTGAGGGACTTACTTGCTTCCTGCAAATGCCCTAAGTCTCAACACTACCATGGTAGAGGACACACATTCAAACCAGAGGAGTCAGATTATTTTCATCCGATTTCAACAATTTTTCCCATATTTTCTCCCCTCTTACATTCTTTTCAAGTTGTGCCACCATATTCCATACAGTTTTAGTTTCCTTCTCTTTCTTTTTGGACAGGGGTAAATTCTTCTATGTATATAATAAGTCCATCCTTTTAAGTCTTGGCAATTTTTTGTATATGTCTCAACATTTCACAAATATATTACATGTCTTCTTTGAAATCAGTGTAGGGAAATCTAAGCACATGATTATCTTTTTGATTATTTTTCTTGGATTTTTTTACATGCTCTACACATCTCTTTGGTTCTTATCATTCTTTGACAATCCTATTGCCCTTTACAGCTGGTAAGAAGTGAGGCTGGATAAGTGGTCAGAAAATGGAGAATGACCAAAGTGGTTTGCAATGACATTTGATTACACTTGTCTATGATAATAAAAAGAAAAATAAGTTGTTCCCACCAAAAGATGATTGTACCTGACAAGCAAAGCTTGTGGCTTATTAATAATTAAAAATATTTCTGTGTTCTGCTACTGATGGAATATTTAATCGCTTGTTCAGTCAATACCAATGTACCATTTATTATTCATTAAAGATAAATGTAGTGTAATGGCCTTGAATTGCAATGTGTTACATTGAGATTACAAAGGGCACAAAAAGTTGATTTATTATTTAGGAATTGATTAAACTTCTCTTCTGATCTCAACGACCAGGCTAACCCATCAAATCTCTGCAGTGACACTGAGTTTTAGTTAAAGAAAAGGTTGGTGACAATGTTTAACTAGCTGGATTCAGCCTGCTCAAGCCAGAATTAAAGTGAGGCTCTACTTTAAGGGTTAATGTGAGTTTCTTAGAAAACAAAGCGTGTGACACCAAGAATGACTCCCACATTTTTCAGAGGCGTTTTTTTCCCTTTTTAGTGTGAGGCTGTCCTAAGCTCCTGCTTTTAGCACATGCTGTGCTGGGTCATTGCGGCTCAGCTGAGTCTCGTTCAAGAGCTTTAGATTCAGATGCCTATTTTTTCCCTTTCAGGTAGAGCTGGTAGAATTTTTAAGGGCTTTATGAATGATTCATTTCCCTGTCTTTCTAGGTCTTTTGAATTTGATACTCAGATTAGAGCCAAATATCAAGGAAGGATGGACTTTTCTCCCATTCCCATTCAAGTTCTTTTACTGCCCTCGGTGCTACCAGAAATGAAAACTTCCAGCTATTTTTCTCTCCTCTCTTTTTGGAACCTAAACAGTCTTTCCATCATAGGATCTAGATGCTAACTGTATATTTTAGAGAACTTTTATTTCTTTATATTCAAGAGACATCAGAAAAAGTGAGAGAAAGGGAAAGAAAAAAAATGTTTAAGTAAGATGAACCCTAGGACTTCAATAGATTTATTTCCTATTTACACCAGCCAGTAAGTTTGAATTTCAATCTAGGGCAGGTTGCTATCATCTTTGGGAACAGATGGACTTGAGCCACAGTAGGCAATAAAGAGGGTTTCTTAGTATCCTGGGGCATTTAAAAGTCATAGTAACAGCTGCAATAAAGAAGCTTATGTTTTGGTGCACAAATGGTTATATGCTTGGTCCTTGCTGTAGGGAATTATTTGTGTGTTTATGGAACAGAGTTCAAACAGCATCCCAATACATAAAGATGATATTATGGAAGGGGATTAGCAGTCCAATCCCTAAACTGTCCCTTCATGGCTACTTTCCTTTGAATGATTGTGTCTCTCCAAAATTCATACACTGACATCTAACTACCGAGGGAATAGTATGAATTTATGGGACCTTTTTTTTTTTTTTTTGGTACTGGGGATTGAACCCAGGGGCACTCCACCACTGAGCCACATCCCCAGCCCTATTTTGTATTTTACTTAGCAACAGGATCTCACTGAGTTGCTTAGGGTCTTGCTAATTTGCTGAGGCTGATTTTGAACTCCTGATCCTCCTGCCTCAGCCTCCCGAGCTGCTGGGATTACAGCTGTGGGCCACAGTGTCTGGCAAAGATACTTCCTTTTTTTTTTTTTTTTTTATTCTTTTCAGTTCTGGGTATTGAACCCAGGGCTTTGTGATTGACAGGTAAGCACTCTGCCAACTGAGCTATATCCCTAGCCCTGATGGTATTGGAGAGGAGATTAGATCATGAATGGGATTAGCACCCTTATGAAGGAGTTTGATGGAGTCAGTTCATCACTACCATTCCTTTTGACACTTGAGTACGCTACAGGAAGTCACTATCTGTGAGGAAAAGGTCCTGACCAGATACCAAATCTGCTGGTATCTGGATCTTGGACTTCCAACTTCCAGAGCTGTCAGAAATAAATTCATGTGGTTTACAAATTACCTAATCTAAGGTATTTTTGAGACAGCAGTGGTACATCAAATTCAAATCTGTATAAGGACTTCTTGATTTTAAATATTATCATTGAGTGACTTCTGTGTACTGAACACAATGTTAGTTTATTATGTCAAAATGTATAATTTGATGGAAATAAAGAAGAAACACAAATAAACACATAATCTCATTGAAAATAGAACAGATGCTGATAATTTTCCAGAGTTAGAATATAGATGCTTCTAAAATATTACAATTTATTATAAAAATGATTTTTTTAATAATGTGGTATTTTGATTTTTGATAACTTTATTTTATTTATTTATTTTTATTTGGTGCTGGGGATCAAACCCAGCCCCTCACACATGCTAGGCAAGCACTCTACCACTGAGCTACAACCCAAGCCCCTCATTTGATTTTAGTTTTTTAGGTTTAGAAAGTTGCAGGAAACATGTGCCCTATCTCACCTCCTATCACCCAAGCCTTGGATGAAGTACAGGCCCCTGTAGCAGGTTTGGGGAAAGTTTCCTAGTGCTATTTTCAATTGAAATGAAATATCTTTATTTTTCCAGACCTTTATCACTTGATCATGGATACATGATCAAGGCTCTGTTGTCATTAAAGTGAGAGGGATATACAGTTAACAATGCATAATGTTCTTATAGTGCTCTCTGAAAGTGATCAAATGTTTGGGTTTGTTTTAAAACCACTCATCCCATATACCCAGGTGTGAATCAGGATGCAATGGATTGATTCGGAAAGCTCCAAATACTTTATATTTTAATCTGCTTTTCCTACCCTTCTATTTATTCATTCACACCATTAATACAGTTTTCTATTGTGAAGATTACCCATTAGATAACTCCAACTGACCACTTCAGTTCCTTCAAAGAATTTTTTTTAAATTGTATCTTTTAGAATTTCAAGTATTCTCTGGCCATTTAGGAGTCTCAGTGTAGATCTAGCTGCACGTGTGTCCATCTCAGAGACAATGGTAATGCTTTTCAAAGACCAACTTCATTTCTACCTTTGTTTCTTTCCTTACGATTCTCATAACTAGGATTTCAAGTCACACAATCTTGTCCTCCAATTGGGATTCATACTTATTTATTAAACAATTTGTACCTTGTGCCTTTTGGATAGCGAATGCTCTTCCAGATGCAGTAAGCATTTTGGAAGGCATCCCTTTCTCATAGAGTTTACAATCTACTGGACACTAACCAGAGGCAATCGAGAGAGAGATAAACAAAACAGAACTGCAGGAATTCGAGTTTTTAATAGGGTTATAAATGCTATGAAAATAACTAAACATTGTAGTATAGTTCAGAACTGAAATTTGAATGACATAAAGAGTCATTGGGGCAAAGATCTGAGCCCAGACAGAGCAGCAAGGCAAATGTTTTAGGACAGAAACAAGCTTGCAATCTCCAACAGCAAATAGAAAGGCAGCAAGGCTAAGAAAGCATGAGTGAGGTGGAGCACCTCGGTCTTTGCTCTAGGAAAAGCTGTTTAAAAGTACGAATAAAAGTGAAAACCCAGGAGAAGAAGTGGCATAAGGGGCATGGAATGGAAAAGATGGCAAAGCCAACATGAGGATGTGTTATCAAACTGAAAGAAGGAGTAAAGGTTTTTTTTTCAGAATTTAAGAAATCATACAAACTATATCTTAGGAAGAGGAAAGAAGAAGAATTTCCCATCGGCTACCCTCATCCACTGATTAGGGGTTTGAAACCCTAAGGATTTCTCCCCACTGCTTCTGGGATGCACATGCTTTGGCCTAAGTGAGAGTCTTGTTTTTCTTTCCCTCAGCAGCAGTGGAGAGGCCTACAAGCTCTGTGGGATATTGGGGGAGTGTGAAGGAAGTTGCTGTTAATTTGGACCTGGGTGACGTCAGTCAGAATTCCTCAAGATCTGGTGTCTGCATGATGGTGAAGACAGAGACCAAAAGGATCTGATGGTGTGTAAGTCATTTATTGCAAACCATTCAGGGTGGTTTGGGGAGAATAAACAAAGGCCAGAACTTCCATGGACCATGGTACCTAGTGTAGATTTTCTTAGTAAGCGTGTTGGAAAGACAGTAATGGTTATTAATCAAGATAGCAAGATGATCCCTTCTATGTTTTAAATAATTTGCTCTGGGTTACATGTGGAAAATTGCATGTCAAGGGGTGGGTGAGAGTGGAATAGGTCCATTAGAGTAGGCTGCAAACTATGACCCTGGGACAAATCTAGACCATCTCCCTTTTGAAAATAAATTTTTGTTGGAACAGAGGCACACTTATTTGTTCCATATTGTCCATGGTTCCTTTGAACTGCTGTGACAAGAATTTAGGCATTGCAACAGACACCAGATATAGTGAAAAGTCTAGAACATTTAACTGATCATTCTCAGAAAAAGTTTGTTGAACACTACTTTGGGGTAATAGTTCTATAACATGGTCATTATGACAAAAGCAATAACAGGTTGTACAAGAAATCATAAAGAAAGCAGATAACTTTGATTTACTGTAAAAATGGTCTTAACTAATATGTAACAAAACTTTATGGAATGCAAATCATTCTTCTTTCAAAATGCACATCAATTTCTTATATGTCCAGTTGTTTATCTTATCCAAAGATGAACAATATGCTGAGAACTGTAACCAGAGCTTCATACATGTGAAATGTATTAGTCAGCTTTGTGGCAGTTTAAGAAACAACAAAATGTCAGTCGTTTGTAAGAGCAAACATTTCTTTTGCATTGTTTAAGCAATTTTAGGGAGCTGCTGAATCTTGGCCCAGTGATTTTTTTCCTCATTTTGGAATCTAAGCTGAAGAAATAGTCCCTCTTTGGGATATGTCATTTTTCTGAGAGTCATAAATAATGGTAACTTGTGGAAAATTGAGAACTTCTCAATGCTTTTGTTCCTACTGACACATATATTACATCTGCTCATATTTCATTGGTCAATGCATGACACTTGGCCAAACCTAACATCCGTAGGGTGAGGATGTCCAATATTCTGTGATTGGGTGGACAAGACAAATATCACCTATTAACAGTAAAATATGTTATATTTTATCAGGAAAAAGGTTGGTTGCGAGAAATAACTGGTGTGTGTGCCATCAATGTACTGACTCAACTTCTAATCTGCATCTTATTGCTTTGTGTGTGTGTAGTGGGGGGGAAGTCTACAACATCCATGTTCTCACCCACCTTTATCAAATACATTTTGCCTTGCTTTTATGATACTGGAGCAGGATCTTGTTAATGTATGTCTTCAGCCAGTTGGCTCAGTGTTAGACTTGGTCAATAGAGGGTGCTGGAGGGACACTGCAAAGCGATTGCAGTAGCAAAGGGTTTTCCTTTCTGATTAAGGTTGTCAGATATAACAAACAAAATAAAGAATGCCCATATCAATTTGGATCTTGGATAAATAATGAATGATTTCTTTATAGTAAAAGTCTGTCCAAAATATCCCACAGGACAAACTTACACTAAAAATTTATTCAATGTTTGTTTGAAATTCAAAGTTCACTGGACAGCCTGTATTTTTCTGGCCTCTCTATCCTGCCTAGATTCAGTGAGCTGGTTTTGCAGTCAGAGGATCCTGAGGCATGGTAGCAGCCACACTAGAAGCCATATTTTAGCTGCAGCCTCACCCTCTAGCAAGTTTCTCTGTATATCAACAGGTCACCAACTTTAAGGGGTTATTTTACTATGATGGGGTGGCCACATCCTCTCCAAAGCATTTGAATCTCAGCTTTGAGGGGAGGGACTCTTAGGTGGTCTGTCCCTTCCTCCTTTGCTCTACTTTAGCTTTGTGGTCAATTGAGTAGCTTAGCTGCTCAATGCCTTTTTACTTACATGCCCTTTAGAATCCTCTTTTATCCTTTTTTCCTAGTTAGCCATCTTTTATTGGTTTATAGAGATTTATACTAAAATTTTCATCTTAAAATTGCTAGTGATGGCTCTTTCTCCTAGCTAACACATTAGGAACAATAATGAAATGTACAAAAAACTGTAATTTAATTGTTAACCTTCCCTGTGAGAAAACATTCTATCCCATTTTACAAATAAGAACTGTCTTTAGGAACTTAAGTAACAACTGAAAGTCACAGACTATGAATGATGGAGGCAAAATGTGTTTCATGTTTCAATTCTCACTTAAGTTTTCCTTGACTATTTTTCCATGCACTACACATAAGTTTATTTTAACTTTTACTCTGAATAATCAATATAGATCCTTGAAATTATCAGCTGGTAGAGTGGTGCCTGCTTCTTCTGTCCTTGTCTACTCAATGGGATTACCTTGCTGTTTCACTTGTACACTTTTTCAATGTTAAAGGTTGAAGATTTAGGAATAATGGAACAATTTTTAAAAAATTAAAATTCTGGGTTGAATTTTGTCCACACTAAACTGCACGTTATAAACTCCTAATTCTTAAAACTTCGAAATGTGATTTTATTTGGAAACAGCCTTTTACAGAGATAATCAAGTTAATGTGAAGCCCTTTGGATGGATCCTGATCCAATATGGCTGTTGTACTCATTGAAAAGGGGAAATCTGGACACAGAGATACAGACAGAGGAATGATGTAACACAGGAAAACACAGGGAGAAGTCACAGAGAGAGCACTGGACAGTCATTGCCTCCCCACCTTTAGAAGGAATCAAACCTGTCAACACCCTGATTTTGGACTTTTAGTCTCCAGAGCTATATGATGATGTATTTCTGTTTTGAAGCCACCCAGTTCTTGGTACTTGGCTATGGTAGCCCTGGAAAACTACCAAAATTATTCTCAAGTATAATTATAGGAAGATGGTGTGAATTTTCTCTACACCTTTGCTTTTGTGATTGAGGTCCATAAATCTCACTTAAAAGTGGTTAAAAAGGCAAAAATTCAAACCTCCTCTCAGCATTAGTGAATCAGAATCCTCAGTTTACCTAACTTCTTTAGGATTTAATAGGTACATACTATATACATTAGCCACCAGACCACACCCTAAAAGAAAAAATACTTGTTATTGTCTACCTCTCTTCCTTTTGGAAATTCCTAAAGCAATACTTTGGACTACTAAAGCTAGCATTTTGGAAGTTCCAGAAATGTTTAGCGGGTCACAATTTCGTCTATTTGATTCACAACTGGTTTGAAATCAATTACCTGAAGTTCGAATGCCTCTCAAAAGTCAATAATGTGATAATTGCTCTTAATTGTTTCACTGTGACTTTTTTCCTGCCTACTTGGTACTTGGATTGCAATAAATGGGCTCTCGAATCTAGCAGGAGCTTTCTAGATGAGAGAAGACATGAGATGAATATTCTGCTTGTTGTGGATATCCTGGTATCTGGATAAACAGATGGAACCAGTTAAAAGTGAGACAGACTTCTAGCTACATTAATTGACTTTTGTTATCTTCAGATTCCCCTTCAATGAATTTAATCAATAGCAAAGTTCTCACAAAACACATATTTCTTTTTCTGTTAGAATTAGTACTGATATTGAATTCTGCTGAATTATACTTCATTTGTGTCTTTATTTTAGATTGACTGTTTTCCTAATACAAAAGAAACCTTACTTTGTCATTGAAGTTTCATGCTTCTATTTTTATTGTGACCATGGGAGATTTGTCCTTTATCTTCTGGCTGGAAAAAAATGTTCAGAAAAAAGAATTAAAACCTCACAATTTTTTTCTATTGGTTTTGGGGAAATGAAGTGTCAGGAAGAAGACACTCATTCACTGCTAGGGAGAGTATAGATTTGTAAAAGAAAAGGAGAAAAGAAAAAAGAGAGAAAATGAAGTTCATCTAAATACTTAGTAAACTTATAATTATACATCTCTTTCCTCTTTACTATTAGCTACTTTGAATTTATCCTACAGATTTACTTACATAAATTTAAAATTGCATGTGAACAAAGTTCTTCACAGTAGCATTATGTGTAAAGTTTAAAAATGTCAGGAACATTCTAAATCACAACTTATAAAAAATGGTTAAGCATGAAAGTTTTCTGTCCATATACCACTATTTTATAAAAAGAGGAAAAGAGATTATGTAGGCTTGAGCTGCTCCTATTTGCATGAAATATATCTGAAGGATATATGAGAAACAAAAGCATGTAAGGAGAGGATATGGATGAGAATGAGAAATTTTACCTTAGATACCAATTTGGTTTTGGATTTTGAAATTATTCAAATAAACATTAAATTTAGAGCTGGAGGTAAAGCTCAGTGGTAGTGCACTTGCCTGGCATGCATTATACCCTGTTTAATCCACAGTAAGAGCAACAAAACCAGTTGCAACAGTCTGTGACATTGAATCAGTATTGGAAGGTTGTAGAGTAACAATCTGGTAACTACTCTACAGTCTACTAAAACTAATGCCAAAATTTCTCTGTCTCAGGTTTAATATTGAGACTAAGGAAATTTGTTTTAATCTTGTACATGGAGAAGGTACACATTGTAAGATGCTCAGGGATGACTTGTTCTGAATTGTAATGAACAAAACTGTCTTAATCTATTTTGCTTGTTTGGTTCCCTCAGTGTTCAATGTTTGCACTACCAAGCTGTGCTGGGCAAATTCAGGTAGAATAAACTACATGAATGATGAGAGATTCCCACTGTCCCAAAGAATTTAAACATGGTTCTATTTCATGCCTCAGGGCCTCTTGGCCACTTCTGACCCTCCTGTAATTAACTTCCCAAGGCACTTGCTTCTAAGGCAAGCTGCACCCACAAGACACTTCCTGCTGGTGATTAGCCACCATCACTAGCTTCATTTAAAACTGTAAGGTATTAAGACAGAATCATTAGACTCTCATTTGGAAAAAAATGCTTTTCAATCATTTGTAGGTTTTAGGAGAAACAAATCAAAACACACAGGAAGTATAATAAATAGGCTCTGTGAAGGTGGAAGATATGGTTTTGGGCTCATTTTCTTATAGAGCTATGTACACCTCAATCCTCCCTCTCCCTATCATGAAAACATAAGATCTTGCAGTTATCACCCACTTGCTTTGACCCAGCCCACCCATGTTACTTTACCTTTCTATGCCTTTGAAATGTTTATTTCCTCTGATAGAAATGCTTCGCCCTTCCCACCCCTATCTACCTTCTGAACTCTACTTATTCTTCAAAACAGACAGAGCCTTTCGGTGAGGCCTTCTGGGATTGGTTCCCATGTGTCTGCCTCAGATTCATCCCTTCTTTATGGTGTCACTGGTATTTAAACCACTCCTGTTCCTGCAGGGACAGCACACTGATGTTGCAGTTCTATGTTCCTATAGCTGAAAAACACATTTTCATAATTCTGTACTTGTGTTCTAACAAAAGACATATGACTTTCAGATTTACACATGTAAAATTTTGAGAAAAAAGAATAGACTTTAACTATAAAATCACATTAAATATTTTTTGGCTCATTCTTATTTTAAAGTTTATTTATATGGCATTTGGAATCTCATGAAGTATGGACTGTCTGACCACTCATACATCAATCAAATATATTTGCATTTAGCGTAACATAAATTTACTACATGCATGTAGATCTGCATGTAGTGCATTTGCCTCAGAGTTTATTGTCTCTCAGGTGGCATTCATATATAACAAAGGGTGTGTTTTCATGACCTCCTTACAAGCTCCCATCTTTATTTCCCTCCTAGGGAAGAAACACTTGATTGGAGAGATTCCAGAACACTGATTGGGCTATGTTTGTGAAAGGGTGGGATCACTGGGGTGCAAATGGTCAGCATGTAGCTAAGCGCTATAATTCCTAAGCCAACATCTGTTACTGTCTCTTCCTCTGCTGGAGCTGTCCTGTGATGTGTGCCTGGATATTAATTTGAATTTAGCCCCCAGGCACATTTATTTAGTCTCATCTGGCTCACCAGAGATTTTCATAGATTTGTGGGGCTAAGAGACAACTTGTGCATTAACAGTTGTTTGCTGCAATTTCTTATCTTTTATGTTCTCTGAGAATGTTGTCGAGCAGAAAAGCAAGATAGCCTGAGGAGAGAAACTGGAATTTCTAAACTTCTTTACCCTAGTATCTTCTAATAGTATTCCAATCCTCACATTCCTTCGGAAATACTGATAATCCTTTAGTCCCTTTAACAAGTGTTAAGATTGAGTCTTATTATATTTGTTTCTTCCTGAAGACACTTTCAGGCAATGTACTTGAATTTGGAAACTTCTGAAAAGTTTGAATTGACATGGGCACCTTTAGGCTAGGATTGTTGGTAGAGTTTATCGCTGTTCATTAGGTCTGTGGGTGGAAATCCCGGGATTTACAAGTACAGGCATTCTGAGTTTGAGCATTAGTGTAGTGTGATCAGCATGTTGACGTGTGGTAGGAGTATAGTGTAGATATAGAGCCCCTGGGGTGAGCATTACCCTCTAAGGAAATTCTCAAATCCTTTCTCTAGTATTCAAGGCTTCAGTTGACAACCAAATGATGTCTTAGATTCTTAGCACAAAGCTAAACACAGATTAAAAATTCACTGAAAACATTATTGGTGGATTGCAGAGCTGAATGCTTTTTAACACTGGGACAAAAGAGAAAGGTTACCGTAATTTATAATGATTTCAGTGTACTTTCCGTCCTCATTTCCTCAAGGAAAGGAAAATAGTACCAAGTATTTTGACAGAGAGTTTAAGGATTTTGATTCCAAGATTTTGGGATAATTTGTACCACAGAAACTCAGGTTACCTAATCTTCAAAGAAAATATATCGTTAGCAAGACTATTTAGAATGCGAAACTTCGTTGGATATTGAAAGCAAGGCTGGTTTAAGACTTTGGTCTTGTACTCAGTGCTGGAGGCTGTGACAATAGTGATGTTTTATCAAGCAAACAAAATGTGTTTTAAAAGCCTCTCAAAGTGACTTTAACAACACCAGGGCTGATTCATGCAACACATTTGAATATCAAACCCGAGGTGTAAAAGAAAATTCTAAAGCAAACGTCTAATAACAAGGCACTTATAAACAAGTCAACATGCAACACTAGAAACTGAAAATGCTCCTTTGGCAAGAAATAGCCTTGTGCAGAACTTAGAAAGTCACAAATGCTGCAGGGTTTCTTAAAAACAGGGATATCATTGTCTCCTTGACTTGCCTGTTGCCTGGGTTTATAATATAGAGTGTGTCTGTTTTGAAGAATTGTGTTTCTGGAAAACCTATATGCATTTGTATAACATGTGAGTGGGTATGCAGAGATTCTAAGTAGAATTTAGTACACATATGTTTTGCTTCCAGCTATATAGGATTATCTGCTAATCATTAAAAGTAAAATTATTTCCAATTAATTGCACATGTTATAAAATTGAGATTTAAATGAAGCCAGAATTGAGGACAGGTAGTTAGTGTAGAATAAAGGATCTGATCAAATCGAGGAATGGAGGCTATCAGAGTCTGGGAAGTTGGAGACGCCCCTGTCAGTGTCTCCAGAGCCGTTTTGATCACCAGGTTACCTGCCTACCTAACCCTTCCCAAAATGCCACAGGTAGGGAATTGCTAATTAATGTCCCCTGTGCCTCTACCTGAATCCTCCCTGTGGCCCTTCCCCCTGCCAACTGCTTCTCACCTTTTTGCTATATCACTGGCATCTCCTGGGCCTAGTCATGTAGGTAGGAAGGAGAGAGATAAGTTGGGAGAGTACAGAACAAAGGAGACCCTAATCTGTAAAAGATGTAGGGTGCGCTCACTTCTTGGGATTCTAGAACATCAGCCACGGCCCCCTTCTCCCTTCTGGGAAAAGTATGTGTTACCACTTTTTTAAATGAAATCTGCTTAATATGCTTGCCTTGGTGTGCTCCTCTGCTTGTCATATTTCAACACCTGAGGAAGAAGAACTCATCACGGGTAAGCAGCAGTATCATAAGCACACAATATTTCTGACAAATTTGGGAAAAAATACTTTGAATATCTGGCTTCCCAGGACTTTTATTCCATTAGGACAACTTGATTTCAGAATTCCAGCCTCCAGATATGTGAGAGAATACATTCTGTTGTTTTCATACACAGAATATATGGTTCTTTCTTATAGCACCCTAAGAACCTGGCATAGTATTTATTCACAAAATGCTTTCTAAACTCAACTACAGGGCAAACTGAAACTAACATACTGGCTGCTATTCTGATGGTTTCAATACTATATTGAAATAATCTGTTTACATATCTATCTCCACGTTTATGATAATAACTTACTCACCTTTGAAATTCTGCCCCAAAAGTATACTTGGTAAAGAAGAAGGTCTCATTCATTATCTGCAATTTAAAAAGTATATAGTAACTTCACCATGATTAATATACTTCAATAAAATGTTTTCGGTTTATAAAGATACATCATCAATACAGTCATGCATGTAGCTTTGCATTTTAGGGCAACCTGTACCTTTTCAGTAACATTCACTGACTTTAGAGAATTATTAACTAGCACTGATAAATTTGAACTGATTTCTTCAGTCTTGGGTCACAGGAACTGCTCATTGACCATCCAACAACTCTTCTACTTCTCTTTATTCATAGCACCACACAAGTGATCATGCAATAAAATTTCATGAAGTTAATGAAGTGCTGTCCTTCAGCTGGTCTTTTAGGAAATCATAAAAGCAGGGCATCTAATTTCTCATACACTTTAGATTTTTTGTAATATTAGGGATAGAACCCAGGGCCTGGCACATGCTAGGCAAGTGTTCTACCACTGAGCTACATCCCCCACCCTTTTATTTTAGATAGGGTCCCATTAAGTTGTTGAGGCTGATCTCATGCCTCTGTCTCTCAAGTATCTGGGATTATAGTTGTGCACTGTCATGCCCAGATTTCTTTAGATTTTTGCCCCTTCCCTCTATCAGCCTGGAATTTGAACTCAATGACCCGAATCTTAGTAGATATCTTGTGACCACACCATGACAAGCAGCCCCTTTGAGAAGCACAGGAGGGTCCTCAGTCTCTCACTTTGCATAAGCACTGGACAACTTGCCCCTCTTTTCCTCATTACAGGTAAGAAAAGAATTCTTCCTAAAAGTCCTGTTATTATAGGCATCTGATTCTAGCAGTTAAATTTATTCCTGATACTCTGATCTAGTCCCTGGTTATTTTTATAGTCTTAAGAATTGGTATTAAAAATAAATACTTATTAAATTTTTACCACATGGCACACAGTTTAAGTACAATTTCACATTAAACTTTATCTAAAATTTGGGGAAAATATTAAACACAATTCATAAATGTAGAAGCCAAGACTCTAATAAAGATCTATTAAAGCAGTTTAAGGTAGGCTCTTAGGTGAAATAATTTACTGCTTCATGACTTGGATTTATTTAGATGCAAGAATTGTATCGTGCTAACTCCAGGGTTATGGTGAAGCAGGCTTAGAATCCTGGCTGTAAGGTAACAAGGGTTATGCAAGTGTCAGACATCATTCAATTTTCAAATGTTTCTGACACAAAGCACTTTAAGGACCATACTACACAATGTTACATTTTCAGAACTTTTAAGAAAATAAATTTTAAAATCTCAATTGATAAGGGAAACTGATTGTCTTGTAGGTCCTTATAGAACACATAACCTCATTTTTCAAAGGAAAGTTAGGGATATGACCACTGCAAAGAATCAGGTTCTAGAGTGGGCCCTTTCAGGTCTTTGATGTCGCATACTTCTGAAGTCAACGGAATAGCATGGTAATCTCCATATGACATAAGACAAGGCCCATGTAATGTGTGATTTTTCTAAGTAAGGGTGAAACTGGTTCTCAGCCCAAGGTATTACAATTGTGTGTTCAGTTATTTTCCCCAAAATGGATTGGCTGCAAACACATTTACACACACACACACACACACACACACACACACACAAACACACATTTATACCACAAACTAATTTGAAAAATACCATATCTTATCCCTGCACTTCCAATTTTTTAAGGCATCTAGGATTCCATTTTTTATTACAATTTCTACAACCATCAAAGTATTTTATGTTTTGAATTCCTGTTTCTAATGTCCTCTTGATTCATTTTCAGATGTAATTCCAAATTTTCTTACAATGATTAAATGTCTCATATCAATTCATAATTTTAAATGTTTTCATCTACCTTATTTGGCATTTTGTATATGTTTAAGAAATCTTTCATTTTATCTACTGAACATATCACATAATATGCAAATACCTTTTCTTTTACATTATTTTTCTAAGCTAGTTATGTAGTTTGTATAAAAATACCAGTTTCCAGTTTAGAACACCATTATGTTATAATTTACCAAGAATGAATGCAAGAAGTTTCTGTGGTCTAAAGTATACATTGTACTGATATCAAAATTAAGAAACCATGCAGAAAAGAATTATCTCTTACCTATAGCTCCTACATTCCCCAAAGGACCATGTGGGATTTTGCAGGGAAGGTTTGCGGGAAGGGAGGTCAAGGATCAAACTAAATTTCAATGTCAATATAACCTCACAAGACCTCTAAAATTTCACTAGCTACTAGTTTCTTCTTTGTAATTGGAATGGGGTCTTGCTGTCATTGTGATGCAGGCAGGATCCATGGAGAATTGCTGTTCAAATTGGAAAGGAGTCTCCTTTCATTAAAAGCAAAAGAAACCAAGTGTAAATAGCACGGCTGTTAGAAAGCACCACATGGCATTGGCTCTGCTGATCCCTGAGGTTACTCTTCAATTCCAGAGGGAACCATGGATGGAGCAGGAAGAACAACTCTTTCCTTCACCTATTAGTATTCAACTCCAACTCATGAAGTACTGCCCTGAAAGATACAAAACTCAAAACAGAGATCTTTGGATGACAAGAAAACAGTACACTGAAAGAAGAAAAAGATTTGGAAAGATAATATGGAAAATAAGTCAGTTGTCAATTTTTATTTAAAGTAACTCTATGGATTTTCTATATTCACTTAGGCTTGATGTTAATACTGATCTTTATAAATGCAACTATTAATTGTGAATCTTTGATGTTCTTGTTACTTGATAAGCATTCTCACATTTGGTCATAACCATAGAAAGTTAAGAATGTGGTAAATTATCCAAATTCTTGAGCTTTAGAAACAAACTTCTGAGGTTCAAATGCCTATGCTCTTGGCAACTACTTATTTATCCACCTTAATCTTTATTTTCCTCATTTAAAAAGTTTTTTCATAAGCAAAATTTGTAGTATTTACCTTACAATAGTGTTATCAGTTTAAATGAGATAATTCATTTAAAATATGTTTAGAAGCATCTGGCATAGATTCATCACTCAAGTGTTCCTTATTATTCACTATCTCCTTTTACCACCTGAGAGACTGGACAAATGGTGTGGGAGAACACTGGCAGTTTCCCAAGGTATGACAATAATTTTAATGCATGGGGATATGGCCAGCCAATATTCAGATATTTTAATTTTTATAAAACTTTTGAAGCTTTAAAGATACAGTGGACTCTCAAAGTGCTCACTAGAGAACAATTTTATTATCTACACATTCAGATAGTCTGTTAGTATAAGAGAATTTTTTTATTTCAAAAGTTTATTTCTACTTTTATAGTAGTAGAATTTTAAATATAACTTCCCCTGCACTCTTAGCCCATACAACAAAGGTCAATGAAGCAATAGACGTCCATTCCTCTGCATTCCACAGTGAAATGATAGAACACCCATTAAGAACCTGCAAAGGAAAAGGGCCAAAATTAGATCTATCACTATTAGGCCTTTATACATTTCCAGTGTATAATAAATGGGCAATTTATTTACTAGCTGAATACCAGAAAATCTTTGAGACCACTCAAATGTTTCATTTGTGAAAAATTACTCCACATAATTAGTTCATAGTGACAGTGAAAAAGAATGACATTACTTTCTGCTAAGAAATTTTAAGGTTACCCTATGTGATAAACCAGTAAGATATCCATAGGTATTTATCCCATATTCATTATCCCCCCTATTCACTTTCTGGGGGTAAGAACAAGCCTTCTGTCCTTATTCTTTTAGTCACTTTTAGTCAACTTCTTTGTTGTTGTGACCAAAGACCTGACAAGAACAATTTTAGAGGAAGAAAAGTTTATTGGCACTCAGGATTTCAGAAGTCTTAGTCCACAGACAGCTGACTTCTTTGCTCTGGGCGGGAGGAAATGCAGAAGAACATCATGGGGGAAGAGTGTGATGGAGGAAAGCATCATAGGACTTCACAATTGGGCAACAGAAAAAGACAGCCCACTCACCAGGGACAAAATATATACCCCAAAGGCATGCCCCAGTGACCTACTTCCTTCAACCACACCCTACCTGCCTACAGGTACCACCCAACTTATCCATTCAAGTGGATTAATGCACTGATTAGGCTAAGTCTCTCATAAGTGAGTAATGTCACCTCTAAACTTTCCTGCATTTTCTCAAACATGAGCTTTGGCTGACACTTCATATCTTAACCCTAACACTCATGGATCTTCAAAGTTTATTCGAGTTTGTGCTTCAACGATATCATTGAGAGACTGAAGGCACAATTACTCTGAATTGTCCAGTGACCAACTCCTTAAATTAGTGATCTTAGTGATCACTGAAACAAATATTTTTATGTGGACTATATCCTACCATGTACATACCCTGATTTCTATTTTAGCAGCACTTTGGACTAACTGTATTTTCATCAGCAACTCCCTTTAACTTCAGAATCATGTGTAGGAGACTTAGGATAGAGAGTCCACTTCAATGTCATTAACTTAATATTACACATTATAAGGATAGGATGTACCCTATCCTTAGATATTAATTCTACTACTTAATTAAATAAGCCTGGAGAAAAATTAAAGTGATGGGTGATTATATCATAACTATCTTTCATATAGACAGAAGTGAATTGCCATTGGTAATTTTAATAATACATAATTGGTCAAACTGTGAACTCTGTAGAGAAAGGCACATCAGTAGAAGCTTGTGACTCCACAGTTGGGAAAATTAACATAGAAAATGAGCACGATTTTTGTGCAAAAATATGATCCAATGTTGAAATGGTGGGAAATTTTACGTAAGAATGGTAATATTAGTTTCTGTAGAAAAAGAGTAGCCCTGGATCTGGATCATACATAGACACAATTGTCTTAAACCTAGGAGCAGTTGAGTACTTTAAACTAAGACTTCAGCCTTTTAGTCCAGACCACTTCCCAAACTTTCAAACAGTATAGGCATAAGTACCTACCCATACCTGTTTCACCCTGACCCTGTTCTCCTTGTCCACTTTACAATCCTTTCCTATGGCATTGATCTTGAGCACAAGAGTTGACATGTGAAAATAATTCACTTGTTCTTTCTGGTCTCACAAAGTGTAAATTAGATCAGGATGGATTACAAGTGTCAGGTATACTATTTCCCATACCTCCCTCACTGAAACATCACTATTACCTGCTGAAACTTTATTCTTGCTGAGTCTGGCTATGATTGTGGAATCCTTCCTAACCTTAGTAACACAGAGAATTGAAATATGTGCTCAGAGTTGTCATATGAGTTATATTCGATATTTATTGTGTAACCATATTACCACAAACTTAGTGACTTAAATGACATGCATTTATTATCGCATTTTCTGTGCATCAGGAGCCTGCACACAATGCAGTTGGATCATTTTATTCCAGATCTCATATACAGACACTAGCTAGGCCTGGGTTCTCATCATAGGCTCCACTGGAAATGGATTTGCTTCCAAAGTCATATGGTTGTTGGCACTGGTTTGTTCCTTATGGATTGGTAGACTGAGATGTTCCATATGGATTATTGGACTCAGGTCCTCAACTCTTGAGGCCACCCTCAGTTTCCTACCATACAGACCTTCTCAACAAAGCAGTGTCTTTACTCAACAGCAGCAAGGGAGAGAGACTTTCCTTGCAAAATGAGTGTATCAATTTTATATAACATAATAACATTCATCAATTCATATATCCTACCATTTTGGTTATATTCTATTGATTAGAAGCAAGTCACAGGCCCCACATCATGTGTAAAAGGATGGAGTCACATAAGAGAGTGAATACGAGGAGCAGAGATCATAGAAACCACCTTAGAATCTGTCCAGCAGAGAAGGTGAAAACACTTAAAATTCTGGACAAAAACTTATTAGTGATAGTTATAGAGATGCAGTTTTTGACCTTGCTTAAGGGAAATCTTTTTAACAATTAGAGCAACTTGTGATTTAAGTATGTAACCAGGGACAATTTTTCAAATAGAAGTTGAAGCAAAGACATCCAAGCTTTTAATGAAATAAAATGGGACTGGAATTTGACTTCTCAAAGTTCCCTTCAAGGCCTAGAATTTGGTGCAACTTTATGAGCAATAATAAAAGTCAAATATTCTGTGTGTTTAGCATGGAAGGAGAAGAGAATGTTTCATGGGTGTTTAAGTCCTTTTGTGCTGCTATAGCAAAATACCTGGATCTGAGTAACCTATAAAGCACAGAGATCTATTTCATACATTTCTCAAGGCTAGGGAGTCCAAGATCAAGGCACAGTAGGACTGAAGTCTGGTGAGGGCTTCTCCCTGCTTCCAAGATACTGCCTTGTTGCTACATCCACCACCAGGGAACAAATCCTGTCTTTCTGTGCAAGAAGGAAGAAGAGCAAAAAGAGCCTACCTACTTCCTTCCACACCTTGTATAACATAGCTAATCCCATTCATGAGGTACCCATTCTCAGGACTTAATCACCTTCTAAAAGCTCTATCAATTAACACTATCATTATAGTTTAGCAGTATAGCAACATGAATATTGGAGGGAATGCAAAGACTCAAACCGCAGAAGTAAGCATTTTAAATTTAGAGTTTGGGTTTTATTGCATGAACTAAATAAATGTATTTCCAGAATGCATGTTTATAGAGTCCTCAGAATTGTTGTGTTAAATATCTTTTTCCAGAAGTATTCATTGGTCACCTGCTGTATGTCTGAGACTGTCTTTGCAATGGAGAATGCATAGAAGGAGCAAAAGATACATTTTCTTTTCATGGAATTTACGATAAGTGGTAGAAAAACAGGGTTTACAAATGACTTTAAGGTAAAATACAAGAGGAAATCAAATCAAATATTTTATAGGTATACATTTGTCCATTTTTTTTCTTTTTCACTGGAAAAGTCAAAGAATATATAGAAATCAAAGTCCATATTTATGGCTATTCTGCACTATTGTTAATACTTTAAACAGGAAGACATTGAAACAGTTGAGAGAGATGTTTTGTTTTTTTTTGTTTTTCTTTTTTGTACTGGGACTTGACCTTCCACACTCTACCACTGAGCTCCCCCCTGCCCTGGGCCTTTTTATTTTTATTTTGAGACATAGTCTTGCTACATTTCTTAGGGTGGCCTTGTTCTTGGGAACCTCCTGTCTCAAGCCTCCCAAGTCTCTAGGATTTCAGATATATACCCCTGCACCTGACCAGGCGAAATGCTTTTAAAGCTACACATTATAAAGAGCAAGTTCTATTGAATCTTGATGGAAAACATCACAAAGAGATAAAGAATTTATTTCCTTCAGTCAGTTAATATTGGTTATAGTGCATATAAATCTTGAGATACACACACACACATACATGGCATGTACACAAAAGTATTAGGTTTTCCACTACAAAATATTTTGATCTTTATGCATTTTGATTCCAGCTAAACTCAATTAATCACAAATCATAAAAATCCAAATTAACAGCAGAAATACAAAAAGAAAAGAAGAAAAGTCAGAATTTAAGGAGAATATAAACACCTCAAAGTTTCAAACCTTCATCTGCTTGTGTGTGTGATTTTTACCGATGTGTCTATCACAAGCTCTCAGAATGATATCTAGAATACAGTTGTTGATCAATAAGTGTTGATAAATGAACATTCTAAAAGTTCTAGTACATCTCTTTCCCAACAGAAAACAATACTAACCTGCATGCAGGAAAATAAAGAAATAGATTAAGGGAAAGGAAGAATTTTGGTTGGTTTTACAATAATGGTATTATCTTGACTCTGATTTTAGATCTATATTTGTATTGAAAGGTGCAGGAAATATGATTTGTTCCTGCACAAAATGTACTGAAACCTGTGTTTCTGAGTCTATAATTAAATGTGGCACTTATCTTAATGAGCACATGCCACTCCTCTGTCTATGCAGAGCCTCTTAACACAACTGGAATAGCCCAGTGATCGCGCAGAGCAAGCTTCAGAATTCTGTCACACCCTGAGATACAATTAGTTTCTGTAACAATGTGGTTGTTTTTTATTTAATTGTGTGTTTATCTTCACAGTGCAGATAGTGGAAGTAGCAGGTAGCTCCAATTCCCAGAAAATGATTCTAATCCCGGATGTCATTTAGAGAGGGATCAGTTGTCACAAAAGAGGTTGAGTCCTGTGTGAGACTGTAGGAGGTAAAGTGGATCTGAGGGTTTCCTTCAGCCTTCTCTTCAGAACAATCCCAATCCCCAGCATTCACCTACACTCCAGAACTCAGTGGCTACCTCATGTGGAATAAATTGTGTTCCCAAAAAGATATGTGGACATTCTGACACTTGGCACCTGTGACTTTGTCCTTATTTGGAAATAGGATATTTGTAGTTACAATCAATTCAAAATAAGATCGTGCTGGATTAAGATGGGCCACAGATCTCCTGACTGGTGTCCTTATACGGAGACAGAATAGAAGAAACAGGATGCAGAGGAAAACAGGTCACTTTACGACTGAGGCAGAGATGGCAATAGTGACATGGAAAGCCAAGCAACACCAAGAATTGCTAACAACTAACAAAAGCCAGGAAAACACAAATGTTTCATCCTTAGAATCAAGAGAGGGAGCATATCCCTAAAATACCTTAATTTTAGACTTCTGGCCTCCAGACTATGAAATACTTTTTTCTTATTTTACTCCACTTAGATTGTAATAATTTATGGCAGCCCTAGTAAACTCATAAGTGCCTTCTTTGTGTAAATGTGCATTGTGTTTAGAGGCTATTTGCATGAATAATCACTTTTATCTCAATGCCTACACCCTACTTTCTCTAAGGAGAATGAGCTCTGACTTTGGAAAGGGGTTTTCCATGCCTACTTTCAAAACCATGGATTTTCTTCCACTTAATAACCATTTAGACTAAATCAACTATCTTAGTCCATGCAGGCCACTATAACAAAATACCACAGACTGGGTGGTTTAAAGACCAGATCTTTATTTTTTACAGTTCTAAAGGCTTTGAGTTTAGGATCCAGGTACCAGCAGTTTTGGTGTCTGTAGAGGATCCACTTCCTGGTTCGCTTGTCTTCTGGCTGTGTCTCATATGTTGAAAAGGAAAGGTGAGGACACTTTCTGAGGGTTTTTTTTTTTTTTTTTCTTTGTAAGGACACCACTTCCCACTTATGAGAGTCCTACCTCCCAATATCCCATTAAGGGTTGCAATGTTTACATATGAAATTTAGTAAAACATAAATAGTCAGTGCAAAGAGCACTGGCTCTAACTTGACAGCAATTCTGTGATGAAGTTTGGGTAAACTAAAAAGTACATGATATGAAGCAGGGACAATTCTCTACGGAGAGGATGAAATCCAGCATAATGTTCTTGTGTATTTAAGTAAGAGCCACGTAAAGACAGAGGTAGAGACTAGAGTGATACAACTACAAGTGGGGAAAGCCAGGGCTTTCTGGTAAACACCAGAAGATGGAAGGGGCAAGGGATGACTCTTCTCTAGAGCTTCACGGACAGTCCTGCCAGGCTTTGATTTCAGACTTTCAGCTTCCAGAATGTCACAAGATAAATTTCTGTTGTTTCAGTCATGGATTTTGTAGTAGTTCATCATGGCCGTCAAAGGAAACTAATTTAAGTCCTAAACAAAACAAATAGAAGTATTATTAAAAATGAAAGTTTGTGAAGTAAATATTAAATTGTGTTGTTCTATAAGATATTCACCAATTATAAATGGCTACATAAATTTAAATCAATTTATAATACATTTTGAAACACAGTTATGCTAGCCACATTTGAAGTATTCAATAGTTACATGTGACTATGACTATATTGGACAGAACTAGTCTAGAATATTTTCATCTTCAAAGTTTTTATTGGACAGTTCTGCATTATACACATGGAACTGTAGTAACACCAAATTGTGGTTAAATAAATGAAGTGAAATGTACATATGTGCAAGGAACTTGATTGGAAAAACATTTGAAGGAGAGGATTTTGTATACCTTTCAGAATTAGAAAGGTGCACATAAACAAAAATCAAATCAGATAATCAAGTTGCTCAGTCAATATATGTGATATTGTATCCCTCAAATGTTTAACATTTTTCTAATATGCATTTCAAGACACTGAGTAAAGCTTAAAATGTTGAAGCAATAAAGACTTCATAAGTCACATTCTCTGCTTCCATAAAAATAGAAATAGCTAGTGTAAAGAGTTTTAAAAAACACCGAAGTGTTTGTAATTGACGTATACATTCCTCAAACTCCTCAAATTAAGGAATATTTAAAAAGACAAATCACAAAATATTTAGAAAAAATGGGTAATAAAACACAAATATTTCACAGAAACACCTGGAGATTTCAGAAAACATTTAACCTAGTAAAAATTGTATATGCTCACTGACAAATAAGGAGTTTTAAAAATTGAGAAACTAAAGGAAATTCATCTTAAAAATGCAAATTAATCAACTCTAGGAACCAAAACAGGTAAAAAGAAAGAATTTTATATATAACAATTAAAGGAAATAGTTTATTTTTTAATTGTGGAAATTTTTTCCTCTGTCAAAGGCCCAAACTAATCATTATGTAAGCAAAAAGTGAGTATAGGAATCATAAAGGAAAACAAAATCACTCACACTCTCACACACACACATATTTATACACACACACACACACACACACACATGCGGGAGATATTGCAGAATTATAAGATAATGTCATATGAAATCCTATGTCAGTATGCTTGAAAACCATGAAGAAATTTCTGTTTTCCTAGAAAATGTATAAATTACCAAAATTTACCTTCAAGATTCTAATTTTAGAAAGTCTCTAGAAACAGATGGCTGAGCTGAATTTTCTGTCATTTTTAAAGACTTTACTATAGTTAGAGCTATTCTTGAATAGAGAAAGCATTAGACATTTCAATGATAAAACAAAAGGAAACTATAATTATTTCCCCTTATGAATTAAAATATCAAAGTTATTCTTAAACATTTAGGAAATGGAACCTACAAGTTATCAAAAGAATCACATATGCTATGATAAAGCAGGTTTTATTCCAGGAATTCAAGAGTGGCTCCTTACTTAAATCTACTAAGATCACTCATCAACAATTAAAGGTTTTTCTCTGATCATATTACCTTTCCTCTTGGTTTGCTCCCTTGGCTAAATTTTTTGTCCTATATCTAAATATTCAAATGCCCAAGAGACTTGAACTCAATGTGCAGTCCATAGACCAGCAGCACCAGGAAAATTTATTGAAATGCAGAACCTGAAACTCTGCCCAGCCCTGCAAAATCAGAATCTCCATTTTAACAAGATCTCACTTGATCGATATTCACAACCACAGTTAAGAAGCACTGGACCAGAACAGTAGGATAACAACGGTTGACAACAATTAATTGAATATTTCAAAATAGCTAGGAGAAATGACTTTGAGTATTCCCAACACAAAGAAATGATACATATCTGAAATGATAGATAGGCCAATTACCCTGATCTTATAATTAAACATTGTATTAGTCACATAAATATGTATGATTAGAGCATATTAATTGAAAATGAATATATTTTAAAAATAGGGAGAAAAGAAGAAACATTGGCCTTCCTTGGTGCACAGAACTCACTGTAGCTATATTCAGTGTCTAATGCATGTGAACTCATCCATTCTATCTTTACATGTCATAGCTATGTCACTGCTAATGTTAATGACTCAGACTTCAACCTCAATCAATCCTTGGAACTCCCTACTTAATAGATATTTAAACTTAATAGACCCAAAACTGAACTTTTGATTCGTCCCACCCTGAAAAACCTGATTTTTCACCTGCTCTCATTTCTACAAATGATGTTGACCTCATTTTTCAGGTCTAAACTTGAAAATACTCTCCAATTCTTTCTTTTTATCTAGACTATTGCTATTATCAAATGCTTTTGATTCTTGTTCAAAAGTTATCTCAACTCCATGATTGCTTACTACTACCCTAACTGGATGCCCTTCGTGAACTTCACTGTGTATATAAAGTGTGACTTTGGTAACTGGTGGAGGAATATAAAGGCTAACTTTATATTGGGGTTATGATAAAGAGGTTCTGAAGCTTAAGTTCATGAGGTCTTTGCATTTTGAGAAAGATTAGAGTATGGTTGCCTGGTTCAAAAGCAATAATCTGTTTTTAAAAGGAACTTAAAATTTGGAACCTGTGTGAAGTTGCTGAGGCCTTGGCAAAAGCCCAAGTTAGTAGCCTTGGCCAAAGTGAACAGATGCTTGTGTCTTGAGAAAAGCAGAAGGGTGTGTAAACAGCACCAGCCGGCTACAGAGATTCAGCAAATGCACAGGACAGGAGGGCACAGGAAGCCCCAGGGAAGATATTGCTGTAGGTTATTATGTAGGCACAGTTTTTTCTGAATATGAAGGGCTAGAGAAGGAATTTATATGTGACACTTTTCATTTGTAAAACTTTGCCTGTTCTTAAGGTGTTTGTCAACTAATTCTGCAAGAGATTGCTTTGAATGTAAGCGGTCTGTCTCTTAATTCTACTCAAAGTTATTTTGAACTGCCAGCAAAACAGCTTTTGGGAGTAGACTTTGGAATAACTAACCTTGAATTCATGTGGCTTGCCCACAGGCTGAAGAGTTGTTCATAGTCTCCATTTGGACATAAATGCTCTCGAATAGTTTTTAGAATTCTCGTATTTAAATTTTGTTTTCACCCATGGAAAGTAGGTAAATTTTGTTTATCAACAATAAAAAAGACTTAGAATATGTTTTATAAATATTATTATGATGATATGGCATTTTCTTGGGTTGAGTGAGAAGAAACAAAAACTAAGAAATTTCCAAACTCCTGAAAACTGAGAGTACAATTAAAATGGCCTATCCATGTATTACTGCTTCTGGGAATGAAGTGCTAATAAAGTCCAACAAAATTATCATGCTTAAAAAGCTGTTTTGCTCATTGGTTTTATTATTAGAACTGGAAAAATGAGAAAAACTGCAAACACAATAATATGCTGATTAAAGAAAAAAATTTCCCTAGGAGACAGGTGAGAAATTCAGTAAAATGACACATAAAGAGGTAGGGGGGCAATGATCTCTTAAGGCCCTACTCTGACAGATGAGTTCATCATTAGTATAAAGGGGGACTATTTCCTGTGTGCTATTGTTCATCTTGGGAAGTGAAAATGGATGAAATTAAAAAATGAATGATTGCGTAGGTGCAGAAAGCACATATTTTTCCTAATGGAAGAATTCACTGGAAAGATTCTGGAGAAGGTGTCACAGAATGCAAGGAGAGATAGCAAGGAAAGCAAGCCTTCCATGCCAGCAGAAGTGAGACAGCTCCATCTGAGGTAGAGAAGGAAAAGGCAGATCAAGAAGCAGGCTGAACTGTGGGGAATTTACTGGAGTCTTCCTTCAAAGGAGGCAGGGAACACAGAGAAAGGAAGCACCTGCAGTGCACAGAGGGGTTCTCCTGGGGAGATAAGGTGGCTGATTCCTCCACCTCCCACCTTTCCTGAGCTTCTGATCCTCCTCTGCACTGGGATTACTAGTGAGGTTCCCCTTACTCCATTCTAATACATGTGGGGTGGAATCTCACCGGGGGTTTTAGCTTCCATTTCTCTAATACTAAAAACATTGAGTTTATTTAATATCCATATATTATTGTTGATGAAATTTTGCACCAAATCTATCACCCACAGTTTCAGATTCTTTGTGTTATCTTTTGAATGACGTTTTATATTTTGATGAAGCTTACTTTTCTTTTTATTATGGATGAGGACTTTGGTGTCACATTCAAAGAAAGATTTTCTTTGTGCTTAAAGTTGAAATTTTGGTTTTCTAATTTTAATTTTAGATTGTAGCTCTATAGTTTTAGGTATTATTTGTAGGTTCAAGATATGTTTGAGTTAACATTTGCATACGATGGGATATTTAGTTGCAGGTTGTATGTGTATGTGTTTTGTCCAGTTCTTCTAGCACTATATTTTTTAAAAGATCCTCCTCTAATGATTTGTTTTTTTTTTTCATTTGTGTTGGAAATTCATTGTACATAGATGTGCAAGTCTATTTCTGGATGTTCCACTCTGCCCTATTCATCTATATGCTACCCTTTCACCAAGATTATGTTTCTTGACTACTATAGCTGTACAATGCCTCTTAAAATTAGGTAATGCTAGCGGTCAACTTAAAAAATGTTTTTGTTTGTTCTATTTCGTTGTCTATGACAGCAGAGTGCATTTTGATTCATTGTACAGAAAAGGAGTATAACTTTTCATTTCTGTAGTTGTACTTGATGTAGAGGCACACCATTTGTGTAATCATACATGTACATAGGGTAATGATGTTTGACTCATTCCACCATCTTTCCTTCCCCTGCCCCCACCCCTCCCCTCAAAATAGTCAACTTTTGTTTCTTTTCCATTCTGATTTGGTGATTTTCCTTCATTATATTTCATATCAACTTTTAAAATCAACGTGTCAATTTCAATGAAAAACTTCTGTGATATTTTATTTGGAATCCCAAAGAATCTATAGATTGATGGGCGAAGAACAGAAATAGGTACTATAATGAGTTCCTAACTAATTTTAGGTATAGATCAGCATTTAGAAGATCTTCGAATTCCTTTGTGCATTGTAGATTTGATCATCTAGATAGAATAAGTGTTGTGTTACACTTAAGAGTTGCAAAATTTTAGAGTCACTGCAAATTATATTGCTTTTTAAAAAGTCTACCTTTAAATAATTGTATACTGTGCCATGTGTTATATAAGAACCTTAAAACAATATGTTCCCAACTCCTGCCTCCAGTCTTGTGTGACAAAATTATCACATATTTAACTTTGAAATCCTATAAAGCTAAAAAATTGTTAATCTTTGTGTCTTGAACAATTACTTTTTAGGACAATTAAAAATGAGGACAAAAGGCATATATATCCAAACTCAAGCCATTTTCATATTCTTTTCTTTGTGTAGAATCATGCTTCTGACCTGTATCCACTTAAAGAAATTTCTCTCACATTTTACATGGAAAAATCTGCTGGTAATGAATTCTTTCAGCATGTTGGCCTGAATAAGTTTCTATATTCTTTTTATTTTTGAAATATATTTTTACTGGGTATAAAATATGGGTTGATGATTTTTCTGTTAGCACTTTTAGTGTACCATTCTATTTTCCTCTTGTTTAAAAAGTGTCTGATAAGAAGTCTACTGGGACTCTTTTTTTCTGTTCTTAATGTAGTATGAATTATTTCCATGGCTTCCTTCAATAATTTTCTATTGATCTTTCATTGTAACCACTAGTTTAAATATGAAGTTTTTAAGAATGTGAGTGTGAGAGAGAGAGAAGATTCAAAATCCACTACTTTTAAAAAATTCCTTCTTTCCTATAACAATTATTTTTATAATTTTATACTTTATGCTACTATATATTTAAGGTCTTTCTTTAAATTTTATTTGTTCTTTTAAGATACACATGACAGTAAAGTATATTTTCATATATTTATATGAACACTGAGTATATCTTATTCTAACTAGGATCCCATTCTTGTGGTAGTACATGATGGAGAGATTCATTGTGGTGTATTCATATATGCATGTAGGAAGGTTGTACCAGATTCATTTTGCTGTCTTTCCTATTTCTGTTCCCCATCCCTTCCCTTCTTTCTGCTTCGTCTAATTCAATGAACTTGTATTCTCCCCCACCACCCTGCTTATTGTGTGTTAGCATCCACATACCAGAGAGAACATTTGGCCTTTGTTTTTCTGGGGATCGGCTCATTTCACTTAGTATGATAGTTCCCAGATCCATCTATTTACAAGCAAATGTCATAGTGTCATTTTTATGGCTGAATAATATTCCATCATGTGTATATACCACACTTTCTTTATCCATTCATCTGTTGAAGGGTACCTAGGTTGGTTCCATAGTTAGCTATTGTGAATTGAGCTGCTATAAACATTGAAGTGACTGGGTCATTGTAGTATGCTGATTTTAACTCCTTTGAATATATACCAAGGAGTGGTATAATCAGATCAAATGGTGGTGCCATTTCTAGTTTTTTGAGGATTCTCCATATTGCTTTCCAGAGTGGTTACACCAATTTGCAGTCCCACCAGCCATGTATGTGTTTTTTTTCCCCCACATCCTCCCCAACACATACTTTTACTTTTATTTTTGATTGTTACCCTTCTGACTAAAGTGAGGTGAAATTTCAGTGTAGTTTTAATTTGCATTTCTCTAATTGCCAGCAATGTTGAACATTTTTTCATGTGTTAGTTTAGAAAATTCTCGACCAATATTTCTCCAAATATTTCATCTTCCCGATTCTCTTTTCCTTCTGTAATCCCAATAACAAGTGTAACACCTTTCTTCCTCACAGGGTTCAGCATAGGAAACCAGCACTTATATTTTTGCTCACAAGCAGTACATTTTCAAGGAGAGGGGCCTTATATGTCACTGATATCAGTGGCATGCTAAAGTAGGCCTCCAGAATAAGTAGCGTCCTTGCAACATTCTTATATTGAAAACTAACTCTCAGTATGTCATACCTGAAGACTAGACTTTTAAGGTTAAATTAAAGTTAAAGGAGATCATAAGTGGTCCTTGGTCTATTAAGGTTGGGATCCTTTATTAAGAAGAGACACAGGAGGCTGTGCTCTCTTCTCTCCAAATACTGAGAACATAGCCTGTGTGGCAGCACAATGAGAAGATGGCCATCCTGAGTCAGGTAGAGAGATCTTATCAGAAACTGAACCCTGCCAGACCTGGACCTCCTGGCTGCTGTCTTCCCTCCAATTTCAAACCAATTGTGTAGAAATGCAATTTATTAATAGGTTCAATAACAGTAATGATTTTGTAGCATGTAAGGTTTTCCATGTTATTATGGTCATAACAACACTCCAGCTCTATGTATATCTTAGGCCTAAAATGGAAATTATTTCCATCATGGTGAACTTTCTTGATTGTATCTTTCAGAGATACATTAATATAGACCCATTTATCCTCTCACCAATTCATATAAATCAGTTCAATTAAGTCTTCAATTTTTTACTCTTAATCACAAAGTAAATGTTATTCATAGCAGGATAAGCATTTTTCTGTGAATTTGTATGCTTTCTTTCTTGTGTGATATTTTGTCTTTCTGGGAGTTCTAGCTTCTTAAATTTTTATGGCTTAATTTTTATTTATCTGTTACTAATTTGTTCCCAAAATCTCAGTCAGAAAAGTAAATATACTCATAGTACAGTGATTATAATGTGGCTCCCCTTATAATATGGCTCTCTGGAAATGAAGGAAAGTCATAGACTTCCCAGGGCTTCAAAACAAAATATCAGACTGTGTGACATAGACATGAGAAATCTTTTTCTCACTGTTCTGAAAGTTGGTGCCCCATGTCAAGATCTGCCAGGGTTTAGTTTCTCATGTGGTCTCTCTTCCTGCTTATAAATGGCCACTTCTCATCATGGCCTCACCTGGCCTTTCCCCAGAGCCTGAGAGAAAGAAAGCAAACCATGAAGTGTCTACTCTTACAAGGACACTGACCCTATTGGTTCAAGCCCACCCTCATGACCTCATCTACCATTAGTTATCTCCTTATAGATCCCATCTCTAAACAGAATCACATTGTGAGTTAGAACTTCAACAAAAATATTTGGTGGGGAGCAAAATTCAGTCCATAGCAACTGGCTTCAGTATGCCACTGACATCAACAATATTTAAGTTTCAGGGTTTTCCGTGGATATATGCCCCTTAGAACCCTCTACTCTCCTACTTTCAGGTGCAGTAGGGGCCCCCACAAAGTCCTCATGTTTAAATGTCATTTTAGAAAATCCATTACTCAATAAACTATTATGGTAGGTGGTTTGCTTTTGAACCAGTATCTTCTTTCTTGGTTTACTCACAATTCAAGTCATTTCCTGTGAAATCAAGAGAGACTATTTCAAAAGATTATAGATATTTATTATATTTTCATTCTTTATTAGGATCTTGTTAAATAGAGTTCTAGGTTTAAATGATTTTTCTTCAGAAACGTAGTGACTCCATACATTGTCACATGGCTTATGATGTTAATACCCAGAAGTTACATGCTGCTGTGATTCTTCTCTTTCTTCCATTTCATATTAGATTAATTTTCTCCCTAGGAGTTTTTAAAGACTTTAATAGCTGTATCTTCAAATTCCATAACTAGGTGCTTAATAGATCTTGATTTGTATAGCAGAAAACAACAAAGACAAGGAAAACAGAAAAAAAAAAAAAAAAAAACAGCAAAGTTTCTTTTCTTTTTTTACTTTTTTTTTTTTTTTTTTGTGGTGGGAGGGATTGAACCCAAGGCTTTGTGCTTGACAGGCAAGTACTCTACAAACTGAACTATATCCCCAGCACCAGAATTTCTTTTTTTATGAAAAGTATTACTGTCATAAAAAAGAGAAGGCTAAATCCTATTATTTCTTTCTCAAAATTTTATTATTTAGGTGTAGAATGGACTTATTATCTAATTATCTTATCCTCAATGTCTTACTTTTATCCACATTTACTTGGAGATGTCCTTTCCTTTATCTTCTATGTTTTCTACATATTTATAAAAAGAATAACATTTTTATATTTGGAACAGTATTCTTGTTTCCTAAATGTGTTTTTTGTATGGTAACCTATTCTTATTCACCTGGGAACTAACTCATTTAATCTTCCTGATTTGTTCAAACAAGAATTTTCTACATTTTTTCTTCCAACTTCACAATATGTGTTTTCTATAAATTTTCTTTGTTTAATACTTGTTTTGGTCTTTTCTGTTAAGTGTTTCTTTTCAAATGTCAATCTGTTATTACTTGCAAAATTCTATTTGGACATTTAATTATTTAATATTAGGTGGTTGAATTCAGGATAAAATTTCATTCTTTTTGTTTTCTTTTCCATCTATCTCTCTATCTATCTATCTTTTGATCGATCTATCCATCACAGAAACTCTACAGGTTGCTCAGGCTGGTCTCCAACTCCTGAGCACAAACAGTTCTCCTGCCTCTGTTTGCTGAGTAACTGGGACTACCGTTGCAAGCCACCATACTTGGCAGGATGTTTTTTTTTTAATTTCTCTTTTTTCCCCTTTATTTCTTCCACATATATTATTGGGGCATTATAGTTGTACACAATGGTGGGATTTACTGCTAAATATTCATACATATATACAATATAACAATATAATTTGGTCATATCAATCCCCAGCACTTCCCCCTCTCTCTCTACCTCTTACTCTCTGGTCCCTTTTCTCTACTGATCTCCCTTTCATTTTTGTGAGACCTGCCCCCATTTTCTTTTCCTTTCCTTTTTTTCTCTCTAGCTTCCACATTGGAGAAAACATGTGAAAGAAAACCTCAACCTTCTGAATTTGACTTATTTCACTTAACATAATTATCTCTAGTTTCCTCCATTTTCCTGCAAATGATATAATTTCATTTCTCTTTATGGCTGAATAAAACCCCACTGTGCACATATACCACATATTTAAACATCCATTCATCCATTGATGAGACCTAGGCTGGCTCCATAATTTGGCTATTGTGAATTGTGCTGCTCTAAACATGGGTATGCATGTATAAGTGTGGTAAGATAATATTAATGCTTTAGGATAAATACTGAGGAGTGGAAAAGCTGAGTCATATAGTGATTCCATGCCTCATCTTTTCAGGAACCTCCATAGTGATTTCCATAGTGGTTATACTAACTTACAATCCCTCCAACAATGCAAAAGTGTTCCTTTTTTCTCCATGTCTTCTCTAGCATATTTATTGCTTGTATTCTTGATGTCTGCCATTCTTACTGGTGTGAGATGTGCGTACCTAACCTTCAGCCTTTAATGGGATAAAATCCTTAAATCTTTTACCTCAATGCCTGTTACTTTTGGTGCCTTTATTCTATAAACTGAGTTCAGCGGGAGAGGGAGCATGTTGATCTTCTAGTTCCTTAAGTAGAATTTAAATATCTTTTTTCTCTATGGATTACACACACACACACACACACACACACACACACACCTACTCTTTACACCTATGCCTGGTGTCCCAAGATACAGACTTAATATTTCAATTTCTTCAAAGAGTTAACTACCGTCTTCTAGATTTTGCAGTCATTTCCCAAAATTAGCTCAAGTTCAGGATAAGTTTAAAAAGGAGACTAGTGTGCTAGAATTGGATAATTTATTTTTGGAATTTCCTCAGAAGCAAAATTGTATAGTCAAATAGGCTCTGTTTAAATTATCATTCTGCTTATTCAGATTTGGGATGTTATTGCCTCTGACCATCTCTTTTTAAGGGACCTTCTTCCTGTCATTTCATGTTTAATGATCAGAGCCATGACCTGAGCTCCTTTTTGTCTTAGAGTGATGCCCCCTTTTTGCTATGTTTATATCCATATAGTTTTGCTCTTTACCCATTCTATTTCTGCAGGATATAAGCAAAGATTCAAGCCTTAACAGATCTGTCAAATTCCATGAGTCATATAGGCAGATGTTGTAATTAAAGAATAATGCAAATTAAAGGAGAGAATGGGGGAAAATCTGGAAAAATGTTTTAGAATCAGAAGCCAATTGTAGATTTTTCTCCTCGTAATCTACAAGATATCACCCTCCACCAGATTTCCTTCTCTCTCTCTCTTTCACACACACACACACACACACACACACACACTCATACACACACACACATACCCAAACACACATGCACTCACACAAATACTCAGTGATTTATATGGGGACTAAAATTGGGGGATGATTTTAAAATGTTGCATGTAAAATTCATATCTACAGTATGTAAAAGTGCTGGACAAAAACATTCTGCATTGTACCAAGCTTGGAATGAATCACATTAATTTTGTGATGAGAACAAATTCACTGGGCTGGGGCTATAGCTCAGTTGATAAAGCGCTTGCCTCTCATGCACAAGGCCCTGGATTCAAGCCTCAATACCATAAAAAACAAACAAACAAACAAAAAACAAATTCACCCATGTTCATCTGTTGATTGTTATCATCTTCATCACAATACATGTTCACTATAGGGCCCTCATACCAAAAGTGAGTCCTTGAATAAATAACAATTTTCTCAGTCCATCAGCTCTTTCTGATTTTGAAAATATCAACTATTTTTACAGCCAAAATCCTGATGTCCATCTGTATTCATAAACTCTTGGTGTCTTTGACGGGTTGTTGTATTAATTTTTGACATCAATTCAGTATTTTTCATGAAAGGATAGTGACATTCAAAGCATTGTTTATTATTCTGTATGTAATTTTTCATTTGCTCCAGAATATCTCAAACTGAATAAGCAAAGGATAAAACTGCATGGTAAGCCTCAAGAGACTTCCTTTTTGATTGACATTGACTATACTGTAAGATCGAGGTTATAAACATTGATTGTTCAAAAGAATCATATATCACACTAGCAATACGGCCAATTAGGAAGACCTGTACGTTGTTTCCTCAAATGAATACAGTGATCCAGCAATAATTTATGGGCAAATTTCCTTTATGAGAAGAGAGAAGTCAACTGAAAGGCTCATAAACCCTAAAAAAAGGTAAAACCAATTCTTACTGAAGCTGATAGGAGGGCTTGGGACACCTTCTTGACAGCAAACCTGCCCCAAGGTCAGTGATGTATGGTCAGGATGTGACTATAGGTACCGGCTTCACCCACAGAAGGAAAGAAGTTGGTTGGTAAATCCAATTTCTCACATGTTTTGGGGAAGCTCCCCAAAGAACTGGCTTCTGTTTTTCGAACTCTGAGTCCATGACATCCTCTCTATTTAGGGGAGAATGAAGGCAGTGGCTTTGGATGATGGGCATCATTGATATACCATTCTGTTTAATAAGTGACTGAAGAATCCTGTCTGTAAGCTTCGACCTAGAAAGAGAAAATGTTTTCTTGTGTCCAGCACTTCAACTTTTCAAGGGCTTACCAAATAACTAGCACCTGTCTTGCCTGTCTTAAAAGTCTGACAGGTCTGACATTAAAAGCAGCCCAGGAGAGGATGCAGCTGGTGACTTGGACTGGAAGATGACATAGCTTCTTACCCACAATTCAGCACAGAATGAGAGGTCCAAAGCCCACAGCTTACTTCTTCTCCCGAAGGAAGAAAAGAGTTGGTAAAAAATCCAAGAATCTCTGGCCAGGATGAGTGATGATCTTCTTTTGTACAAGGTTAGTCTATGAAGACTGGGAAACATGCCTGACTGGTCTATTGAGCAGACACCAACAAAAAGTTAAAGGAAATTATGAACCAGGCAAAGGTGTTCCAAACAAAGAAAGAAAGTAAATCTCAAGAAATAACCCAAATTAAATTAAATTCTATGATTTAGGTAACAAAAAATTTAAAAATTTCCCCTTTTTTGAGGGGAAGGAGGTACTGGGGATTGCACTCAGGGACACTTGACCACTGAGCTACATTCCCAGCTCTATTTTGTATTATTTAGAGACAGAGTCTCACTGAGTTGCTTAGTGCCTCACTTTTGCTGAGGATGGCCTTGAACTTGCAATCCTTCTGTGTCAGCCTCCCAAGCTGCTGGGATTATAGGCCTGCCCCACTGTACCCAGCGAAAATAATTCTTGACTAGGATTGTATGTAGCTCAGTGGTAGAGCACTTGCTTAGCCTGGGCAAAGCCTGCCTTCCATCCCTAGCACCACTCATATAAATGCACATATGAGTGCGCGTGCGCACGCACACACACACACACACACACAAATTCTGCAAAAGATGCTCCCCAAGGTGAAGAGAACAATGCATTAATGAAGTAATTTTCAGCAAAGAGAGAAAATATTCAAACGTGTAGACATTATTCATTTTATTGTACTTAACAGATAATGCATGTTTTACAAATTGAAGGTCTGTGCCAACCCAGCATGGAGCAGATATATGAGTGCCATTTTTCTAATAGCATGTGCTTGCCATAACTCTGAGTTACATTTTAGTAATTAACATAATATTTCAAACTTTTTCATTAATAATATAACTGTCAGGGTCTTCTGTAACCAGTGATTTTCTTATTTTACTGTTGCCACTATTTGGGGGACCTGCAAACTGCACCCATATAAAACAGAGAACTTAACAGAGAAATGCAGTGTGCATTCTGACTCCTCTGCTCACTTGGTCTTCTCCCATCTCGTTCCCTGTACTAAGTCCTCCCTATCCCTGAGACACAACAATATTGAAATTAGGCCAAATAGTAATCCTACAATGACCACTGAGTGTTCAAGTGAAAGGAATGTTCTCACTTCAAATAAAAATCTAGAAACTACTAAGCTTAGTAAGAATTGCATGTCCAAAGCCAGGATGCACTAACCAGTCAAATTTTCAATGTAGTGGAAAAGTTCTTGAAGGAAACCAAAAAGTGCCACTCCAGTGAACACGCGAATAATTAGAAATTAATCATTGTTACTGCTGATATGGAGGAAGTTTTAGTAAAACTTTAGTAAAAAATCATAAAAGATTAAACCAGCCACAACTTTCCTTTTTTTCCCCCAAATCCATTTTCTCTTTTATTTATTTATTTTATTTTTATAGACTTCATTTTGATTCATTGTACACAAATGGGTACTACTTTTCATTTCTATGGTTGTGCATGATGTAGATTCATACCATTCATGTAATCATACATGTGCATAGGGTAATGATGTCTGTCTCACTCCACCACTTTTCATACCTCCATCCCCTCCCTCTCTCATCTCCCTCTACATAATCTAAAGTTCCTCCATTCTTCTCTCACCCCCCACACCCCCAATCCAATTATATATCATCATCCACTTATCAGGGAAAACATTCAGTCATTGGTTTATTGGGATTGGCTTATTTCACTTAGCATGATATTCTCCAGTTCCAACCATTTATCTGCAAATGCCATAATATTATTCTTCTTTATGGCTGAATAATATTCCATTGTGTATATATACCACAGCTTCATTATCCATTCATCAATTGAAGGGCATCTAGGTTGGTTCCACAGTCTAGCTATTGTGAATTGAGCTGCTATAAACATTGATGTGGCTGTGTTACTGTAGTATGCTAAGTTTAAGTCCTTTGGGTATAAACTGAGGAGTGGGATAACTGGGTCAAAAGGTTTAAGCCAAATCCTAATCCAGGATTAGGCTCTAACTTCCTTAAATTCTAAGAAGAATGAAAGAGATGATGAAATTTCGAGAACAAAAGTTTAACAAAGGTTAATTCCTGAGGTTCTAGAAAAGAACAGGAAAGTCTAAAGTGAAATTCCAAGTGCTGATGTAGAAATTGCAGCAACTAATTCAGAAGATCTGGCCACAATAATTCATCCAACCATCTACCCCAACAACAGATTTTCAATGCAGATGAAGTTGCTTTGTATTGGAATAAGATACTATCTAGGACTTTCATCACTTGGGAGAAGTCAGGACTGGTTTCAAATATTCAAAGGACAGGATAACTCTCTTTTTAGGGTCTGATGCAGCTGGTGACTTTAAGTCAGTCAGTGATGATTTATCATTCCAAAATGTTAGGTCCCTTAAGCATCATGCTAAATCTACTCTTTCTGTGGTTTATAAATGAAACGACAAAGCCTGGATGAGGGTACATCTGTTTACAACATGGTTTACTGAAAAATTTAAGCCTCCTACTGAGATCTACTGCTCAGGGAAAAAAATTCAAAATATTATTGCTCATTAACAATGCACCTGGTCACCAAGAGCTCTGATGGAGATGTACAATGAGATTAATGTTTTCATACCTGCTAGCACAACATTCATTATATAGTCCTTGGATCAAGGTCTAATTCTGACTTTCAAGTCTGATTATTGAATAAATACATTTCATAAGTTTATAGCTGTTATAATGGTTTGTTTGAGGGGTCTGAGTAAAGTCAGTTGAAAATCTCTGGAAAGGATTCTTCATTCCAGATGCCATTAAGAGCATTCATGATTCATAGGTGGAGGTAAAAATATCAGCATCAACAGGAGATTAGAAGTTGAGTCCAGGTCTCATCAAATGACTTTGAAGGGTTCAAGACATCTGAAGAAAATAACTGCAGATATGTTGGAAATAGCAACAGAAATAAATTAGAATTGGAACATAAAGATGTGATTGAATTGCTGAAATTTCATGGTAAAACTTTAATAGTTGATAAACTAAACTACTTCTTATAGCTGAGCAAAGAAAATAGTTTCTTGAGATGGAATCTACTTCTGGTATAGATGCTGTAAACATTGTTAGAAAGACGACATAGGCTATTACAAATTCATAGTTTGAGAAAAGAACAACAGAGTTTGAGAGGAAAGACTAATATTGAATGAGGCTGTACTTTGGGTAAAATGCTCTCAAATAGCATTCCATGCAACACAGAAGTTTCTCATGAAAGGAAGTGCAAATTGATGCAGCAAAATTAATTGTTTTATTTTAAGAAATTGCCCCAGCCACCCTAACCTTCAGTAACTGCTACTCTTGACTATCAGCAGTCATCAATATCAAGGCAAGATGCTCAACCAGCAAGTAGAATATACCTCTGAGATTTCAGATAATTATAGGCATTTTAAATACTATGCACTTTTTGTTTTTGTGTTTGGAGTCCTGGGGATTGAACCCATGGCCTCACATATGCAAGGCAAGTGCTCTACCACTAAACTACATCTATAGTCCACAATAAACTAATTTAATTATGTATATACCTTGGTTTTTATGCATAATGTTATTGAACACAGTAGACTACAATATAGTATAAATATAACTGTGAAAGCAAAAATTTGTGAAACTTGCTTTATTGCAATATTTGCTTTAATGTAGTGGTTGGAACTAAACCCAAACAGAAATCATGTAACTGAAGAATATAATAATCCAACTAAAAGATTCACTAGAGTGCTTCAACAGGAGATAGATCAAACAGAAGAAAGGATTAATGAGTTCAAAGACATACCACTGAAAATAATTTGTCTGAAGGAGGATGGCAGCAACAAAAAAAGGAATAAAAAAGAAAGTGAAGAAAGCTTAAGGGAATATGGAACACTTCCAAGCAGACAATTTTGTACATTATGAGAAACTAAGAAGAGAAGTGAGAGGGCACCATAAAAGCATATTCAAACATAATGACTGATAACTTCACAAATCTGGAAAAGGGACTAGAGATCTAGATTCTAAACACACAAAGGACACAAGATAAGACAAACCCAAAGACATACACATGAAATACAACATAACTGAATTATCAATATTCAAAGACAAAGAAAATACATTGAAAGCCAGAAGAAAAACATAATGTTATTGGTTACAACTAGGGGACAGAAGCACTCCCTCGTGACCATTGGAATTCTTCAGTAAATTTTTTCTTGCCATTCAGAAGGAAAAGAGCATGATATAATCAAAGTGCTGAAAGAAACCATGAAAAACAAAAATCTGCCAACCAAGTATAAACATGTAATAAAACTATCCTTTGAAAATGAAGATGAGATCATCTTCCTCAAAAAAACAAAATCTGTGGGAATTCATTACCACCAGATCTGGTGCAAGAAATGTGGAAGGGAATGGGTTGAAGTAAAAGAATAACAAAAAACAACACAATAAGATAGGTATGATACTTGTTGGCAAAGGGTAAATATATGACCAAACAGAATACTGTATTATTGTGATAGTGGTGGACCAATTACTTTTAATTTTAGCACAGAAGTTAAGACAAAAATTAGAAATAACTGTAAGTAAAACATTAAAATAGTCATAATATGAATAGATCTAAATTGTGCTAACACCGATGAAAATGTGTCAATGTTGAAAGAAGTTTAAATGTTTTGAATGAATTTCTATAGAAATTACACACAATGAAAAAGGAATCAAAACATATTGGTATAAAAAATATTAGTGAAGCACAAAGACAGAAAGCAAGAGGAAATGACAAAGAACTGCAAAACTAGCAGTAAACAAGTTAAAAATACAATAAATCTTCTCTATTAGTAATTATATTAAATATAAATATATTGTTATTGAATCAAATGACCTACAGGATTGAATAAATAAAAAGTAAAAACAAAACCTTACTTTATGATCACTGCAAAAAAATTACTTCAGATTTTAGGATAAGCATAGGCTGAAACTTACAGCATTGCAAATGACTTCCTTGCAAATGGGAACCAAGAGTGAGTAGGGGGGCTATACATATATGAGGAAGAAAAGATTTTTAGTCAAAAAACTGGAAAATAAACAAATAATAATATTGTATAATGATAGGAGGGTCAACTAACCAAGAGATGTAACTGATGTAATTATCAGTATGTATGTACCCAATATCACAATGCAAATATATAAAGCAAATATTGATAGATTTGAAGCAACGGAGAACAATGCAATAATAGAAGGGGACTCCAACACTCCACTTTCAGTAATGAACAGAACATATCATCAGAAGATATTTTTATTTGTTCTTTCTAGATATACATGACCATGGAGTGTATTTTGACATATTATACATACATAGAATAAATATAACTTGTTCCAATTAGATCCCATTATTGTGATTGTATATGATGTGGAGTTACACTGGTCATGTACTCATATATAAGGCTAGGAAAGTTATGTCTGGTTTATTCTGCTGTCTCTTCTATTCCCATTCCATCTCCCTTCCCTTAGTTTCCCTTGATGTAGTCCAATGAAATTCTATACTTTCTCTGCCTACCCTCCCTTGTTATAGGTTGGAATCCACATATCAGAGAGAACATTCTTCCTTTGATTTTGGGGGTACTAGTTTATTTCAGGTAGCATTATATTCTCCAGTTCCATCCATTCATTGTCAAATGCCATAATTTCATTCTTCTTTATGGCTGAGTAAAACTCCATTGTGCATATATACCACATTGTCTTTATCCATTCATCTGTCGTGGGCACCTATGTTGGTTTCATAGCTTGGGTATTGTGAATTGGGCTGCTATAAACATTGAAGTGGCTGCATCACTATAGTATGTTGTTTTAAGCCCTTTGGGTTTAAACTGAGGAGTGGACAACTGAGTCAAATGGGGTTTCATTCCAAGTTTTCTAATGAATTTCTATACTGCTTTCCAGAATGGTTGCACCAATTTGCAATGCCACCAGCAATGTATGAGTGAACCTTTTCCCCATATCCTTGTAAATATTTGTTACTTTTATTCTTGATAATTGCCATCCTGACTGGGGTATCACAGGAGGCATCACAATATCAGACCTTAAATTATACTACACAGCCATAGTAACAAAACAGCATGGTATTGGCACAAAAACAGACATGAAGACCAATGGAACAGAATAGAAGACACAGAGTCATACCAACATAAATTCAGTTATCTCATACTAGACAAAGGTGCCATAAACATACATTGGGAGAAAAGATAGCCTCTTCAACAAATGGTGCTAGGAATACTGGAAATCCATATGTAGTAGAATGAACTTGAACCTCTATCTCTCACCCTGCACAACTCAAAGTGGATCAAGGACCTAGGCATTAGACAGTCACTCTGCATCTAAAAAAAGAAAAAGTAAGCCCAGCTCTCCACCATGTCAGCTTAGGAGTGGAATTCCTCAATAAGACTCCTAAAGTGAAAAGAGTAAAATCAAGAATTGAAAATATAGTATGTTGTAAAACTAAAAACTTCTTCACAGGAAAAGATAAATTCAAGAACATTGACAGAGCCTAGAGAATGGGAGAAAATCTTTCCCACCAGCACCTCAGAGCATTAATCTCCAGGATATACAAAGAATTAAAAAAACTTAACAACAAAAAATAAGTAAGTAAATAACCCAATCATTAAATGAGCTAAGGAACTGAACCAGCACTTCACAGAAGAAGAAATATGAATGGTGAAAAAATATCATGCTAAGTGAAATAAGCCAATCCCAAAAAACCAAAGGCTGAATGTTTTCCCTGTTAAGTGGATGATGATACATAATGGAGGGCGAAGGAGGGAATAAGAGAAGATTGGAAGAATTTTAGATTAGGTAGAGGGAAATGAGAATGGGAGGAGGTGGCAGTATGAAAGATGGTGGAATGAGACAGACATCATTACCCTATGAACATGTATGATTACATAAGTGGTGTGAATCTACATCATGCACAACCATAGAAATGACAAGTTGTACCCCATTTGTGTACAATGAATCAAAATGCACTCTGTAAAAATAAAATAAAAAAGGAAAAAATACATGAAAAAATGTTCAACATCTCTAGCAATTAGAGAAATGAAAATCAAAACTACACTGAGATTCGGAAGATTAATAAAAAGGCAGATAACTTGAATAATACTATACATCAAATGAGCCTACCAGACATGTAAAAGGTTCTACTCAGTAGCAGTAGAATATATAGTCCTCTCAAATGCACGTGGATATTTTTCCAGAACATGTTATTTCACTAAACCATCTTTAAACACTTAGGAAGATTGAAATAATAACAAGTAATTTTTCCGATAATTCGTTAAAATTAGCAGAAGTGAAAAACAGGAGGATAAGTGGAAAAATCACTAATAGATTAATATTAAACTACACATTCTCTAATAGTCATTGGGTCAAAGAAAAAATGAAAAAGAAACTGGAGAGTGCATTGAGACTAAGAAAAATAAAAATATGCCATGCCAAGACTTCTGAGCTGTAGGGACACACCTTAAGATGGCGACTGCAACAACACCACCCTCCGGGCATAAGCCCCCCTCACCAGGGGTACCACCTAGATGATGGCCTAGGATTGGCCCATTCGACCTCTGTGAACGTGAGCAGCTCTGACCTTTGTCCTGCCGGTTTTGATGTGTGCTGCATGGGCTGTTTACCTTTAAGGTGATTGGCCCTGCAGGTACCCCTCTCTCTTTCTTTGTTTCTTTCCCCTTATATACCTGCTCCCCTCCTCCATTAAACTGAGATTACTGCTGGACAGACTCCCGGCTGGTGTGGGTTTTTTCAGCCGGGACGCTCACCATCCTGCCTGACCCCGTGCCTCCCTGGCTGGTCCGGGGAAGGCACTCAACCTTTGTTGTTCGGTGCGGAAAAGGAACAACACTGAGCTGCAGCAAAAGCCATAACAAGAGGGAAATTCAAAGTGATAAAAATCTGTTCAAAAGAAATAAAGATATCAAACAACCTAACTTTACAAAAATAACCTAACTTTACCCCCGCCCCAAGGAACTGGAAAAAGAAAAAGAAACTAGCCTAAATTTAGTTGAAGGAAGAAAATAGCAAAGATCTGAGTAGAAAGAAATGAAATAGATAATTTAAAAAATGGTAGGACAAATTCAATGAAATCAAACTGGTCTTTTTAGAAGGATAAACAAAATTAACAAATCCTTAGTTAAACCAAGCAGGGAGGGAAGAAGGACAAAGTTAGAAAGTAAAGAGAGAGAAAGAGAAGACTCAAAATCAGAATGAGAAAAGATATTTTACAAGTGAAACAATAATATGCTAATGAATTGAATAACCTACAAGAAATGGGTAAATTCCTAGAAATTATCAAAATTAAATCATAAAAAATAAAAAATAGTTATATAATTGATATGGATATGAACCACTAGTAAAATATTTCTTTAAAAAATGCAATTCCAGGACCAGATAGCTTTATTGGTAACATATACCAAAAACCACAATGCGATATCACCCCACAACTGTCAGGATGGCTGGTATTGAACCAAAAACAGAAACAAAAAACAAGGTTTGCAAGGATGTGGAGAAAATGGAATCTTTTCATACTGGCAAATCTTTGTGTAGTGGCAATGCAAAATGTACAGTTGCTACGGAAAATTGTATGGATACTCCTTCCAGACACAAAATAATTACCACATGACCTAGCAATCTTACATATGGTCATTTTATCTAAAATAATTAAAATCTGTATTTCAAAGAGATATCAGCATCCCTATGTTCATCACCATGCTATTTACAATAGCTAAGATGTGGAAACAAGCTAAATATCCACTGATGGATAGACTTTTAAAAATGTTATCGACATACAATCGAATAGCATTTAGCCTTTAAAAATAAGGAAATTCTGCAATATGCAACAACACAATGAATAAATCTTGAAGATATTATTTTAAGTGTAAAACCAGTCACAGAAAAATATGGCATGATCCCACTTTTTCAAGGTACTTAGAACTGTAAAATTCATAGAAACAGTGAGTGGAGAGGAGGCTTTATCAGGAACTTGGAGGAGGGAGGAGGAAATAGGGAGTTAATAATCAATGGGCATATGGTGATAGTATAGCAAGATGCTTCAGATCTGATGTACAACATTGTACACTACATCTGTAGGTGACAGTACTGTATGATATATGTAAAATTTATTAAAAAGATACATCTTGTTTACTTTTCAAAATAAAATAATCATGTAGAATCTTGTTAATAATACAGTTTCCCAATGGGACTTCAGAGTGTCTAATTTTGAGCAAGTCCTCACAGCATGTATTTTTAAGCTACTAAACAATTTGGATGTTGTAAGTAACTCTGTGGTTTTTCCTTCAAAGAAAAGTGATTTGAACCTAACGTATAAATGTGTTAATGAAGCCATCTTTCTCTTCGTTCACCAACTTCACATTCTCTTCTGCCCCTCTGGGTTCTTCCTAGTTGTTTCTGGATTTCCATTTTCCTTTCCTTCATATTCTCTAAGTCTCAGGTATCCATGTAAAATAACTGGAGATGAAGTATTTCTTATGCCTTTTATCTTCTCCTCTGGCATTCCCTGTCACGGAGTCCCTTTGTATCTATGGCACCCACAATAAAGCAGAAGCACCCACAGGTCACATGTCATACTCCAGGCAGGCAGGTTCTCAGCACTCCAGTGTAGAGCATTTCTTCCCGGTCTTATCATCCCTCGGGGATTCAATGCATAAAACCTTTAAGATCTTTGCCACATTCCTAACAGTTATTTTGATTTGCTTTTAGATGACAGGAAAATATTTTAGTTTCAGGAAACACATTTGAACTCCAACTTCTGTTGCTTCTTAGTGGCCTGCAAACCCCTTGACAGATCTCCAGCAAGGAGTAGGTTTTAATGAGAGAGTTTCTAATTAATTATATTAACTTGACGATATTTGTACTTCACCTGTTCCGTGCAACTGAAAGTGACATTTGTTTGCATATATGTAGGGGAATTCATAAACACCAATATTTTCTTCATATGTTCTATAAATATTGTCATATCAAATCACAAAAAAGTATCTACCTATGAAATTAATGTAGTCACACACAGGAAAGGAAATCTTTTATACCTTTGTGATACAGACAAAAAATAAATAAAAGAAAGAAAAGAATGAAAAAGAAAGAAAGAATGCCAAGCATGGCTTAGAATCTTATAACACAAATGACTGAAAAAATTCAGTGACTAATTAATTTATTTAAAAATAATATTCTGACACCAAAAGGATTCCAGACACCTACATTCTCCTTCCTAGGATACAGTCATTAGGAAGGTGATTTGGTATAGATAAAAAAAAACGCTATTCTTGACTTTCATCTTCTGTGAAATAAGCTTGTAGGATTAGATAGCCTTCAAGTAATTTATGCTTTCATTTCTGTGCTGCTGTGATTTTTAAAGTGAACTATGGACCTATTCCAACTGTCTCACAAAAAATACATAGATAAATTTCAATGTATTCAGCATTATTTACCCATTTGTGTTAGACCACTAGGAACATAAATAAAATATATTAATTTTTCCATAAAAGTTTTATATATTATAGACATAATATAAATAAAATACTAGAAAAAGTTTAAGCTTTATTTTTTAGGGGATAAGATAAAATTTGTTTTCTTGTTGAAAAAATAAAGTGTTCCAAACGTACATTCCATAAATGTAATGGAACTGTAATATGAATGCTCTGGGTCATCTCCACCGTCTTTTCCAGACCTCAGCCCAAGGGCAGAATTCTACTCTGAAGAAGGCAATGATGAAAACCAGAGAGGGCTATTTTTGGCTCCACATGGAAATTCTGAGTCTGACTGGTCATGGCAAAATACCACAGTGACCTTGAACATGTTAGAAGGAACTTCACTTTTTATTTTCTAATGAATTATTAAAATTTTTGGTGCCTATGTAGTACTATTTGAGAAGCGTTAACAAAAGAATGCCCATAAAAAACTATCTTCCGTGGACTACGATTAGCCTTGGGTTATTTCTTCACTTGAAGATTTAGAATAATCTTTCTAACTAATTTGTGTGTCTCTGATCTCCTTAGTCTGTAGTTTTTCCTATAGGCAGTTGTAGGTAAGCTTTCCCAGGCTTAGTTCTAATCAGGTATAAAAGATGCCCCCAAGTCCTATTGTCTAATTCAGAAAGTATAAAGTCCAAATCGAATCAAGCGATTTTTGATACTTATCTCCTACCTATTATTGATTAATCTATTCATAAAATGGTATAGTGTCTTATATGTTTCATAAATGGTATAGTGCTATAGTAATAGCACACTCTTGATAACCAAAGCTAACCAAAGCTTATAACTATAATAAAATGCCTCAAGTTCATTTAATGCAGTTTATTATACACTTTCTCTTTTTCCTAACTCTATCCCTCTTTCTGAAAAGTTTTATTTCACTTTCCTCTTTCAGAAATCCCAGACCAGATGTATACTTACTTATATGCAAAGCTCGAAATAATTCCATCCATGTGTATTTGAATCAATTTATTTGCTTTGCTTCCTAATAAATGTTATTCCTTCTAATTAATTTTGATTTTAGATTATAAGGAATAATATATTTTTTGCAACAAAGGAAAGAGAGCTCATGAAAGAAAAATAACAGTATCCTCCATTGCTATTCTTCCAATAGCACTTTAGTGTACACTGTGTTTAAGAATGGAATAGATCACGCTGGGCAAGGTGGCACACACCTGTAATCCCAGTGGCTCAGGAGACTGAGGCAGGAAGATCTTGAGTTCAAAGCCCGCCTCAGCAAAAGTGAGATGCTAAGTAATTCAGTGAGACCCTGTCTCCAAATAAAATACAAAATAGGACTGGGGATGTGGCTCAGTGGTCGAGTGCCCCTGAGTTAATCCCTGGTACACCCCCCCCCAAAAAAAATGGAGTATATTAGAAAATTCAAAAATCTTGAGTCTGTTACTTGTGAATTTTCACAAAGTAATCACCCCTAATTTCATTCCAGATCCTGAAACAATGCAGTAGCAGCATGCTAATAACTCCATATTTTCCCTTACTTTTAGTTTCCCCAAAATGTGACCCCTGCCCTGATTTCTATTAACTTGGATTAGTTTTGCCTTTTATGATCCTTTTGTAATCATATATTCCTATCTTTCTTGTAACTATCCTCTTTGGCTCAATGTCAACATCAAACTTGTGAGATTCAACCATGATCTGGCAGGCATTTGTACATACACAAATACACATGGACATACATACACATTTCTTTGTTGTCTAGACTAAGAAACAGAAAAGCTAGCTATGCATATGGTGGATTTTAGTGGATATTGTCAATTAAAAGTGTTTGAGTCAATTTATACTCAAAATAGGGTATTTGAGTGTTTAGTTGCTGAAAGTTGATTGAATGCTTGTCTGTTGAACATAATTCTTATCCTCGTTGGATCAGTAGTCTGCCTGGGAAATTTTCTTCTTAGGTCATTGGAGGAAATGTAGGAGGGCTGAGTGGCAGCAGCATTGTCTCTTCTGGCTCTGGTTGAGAACTAGCATACTGTAAAGTTTGCCCACATTTTATTGACCCAAACAAATTCACATCATATCACAATGTCAATAAATGCCACATCTTTAGGGGAAAGAGCTGAAAAATCACATAATTAATAGGTGGATGCAGAGAAACAATGGGGACAGAAATGTAGTATAGTACAGTTGATAATGGATGATAGTAATTGCACACTCTTGATAATTGATAAGTTGATGATAGTATAGCACACTCTTGATGATAATTGTTTGTTTTCTTTCTACCAAAATGCACTTGCTCCCCAAGTGTTGTGGTTTAAATGTGATGCATCCCCCAAAACCTCACAAGTGAGAGAGTGCGAGAGAGTTTAGAGGTGCAATGGTTGGTTCATGAAAATTTTAACGTGATCAATGCATTCATTAATCTGCTGGTAGGGATTAACTGAGTGGTAACTGTAGGCAGGTAGGGTGTGACTGGAGGAGGTGGAGTCATTGGGGGTGTGACCTTGGGCCTTGGTGGCTGGAGCTCTCTCTCCTTCCTTATTGTTATTTCCTGAGCTGTGTTCCTCCATCACACTCTTCTACCTTAATGTTCTTTCTCCCTCACCTTCACCCCAGAGCTGTGGAGTCCTCCATCTATGGACTGAGACCTCTGAAACTATGAGCATCAAGTAAACTTTTCATCCTCTAACATTGTTCTTGTCAAATCTTTTGTTTACAGTGGTGAAAAAGCTGACTAAAATATCAAAACACTCCAGAATTATTATCTGATCCTCACATCAGGTGTGAAGACCAGAATTCTATGCTTTATGTTAGGTATGTATTTTTCTTCACCTGTTTGCAATCTTTAGGAAAAAAAAGTGCAAGTTCTACCTATACAGACTTAACACTAGGAGAGAATATTCACAATTAGCAATTTCATTTTAAAGAGTGAAGAATAGGGGATTTATGACAATCATTGTTTTCTATACGTTCTGGAATCTCAGTGGACAAATGTTGTTGGGTCTGGCTATCTTTGGGATACATAATGCTCCTTCATTAGACTCAGTCCATTCCTTGGGGTGGTTTCCAAGTTCTATTTGTCTCCGTGACCTTAGATCCACCTCTGGGAGATCTTTTTCTTTCCATTGTTTCGTTGGTGTTGTCTTTATTGTTGGCCCCTGAGATGGTTTCTCAGGCTGTTTCTTGGTTTTAGAAAAGATGTTAGAACTTGAATAGCTTTAGTGCTTTACCAATACAATTGTCCTGAATTTTTTGTGCCCTTCATAGGTAGTGCTATCCAGTTGGCTCTATGTGACAAACTGTCTCACAATTATCATCAAAGCACACCTTTCCCTTCAGACTTCCTTCTGTGGGCATATCAGGCTTCTATTAACCTTTCTAGTGGAGAGGAACTGCTACTTGTTACCTTAATGTCTCTCAGAGTTCTCAATAAAGGATGCAATGGCTATGACCTTGTGCTGCTTCATGTTCCGACACGATATCTTAGCAGGCATGTCTTTTATTTTATCTTTCCTTGTAAAATGTAATTTCCAAAACTTTCATTATCTGTGGAACCTAAAGATGACAAAAAATGATTTCCTTACCCAGCAAGTATTAAAATCCTTGAATCACTATAGATACTCTTAGTTACGCTGATATGCCACCAGTTATTTTCTGTGCTTCTCTTTCTTAGAGCACCTGGTCATAGCTGGCAGAATCTAGCTCACATTTTTCACATCTTGCTCAGAATCCTCCTTGAACAAAGCCACAATTCCTTCAAGTAAACTAACTGCTAAATAATCACAGACAACTCACCCATAGATTTACCTCTATATAACAAGTGTTCCCATTTTCCTATTTTCTACAACAATTTCTTTACTGTTTCATTGAATCAGAATTGAACAACAGTTTACCATTTTTTTCCTAAATTCAAAGTTTATTTTCATATTTGTTACAACCATATCATATTCCTAGTTATGTATTTCTGTATCAGATAAATAATGATGCAATCATATTGCATAATGAAGCTCTCATCAAATTAGTGTCTAATGATGATTTGTTCCATTTTAAAAATTATTTTAGTTGTTCTAATTAGTTATGCATGACTGTAGGATGCATTTTTGACATGATACATAAATGGAGTGTAACTTCTCATTCTTCTGGTTGCACATAATGCAGAGTTATGCAGGTCATGTAATCATATATGCTCATAGGGTAATAATGTCTGATTCATTCTACTGTCATTCCTACCACCATACGCTTCCCTTCTGTGTAATCCAAAGTAACTCTATTCTTCCCCCTTCCTTTTATAGTGAATTAGCATCTGAACATCAGAGAAAATATTCAGCCTTTGTTTCTTTGGGATTGGCATATTTTGCTTAGCATAATATTCTCCAGTTCCATTCTTTTACTAGCAAATGCCACAATTTCATACTTCTTTAAGGCTAAATAATTTTCCATTGTGTGTATACAACTTTCATCTGTTGTAGGACACCTGGGTTGGTTCCATAGCTTTCCTATTATGAATTGAGCTGCTATGAACATTAATGTGGCTTCATTCTTTGGCTGATTTGAAGTCCTTTGGGTATAAACCTAGGAGTGGGATAACTGGGTTAAATGGTGATTGCATTCCAAGATTTCTGAGGAATCTCCGTACTGCTTTCAAGAGTGGTTGCACTATTTGAAATCCCACCAGCAATGTATGAGTGAACCTTTTTCCCGCACATGCTCACCAACATTTATTGTTGCTTGTGTTCTTGATAATTGCCATTCTGACTGGAATGAGATGGAATTTCAGTATACTTTTGATTTGCATTTCTTTAATTGCTAGAGATGGGGAACATTTTTTCATATATTTGTTGATTGATTGTATTTCTTCTGAGAAGTGTCTTTTCAGTTCCTTAGACCATTTATTGATTTTTTTTTTTGGTTTTTTGGTGTTGTTTTTTTGAGTTATTTATGTATCCTGGAGATGAATGTTGTACCTGAGGAGCATGTGATAAAGATTTACTCCCATTCCATAGACTCTCTCTTAATGTTATTGATTGCTTCCTTTGCTGTGAAGAAGTTTTTTAGTTTCATTCCATCCCATTTATTAATTCTTAATTTTACTTCTTGCACTTTAGGAGTCTTGTTAAGGAAATCAGTTCCTAAGCTGAGACATGAAGATTTGGGCCTACTTTTTCTATTAGGTGCAGGATCTCTCTTTCAGTGCCTAAGTCCTTGATCTACTTTAAGTTGAATTTTGTGCAAGGTGAGAGATAGGTGTTTAATTTCACTTTATTATATATGGTTTTTCAGTTTTCTCAGCACCATTTTTGAAGAGGTTATCTTTTCTCCAATGAATATTTTTGGTGCCTTTATCTGGTATGATAATTGTATTTATGTGGGTTTATCTCTGTTTCTTCTATTCTATAGCTTTGGTCTACATATCTGGTTTGGTACTAATACCATGCCATTTTTGTTTTTGTTACTATTTCTCTGTAGTATAATTTAAGGTCTGGTATTATGATGCCTCCTGCTTCACTTTTCTTGCCAAGAATTTCTTTGGCTTTTCTGGGTCTCCTATTTTTCCAAATGAATTTCATGATTACTTTTTCTATGTCTATGAAGAATGCCATTTTGTTTTGAGGACTCGCATTAAATCGGTATAACACTTTGGGTAGTAATTAAATCATGCCATTGGAAATCAGTGTTAGTTTGAGTTCTTCCTTTCCTATTCATATCACTTTAAATTTTTTCTTCTATCTAATTGCTTTGGCTAGAATTTCAAGGAACATGGTGAATGATAGGGGTAAGAAAGTGCATCCTTGTCTTGTTCCCATTCTGAGAGGGAGTGCAATCAATCTTTCTCCATTTATAGTGATGTCGGGCTTGGGTTTAGCATAGATAGCTTTTATGATGTTGAGGTATGTTCCTACTATACCTAGTTTTTCTAGCGTTCTGAACATGAAGAGATGCTACTGCATTTTGTCAAACACTTTTTCTGCCTCTATTAAGATGATCATATAATACTTGTCTTTAAGTCTATTGATGTAATGAATTATGTCATTGATTTCCGTATGTTAAACTAACCTTGCATCTCTGGGATGAACCCTAGTCCATTATGGTGCACTATCTTTTTAATATGCTTTTGTAAGCAATTTGCCAGAATTTTACTGAGAATTTTCACATCTATGTTCATCAGGTATATTGGTGTAAAGTTTTCTTTCCTTGACGTGTTTTTGTTTGATTTTGGTATCAGGGCAATACTAGTTTTATAGAATGAGTTTAGAAGGGTTCCCTCCTTTTACATTTCATGGAAAAATTTCAGAAGTATTGGTGGTAATTCTTCTTTGAAGGTCTTGTAGAAATCAGCTGAGAATCCATCTGGTCCTGGGCCTTTTTTACTTGGTAGGCTTTTGATGGAGTCTTCTATTTCATTGCTTTAAATTTATCTGTTCACACTGTGTATTTGGGTAGTTCATATGTCTCTAGCAATTATCAATGTCTTCAAGATTTTCTATTTTATTAGAGAATAATTTTTCAAAATAGTTTCTTATTATCTTCTGTATTTCAGTAGTGTCCGTTGTGCTATTTCTTTTTTCATCACAAATTTTAGTACTTTGGGTTTTAGTAATTTAAATTAGTTTCTCCTTTGATTGATTATTCCTTCAAGTGTAGTTTCTCCCCTCACTAGTTTTCACTTTCCTTTTTCTTCTTTATCATTTCATCTTCATGGAATATTTTCTTGAGAATATTCTGAAGCGCAGGCTTTCTGGTTGCAAATTCTTTTAATTTTGTTCATCATAGGAGGTTTTTATTTCATCTTCAAATCTGAAGCTTCCTTTTGCTGGATATAGGATTCTTGGTTGGCATCAATTTTCTTTCAGAGCTCGGTGTATGTTATTCCAGGATCTCTTAGTGTTGAAGGTCTGTATTGAGAAATCTGCTAAGATTGGTATTTGCTTCCCCCTCTATGTAATCTGATATGTTTCTCTTGTAGCCTTTAAAATTCTATACTTATTCTGTAAGCTAGGCAATTCATTATAATGTGCCTTGATGTGGGTCTGGTGTAATTTTGTACATTTGGTGTCCTGTAAGCTTCTTGTATTTTATTTTCCATTTCATTCTTTAGATTTGGAAAATTTTCTGATGTTATGTCATTGAAAAGATTGTGCACTTCTTTGGTTTGAATCTCGGCACCTTCATCTATCCCAATAAATCTTAAATTCATTCTTTTCATGTTATCCCATAATTCTTGGTGGTTCTGTTCATGCTTTCTTACCATCTTCTCTGTGTGGTGAACTCTATTTTCAAGATTATATATTTTGTCTTCATTGCCCAAAGTTCTCTCTTCCAGTGGTCCAGTCTGTGGGTGATGCTTTCTATTGAATTTTTAATTTGGTTTATTGTTTCCTTCATTTCAGGGATTTCTGCTTTGTTTTTGTATTGCTTTGTTTTGTTTTTTCATTTTGCTTTATTTTTCAGAATCTCTGCCTCTTTATTGAAGTGATCTTTCACTTTCTGTATTTTGTTTCTGATTTCATTCCTTATACTGTCCTTTACACAGATCAATTTAACTATGTACATTCTAAACTCCTCTCTGATATTTCTTCCACTGTGGTGTCAATAGATTATGTTATTAGAGCATGTCAGTTTGCTTAGGGCAATTTGTTCCCTTGCTTTTTCATGTTGTGTTTCTACCTATCTGAGACAGTACTTTCTACCCTGTGGACTTATAGTGTCCCTAAAGGTTTCCAGTACATCATTGCTTAGAGGGAGGCAAGTAATAACAATGACTAATACAAACAATATATAGCACTTAACAAAATATTTCCTACTGTGATGTCTACAATGATAATTATCACAATAAACAGAAATGATATGATCAGTTAATGCCTAAAAGAAAGACAGCAACTTTGCAAAAGGGGTTACAATTTCAAATGGTGGACAGGGAGAGAACAGAAGTGATAGAGGATGTGATGATTTTGAGAAAGAAGGAAGGAAGACAGAAGTAAACAATTAAAGGAAGAGTGAAAGGGAGAACAATAGAGGTTGGTTCTTAGCAGAAGAGAAGAGAGAATCAAAGGAAACAGGAGAAATACATACATATATGTACGTAAATACATAGTAAATTTTTTTTAAATAAAAATAAAAGAATACAAGAGAAAACTAAAATATACTAATCAAACATCCTAGTTCACACACACACAAATTAATCCATGAAAAATAACTGGCTTCAAAAATGCTTGAAATGAAAAAAATAAATCTAAGTATGCATAAATGCCCATGTACTGTTAAGGTCACAATTAAACAGAGAAAAAGAATGAAAAACAAAAAAATCCTGATGAAAAATTAAAGAATTCTTTCTGTTGGAGTTCAAAAGATTCTCAGCTTATCTCCTCAGTAAGTTTAGGTGGGGTCCTTGGAGCATGATGCTCATTCTCCAGATTGCTGGAGTGAGAGAAGTAATCACTAGGTGGAATTTCTGGAGGCAGGGTTTAGGCTTAGGTGGGCTGTAGGCTCTTTGCTGAATGCCAATGAGTCTGGAGATTTTAAATCTGCACACCTCCAGTGCCCAGTACTTGCTCATTGATGCTGGAAGACTCTACTCCTTGGACCTCCCCTGGGTTCCACTCATGTGGTAGGGTAGCCAGTTCTAAGTCCCCTATGTCACCTGCAGACCCCATGTTTCCTGGTCTTGGGTTCAATCTCTAATCTCTCCTGGCCCCACCCTTCTGAATTCCCAGCCAGATGCATCCCTTCCAGCAAGTCTTGTAAACAGGTATTGTATTAGAGAGGAAGGGGTAGAGCTGGGTAGGTCTTATGCTGTGTGGCCCAGTATTTGAACATATCACAAACTAATCTTTCTCTGTTCTGCTTTCCAGCCTAATTCTGCTTAGGATGAGGACTCCTACCCCCCAAAATTAAAGTTCTTCCACTGTACTAAGGGAATAATGATCAATGTACTTTAGTTCTCTAATATTTGATCTGATATCAATTCCTTAATTCTATAAACAAGTAGAAAACTTTTCTTCTATAAAATTTTTCAAAAAACTACTTTGTCATATTTTGTGGGGGGTCATCCATTATGCATTTATTTCCTGAGAGAGACCATAGGAACATGCACTACTTGATGGCAGAAATTACCTTTAATTGAATATTTTATGTTATACATAAAATTGTATCATTTGTAGAATGAATTATAGCATAGGTCCTTTTGGTAATCTAATAAATAATGCAAATAACAACTAGTCAAAATAAACCACAAGTAAACATACATTCCAGTATTTGGATATAATTGTTGTGGGTTTAACAAACCTTCAATCGCTCCATTAGCTGCCTAGACTTTAGAGACCCCAAGTCACAACCTCTAAAATGGGGCTATTGACAAGTCATTGACTTCCCTTGTTTCTGTTATCACACTGTTAGAGACCAATTGCAGTATGGCCAAACATTATAGTCCTACAACTATTATTTTGAAATAATAGTAAGTACAAAGGCTTCTTGACTTACAAAGGGGTTATATCTGAATAAACCTATCATATTTTATATAACAAATAGAAAATGCATTTAGTACACCTGACTTAAAGAACATCATAGCTTGCAAAGCAGCATACTGGAGAGTTGTTGATACTATTTCCTTATGATCAAGTGACTGGCAGCCATTGCCCAGATCCTCCAGATAACTTTTTACCACATTTGTGGGGTTTGGTTGCCCAACATTTAATTTTCCATGATGAAATTTGTTTAATATGCTTTGAAGAAAATTTACCCTAATGTTACTATGATATTTCAGCAGATATCTAATAGGTTTCTTCTGCCACATGGGTTCTTTCTCCAATTGTAACCATCAAGTGGTTGAACCATAACTTTAATCAGTTGGATACTATCTTCCAGATATGATAGCCAGAACATGGAAAGAAAAGCATGTAAATTCGGGGATTGGTTCTTGAAAGAGAAAGAGATAAACTTCTGTTACTAAGATGTTCCAGAGTTTTCTGATGGAATTGATTCCATGACTTTTACAAAGTCCTCATTAAGTTTTTTTAGTAAGTTCTGTTTGGCCTGAGTTAAATATCAACTAACACGCCAGGATATGCACACATTAATACATAAACAGACATTAATCCCCATCTCAACATAATAATTTCTAATTATCTACTTCCCTTCTAGAGCAAGCAGAAAGAATAACACAACACGGTCCTGAGACAGGAAGGAAAGTAGGGGAGATGAGCACTGGGGAGTCGAGCATCACAGAGAGCCAGAGGGGCAGTAGATACTGCTATAACTGAGGAGATAACTAAGTTCTGTAAACCCACCATTTTTTCCTTTTCAGGTTAATTGTGAAGTTGACCCCCTTTACAGCACCATCATTTTCATCTTTATCTTCCTCATTTACATCCTTCATGTCTTCATAGGGCATAATAGTCTTTAAGGCAAATTCTTTAACATTAGCATGTTATTTCTACTCTGTGACAATAGAAATCAGTATTTATTTATAACACAGTGAGGTCAAGACATAAAGTTTACAGTTCAATTCCCTGCTCTACCCTTACTAGTTATGTTACCATGAGTTTAATAAGACTTTTCTCAACTTTGGATTCTTCATTTTTGGAAAGAGGATACCTGCATGGTGGTATTATGAAGATTCAATTAAATAGTCTACATAATGGACTTGGCCCAATGCTTGCATTGTGGTTAGAACAAAACAAAAATACTTGGAGTTGTATTATTCTTGTGAAAATCTCTTCAGTGACAGATAAGTAAACCTTTAAACCAATGCTTAATTTTATCCAATTAACAAATTAAGTAGATAATAAAATATGACCATGTGTTTTAGCTCTGAGATTAGAATTCCACCATCAGTTTTAAATACACATAACAATTAATTGGTTATCTATAGTGCATGAGGAGAAGGTGTAAGATTACATTGAAGGATGGAATTTTAACTATGAGAATTATGCTATTACTCCCAAGAAAAAAATAATCTGAGAGAAATGAATCTTTATGAAAGACATCAGTCTTTACATTTGTACTCTAAATATTCTCTAAGGAAAACATGTTCTTGAGTTTTGCAGAGAAGATCTGGAAATTCCTGCAAAGGAAATCAAAGCGTTCTACAATAATTATACATTCGTGGAAATATGAGACAAGCCAGAACAGTCACACTTTGAATCAATGTTTTTTCTAAAGTGCTTGAGAGTCCATGAAACAGAAAAGGATTTTTAAATATGTGGAGAGAAATGTGTCTAGTGCATAAAAGCAATGCATTTACCTTACTGGAAAGAAGGATATTCTGAAGACCCTAATCTTGTGATTTGAATTGACTTTGTTCACTTCATAGAAGTCATTCAAAACACAATAGTCCCTTCTAATGAAAAGTGAGGTACAGAGTGCACATAATAAAAAAGAAAGTGTAGGCTCAGGGTTTGTGGAGAAAAAATAATATTTTCATGAAGTTTTAGAAGAAGAAAGAGCTTTAGAGGTGTTAGCCAATTTTAATTTTTGTTTTAGAATGAGGAAATGGAGAGTCAGATTCAATGCATTTTCAAGTCAATACAATTAAGGACAAAACCAAGTTCAGACCTTCTAATTCAATTTTTTTTAAAGGGAATCCTCTTTCCAATCTGTTGAATTTTCATAAGAGGTTTGAAAATTCAATGACTTTTTGATAGCATTTTCGTGGATTTGAAAAAGCTCAGTGAATATTTGTTCAGATCCGGCCCCAAATGTGGCACCACACGTATCATGTATCCAATTGTTTCTCCATTTCCAAGAAGTTAAAACAGTTGTGAGAAGATATTCAAGAACACTAGTGTAGTAGAGCATTATACATAAAATTTTTAAATTCCAAGGTAGTCTGCAAAGTGGCACTTTAATGGCAACAGTTAATTTCATTGCCATTTACATCAGTATCGGTATATATATTCTCCCCTGCATAAAATAATAGTGGACTTGGTGAAGGATCTATCTAAAAGTTGTCTTTACTCTCCCAGACATGGGATGGGAATAACTGAGGAAACAAATGCTGGCAGAATTGACCAAAAAATATTGATCTTCTTTCACACCAGATCCAGAGTCCCAGTTACCACGATGTCACACTTAGCTCTCTGGTCACTCTTCTGGTCACCCCGTTGTCTCACATTAGCTAGAATTCTCAAAGTTGACCTAGTTTTGTCTTGATAGTTACTACTCAAGGGCTCCTGTTGTTTTTATATATATTTGATGTTCTTATTATCTACAACATTTTATCAATTGATCAACTTGTGACTCAATTTTTCTGATTATTCAGGGCTTAATGCAAATATCTTTTCCACCACCAGTTTCCTCCTCCACCTGTACCAAGCATTTTCTGACTTGTAGCCTATTTTATATTCTACCTCACTTACTACTACTATTTGAGATTATTTTACTTAGTTCTAAATTTACACATACTTTACCTTTCCCCCAGAAGGAAATAGAATGCTTCATGAAGGCAGAGGCCTCCTAGATTTTTTTTTTTTTATTGCTATATTCCCTATACCAAAATATGCCTTCAGTGTGATAGGGAATTCATTGTGTTTGGAGTATATGTACCTGCCCTATCATTCTAATTTCTTCTTGAGATATTTAATTTCTAATTTTACACTGTTGCAGAGCATTGATTGACTTACTTAAAGACTTTAGGAGTCTGATTAATAGTTGCCTAAGGAGAACTTCCTCTCCATCTGCACTATATATTTTGAGAGGAAATTGAGAAAGCAATGTGGTTTTAACTACCTCCTGCAATCTCCCTGATTACATAATTACCAACTCCTTGGCTTCTTCATTCTGTTAAATTTATTCCCTTTGTAACATCTACTGGTAATTGAAGTAGGGGCCATTTTAAATTAAGGTAATATGTATAGGAAAATACAGAAAATACAAAGAGTAAATAGGATTTGATTGCTGTTGCTCCATCATTAGTTAGAAAATCCATACTTGTATTTTTCTTCCAATCTTTGGGAATCAGAATGTATTAGTTTCATGTGGCTTCTGTGACAAAGTATCACAAACAACGTAACTTAAAACAACATAAACTTTTTCTCTTACAGATCTGGAGTCAAAAATCCAAAATCAAGATGTAGGCAGGGCTGCACTCCTCTGGATGCCCCATGGAGAATCCATTCCTTCTTCTCAGTTCTGGTGGCCTTTGGCATTCTCTGACTTGTGGCCTCATCTCTTCTACATCTTCACATCCCTTCCCCTCTCTCTCCCTGCATACATGCATACATATGGATATCTAGCATCCTTCCGCCTTCTTTTCAATGGGATATAAAAGACAGTATTTATGGCCATCCCAGATAATCCAGGACCATTCTTTTACGTCATGATCCTTCATTTAATTACATCTGTAGAACTTTACCACATAAGGTAACAGTCCCAGGTTCTCTGCAATAAGACCTGATATCTTTGAAAGCCACCATTTCACTCTCCTACAGAGTTAGAATGAATATTGTTAACTGGATTCTCTCATGACATGAATGTTCACAATGGCCTTGCCAGTAAGTGACCTCTCTCCCCATTTTCCTTTCCTCCTTTTCCTCCTTTTCCTCCTCCGCCACCCCATTCCTTGCTGACCCAAGTTTGAGGCCTCATATATGCCTAAGAACTAAAACCAAATTCTAAGCCATATTTTCTTGTACGTCTCTCAGTTATTCAGGGCCTGGCAGGGCCACTTTTCTTTCCTCTGAAGAGGGGTATCAAATTTGGTTATCATTCTCTCTTCTACCTAAATTCATTGATGAAATGTTACACTTTCTTTCTGGAAGTATAATATCATCACACACTGCAGAGCATGTCAAACTGGGCATCTTTCAGGGTGAATAAATTTCAAGAGAGCATTCAGTGTGGACAATCATTCATCTTCTATAGCAATGTTTCTCTCTTCCAATAGAAATTCCATTCTTCCTACTTCATAGATCTTCCTGAATCTCCTCTAATTAACATAATGTCACTCTATTCACTCCAACCATGTTTAGTTTTTCTTTATCTTCTTATATGCTGAAGGAAGATTCTTCACTTTGCTTGATTTTTGAGGGAAAAATCTTTCCTACAAAATATGGGCTATGTTTGTTTGATGGCTCTCCAAAAGAAACTAATATAATTACAAAACTACAAATCAGTAGTCCTAGTATGAGAAGGATTAAGGAGATAAAGTCAGAAAAAGATGAAAAGATGTATGATTGAATTTTTCTATGTTCACAATTTTTTTTGTATCCCAGCATAAACTCTAAACCATGATATCCAACATGATTTAAAAGTTTAATAGTCACCTCGGGCATAACTAAACTCCTGAGTCCCATCTCTCCATATAACTGTTACTCTTTCAGTTTTCTTCATTTAGTAATGGAGAATTCTTTGTATTGAGTTGCCCCCCAAAACTATGGAAGTCAACTTGACTCCTTCCTCTTAAATCACACACACACTCTCTCCATAAATTCTGCATTCTCTCTCTTATTTACCTTGAATTAAAGCTCTTCTGATCACCTCCACTGCCATTGCCACAACTTTGGACCATTTTGCCATATTCTCTTACCTAGATTATTGTGGATCTCTCATGCTCATTGTTTCTGTCTCCATTCTTTACATCCTATAGTTTATGGTCTACACAGAAGGAACTATCACAGTCACTTCTGTCTCAAAACCAGTGCCCCCCCATCACTGAAAATAATCCCTGAATATGGCTTATAAATCCAAAGTTGACTTTGTCTCAAATGTCTCTTTGTCTTCATTTTTCCTGCTTCTGCTTTTCTTATGATGCTCCAGATTCAAGAGTCACTCAATACCTAGGAAAGAACAAACTCAAACATTTGAAATAGGTCCCCTTTTAGGTTCTTTGTATGTTCTCTTTCTTCTGCACAAATTTTTATTGTGCTTCTAGGGGCAAGACTTACAGTCACACTATGACACTCTCTATCTGATGCCTCATTTTCTACCAGAGGCCTTACTTAAAATAGTAAACCCCACCACTCTCTAGACACCACACACTGCCTAATTTTTAATTCACAGCAGGCAACACTGCCTGACAAATTACACATCAACTTTGTATGTTGGGTTTGTTTTGCATCTTTTCTATGAGGATAAGGATAGGTCTGTTTTCATATTTGGTGGAATCCCCAATTCTTAGAGCAGTGGTTGACACATATTCAGAACACAGTTTAATTATTTGTCCAATAAATGAGTGAACATATAAAGTATTATGAGCACTGTGCTTTGAGAATGGAGTGAGGTGGGATTGAGAATAAGTGATAGCGTCAAAGAAAACTTGAGTCTGAGTATTTTTCTGGTTCTGCTCACCTTAACTTTGACAAATTGGGTATCTTATAAATATATAACACACACACACAACACACAACACACACAAGACAGTGCTTGATTTACTATGGTTCAGCTTAGAATTTGTTGACTTCATGATGGTGTGAAAACTGTGTGCTTTTGGAGGAACTATACATTGAATTTTGTATTTCTCTTTCTGGGCTAGCACTTGACAGTAAGATACTGTCTCACAATGCTGGGCAGCAGCAGTGAGCCACAGCTCCCTGTCAGCCACATGACCACAAGAATAACCAGCTATTAGTCTGTAATATACTGGGTTGCCAGGTTGAGATGTTCAATAGGTTAGGTATATTAAATGTGTTTTCAACTCACAGTATTTTCAGTATGAAACCTCATTGTAAGTTGGGGAGTATATGGGAGAAACAGAGATCAAGAATCATATACATAAATCTTTTGGTACAGTAAATGACTTCTGAAAGTCAATAAAGAACCAAAAACCAAAAAAAATTAACATCAATCCACATATACACAGACACCTAACCCAATTAATAAATGGTCAAATGAGCTGAACAAACACTTCTCAAAAGAAGTACAAATGGCCAATAATTATATAAAAAAAAAATAGAGTTCAACATCTTAAGCCATCAGGGAAATGTAAATCAAAACTACATTGAGATTCCATCTCAGTTCAGTTAGAATGGTAATCATCAGGAATACAAATAACACCTGGAATGGTGTCACATACCTATAATCCCAGCAACTTGGGATCTTGAGGCAAGAGATTGCAAGTTCAAAGCCAGCCTGAGAAATTTAATGAGGTTTTCAGCAACTTAGCAAAACCCTGTCTCAAAATAAAAAAAAATAAATAAAAAGATCTGGCAATGTAGCTTAGTGGTAAAGCGTTGCTGGGTTCAATCCTCAATACCACCCACCCAATAATAACAATAAACACTGGGAAGGATGTGGGGAAAAGGAACCCTAATATACTGTTGGTGGGAATGTAAATTAGTACAGTCAATATAGAAATCAAATCAATATGGAGGTTCCTCAAAAAACTAAAGAAAGATCTATTGCACAATCCAACTATACTACTCCTCAGTATATATCCAAAAGAATTAAAGTCATCCTATTGTAGAGATACCTGCATTTCTGTATTTGTTGTGGCACAATTCATAATAGACAAGTTATGAAAACAGCCTAGATGCCTATAATCAGATGAATTGATAAAGAAAATGTGGCATATATGTAAAATAGAATATTATTCAGCCCAAAAGAACAAAATCAGAAAATGGATGGAATTAGAGATCATCATTTTAAGCAAAACAAACCAAACTCATAAAGACAAGTATCACATATTTTCTTCCATGTGTGAAATCTCAAAAAACAAAAACAAAGAAAACCAAAAACATTGGCATAAATATAGAAGAGAGCCCCTTAGTGGAGAAGAAGGGGATCAAGGGAGGGGAGACTAATGCTGGGTAATGAAAATGATCAAAATATGTCATATGCATGTGCAAACAGGCCACAATAAAACACACTATTATGCATAATTAATATGCACTCGAACACAAAACCCACTATTGTATATGATTTTTATGCACTTTTTTGGCACTGTCCTTTTTAGCTCTTTCTTCTGGTTTCCTTATTTTCTGTTTGCTTGTTTGTTTGATTTTTAGTACATCCTTGAACCCAAGGATGCTTAACCACTGAGCCACATCCCCAACCCTTATTATTTTTTTTAATTTGAGACAGGGTCTTGCTAAATTGCTTAGGGCCTTGCAAAGTTGGTAAGGCTGGCTTTGAGTTCACCATCCTTCTGCTGCAGCCTCCCAAGTCTCTGGGATTACAGGCATGCACGGCCACACTTGGCACTTCGACCCTTCCTTTTCTGTGTGTCTCACTCATCTTACCTAGATCATGTCTTGGCTGGTGTCTGAACAACTCCATTGCTACCAGGAAGAATCCTGGTAAGACCCATAAAAGGCTTTCCCACCAAGATTAGTGAAGTGTCTATGCCTATGTTCGTCTGCAAGTTTGGCATGTTATAACCAGTAGACTTTTTTCAGCAAATTTTAGGCATCATTTCTCTCCCAGCATGGACCTTGATTTATATTGAGATCTAGATTCAGGTTGGGAACTGCCACTGAAATTAGTGCTGCATGAGGCAGCTTACCAGGAGCCTCCCGCTGCTACCTATAAAGGGTGACTCAAATCTTAGAGCTGAGTATGGGACTGAACATGAGAGTTTAATTTAAATGCCTCTGCTGATGTGCTAAGTTCTGAAAGGCATGTTCTCTGCTGCACACTTGCACCTTGTGCTGCCATGCTGTCTGTTGACTCTCACTCAACTGCACTAAGGCGGAGCAGGGAAAAGAGGGCCTGTATTAGAATCAACATGCTGTATCACTAGCATAGTGTTAGGAGCTTGGCTTCTGGAAGCAGACTGCCTAAAATTGCATGCTGACTTCATAGATGTTTAGCATCCGGGCCTTGGGCAATTGATGAATAGGCTCAATTTGCTCATCTGTAAAATCAGGATGACCTTTTATAGTCCTCATCTCTTTGAGTCATTGTGAAGATTAAACAATATATTTAAGAAAAGCACTTAAGAACACTGCCTAGAATGCAGTGACTTTGATCACTAAGTACAGATAAGTATTATCAGGCATAAAATAAGGTGCAAGTGGCCATTTAAGGAATGTGGAATCTCCTAATGAGACAAACTTGTAAATAACTAACAGAGCAGGGTGGAAGCAGAAACAGAATGTACATAAACAAATGCAATATACTATAGGAGAAAGAAAAATTCACCAAAGTTTGAGGATGGAAGGGAGGAATATATCATAAAAGAGAAAATGAATTATATGTAAATTGAGGGAAGCAGTATTTGGCATTGTAAGCAAAGACATAGGTACTATTAAAAACTATCTTTCTTAATATGAAAGCTGTAGAAGACTTTTATCTTACTTGAAGGATCTTTCAGTCCATGATTGAGGAACTTATATTCATGCATGGCCCTGGTCAGTGAGCACTGGGGGCCAGGAGCATTCCCTGTGCAATGGGTTCTAAACCAAGAAATTAGCTTTTAACAGGATCATGAGCACAGGGTTGCTTTCTCTATTCTACTGATGAGAGAATGGAGCTCAGGTGGGTCAGGTAAACAAAACTTCCCTTAGCTAGTAGAACCTGGGTGTAAATCCAGATGCAAATAGCTGTGAATTCTGCATACTTTCTACAGTGTTGTGTTATCTACTAATAGATGAAAAGATTCCTTTTTTTTTTCTTTTTTTCCTAAATGGATACATATTCCAGATTCTCTCTTGGGGACTAATTCTGTATACAACATCATTTTTCATGACATGACACATAAAAATCATGGCAATATTTTCAGATATGCAGGAAAAAGAAAAGATGAGGTTTGAGGTTGCCCTAGTCTCTGGCTGCCTTAATCCCTGCAGAACTGAGGAAAAAAATCTCTTAACACGTCTTCCTTCTTGGTGCAGAGAGGCACAAATCTGGGCTAAAGGAGCTGCTTCTGCTTCCTTCGGGTTTTCCTAAAGCACAGAATGGCAGATGGCACAGAAATACCCACCATGAGTCCTGCTTAAGAAGTCACCACCCTTTCTTCTTTGCCATTGCTGTGGTTTGTATATAGATGTGGTTTGAGTATGTCCCCCACGGCTTTGTGTCTTGAAATTTACTCGGAGTACGAAAACTTTGATCAGTCCATGGTGTGGAGGTGGAGTCTTTGGGAGGTGATTAAGGTTAGATAAGGTACTGAGGGTGGAGCCCCAGGATTGAGTCCTGATGACTTTATACAAAAAAGGATAGAAACCAGGAAAGTGACAGACACATGCATGTGCTCCCTGTCTCTCGCTGTACAATGCCCAGCACCACCAGAAAGCCATTGCCAGATGCAGCCCTTCAGCTTTGGACTTCCAGAACCAGGAGCCAAGCCTCAGTATTGTGTTGTCAGCAACAGATAAAGGACTGATGCAGCTACATGAGTGAAAGCTGTCTGCAGAGCACATTTCAGGAATTGAGCATTCTCTACACGATCATTCTACATTTTGACTATGCCACCAAACACCAGATATATTTATATCACACAAGTGCTAATGTTTAAAAGGAAAACCTTTTAATTCAGTTTTCACATTATTGCAAATGATGGGAAAAGATCATTATGTTTCTCTCCTATGGCTAGGAAGGCAGCCTTTTTATTCTCGCCAGTCATCAAGAGGATCTGGTGTTTCTACACTTGTGATGATTATCATTTAGGACCTGCAGTGCCTGGCATACATCTAGGAGGATGAGACATCTTCCTATAACTAGATGCAGAATGGTGTGGCTTTCACTTTTCTGACCAAATAAACTTAGTATCTCTCTTACCTTACATGTCTTGATAATCCTGTATCCAACTGCTTATGGAAATTTCTTCAATATCTGTTACATTAACCAGTTTGAAACCAGGTCCAGCCCTGTACTTACAATTGTTATTCTTTGACCCTCTTTACTCATACTGAGCCTTATGTTCTGGGTCTTCTTTCATTGCTTATTGGAATTCATTCTGTTTAATGACCATCAGACACATGAAAACATATACCCTCCATGCAGCAGGTCTCTTTGAAAACAACACTGAGCATAGTTCCAGGCCAATTCTTACCTGGGTGAGTGGCAAGAGACAGGGAAGGGAGGACAAGAATAGCTTCAATAGAGGCAGCTGGGTAGAAATTGTAGGAGGTAAGTGGGCTGATTCCCCATAGATGTCAGATCCTGACTCAAAAAGAAAAGTTAGCTTTTATAGAGCATGTTATGGTTTGTATAGAATTTCTTACATCTTGTTATCTGTTTTGAACTTAAATAAATGAGTTTAATGTCGATATCTTGGGGCTTCAGAAAGACTACTTTCTGTATTGCACTGATGCTGTGAGCTCTAAGGACCAACCATTGACTTCAGTTGTTTAAGAGGCCTATATTCTAAAAACATCAGTGGTGTCTCATGCGTTATCATCAGCTTCCAGGATGTCTAAACTAAGAGAATTCAGGTCCTTCAGGTAGTCCACTTCCTGAGACTGTGACATGATATTTTCAAATTACAGAAGAGGCTACAAGGATCATCATCTAGTAAGAACTGAGAGGTGGAAAGGGACTCAAGGTCCAAAAATGATTTTTTGAAGGAGAAGAAAAATACAGTTAAAATGGACAGGGAAAGTAAGAAGGTGTCTAGCCAAAAAACTTGGTCATGGGTTAAGTGTAATTAATAATTAATAGATTAATAAGAGTCTATAAAGGGAGCATATGCCTATGGTTAGGGTCTCCAAGTTAATGCAATTTAGAATTAGAAATGTTAATGTTCTATTATCTAGAAATGAGTAATGATTAGTAGGTGGCAAAGTTGTAGCAGAGAAAAAAATAATCCTAACCATGCTGGAAAGTGATTCGGACACAAACTTTTTAAGCAAGAAAGAAGATGAAAGAGATTTCTTGGAACATCAGCCATGGTTACCTACATTCTGTGCATCCCAGGAGGCCTGGGGGAGTACAGAAGGCAAGAATAAGTGTGCAGAGGAGATTCATTATTAAGCTATATTTGGTGACAAGGCCAAAAACCATTAGCTCTTAGTCTTATTAGGAGAAAGTCTCTCCCTTCACTCAAGTCCTCAATCGCCTCAGGAATAGAATAGTAATCTTTCAAGAACATATTTCCTGGTTTCTATTTTCAATGAATCCACTCATAAATGTACCACCAATGCCACACACATAATTCATTCTGTCTCTCTCTCTCTCTCTCCTTCTTATTCACAGACACCTGTAGTTACCCTCCTATTTCTGGAGGGTAAGTTTCCATTCCTAGACACTCTAACCTCTCAATAACCTGGATTCAAGATGAGATAAAAAGGGGCTTAAATGTGTTAGGACTGGGTAGAGTGTGGAAAAGGTAGATTCTCCTTAGAATTACAAGATCAATCCCATTTAAAATAGCATAAATAGGTGACCCCCACCACGACCCCATCATATGAAGAGGCTAGAGGTTCTGAGGTCTCATAATAACTAGTAAGAAGCCCCAGACTCATTCTTTGTCTCCTACACTTTAAATCTCCATAAAACTTGCACATTCTCTATTATCCTCTGATTCATAATTTTTTGAAACCTTCCCATTGTGTCCTCTGAAATTCATAGTCCATCATTAGCAAAAATCCAGATGTCCTCAGGTTGTTCTCTAAATGTTTCCTTTATCTTCCTGACAATGTTGCTTCCCCTATGAGCCTCTGGAAGTGTGGCCATTTCTCTCCTACAGGTCTCAAATCACCTGGAAATAGGGCAGCCATTTTCCTTTTCCCTCCCAAGCTTCTGACATTTTCCTCAAAATCCACAGTGTATCATCTCTGGTCATCATTTTATGTCATCCACTTTCCACTCTTCACTGTTGTTCCTATTTACCTGTCTTTCAGTTGCTTCCCTTGATGTATAAATAGTTTCAGCTCTTGGTTTGATGGTACTGTGTCTAAGATGACTTAATTCTCAGCAATTTCAGTGTATGTGCAAAGAATCTTTCCAATGCTTCTTGGCCTCAGTTCTTTGGGCTCCTGGCTTCTAAGTATCTGGGTCTCTATGCTACCTTAGCTCACACCCTAAGTCAACTGCAACCCACCTTCCACTTCAGATGTGGTGAACTCCCACCATCATTACCTTTCTTTTCCACATCAATCCCTCTATTACTGAGATTTCAATAATCATCAGATCCTACTAGGACTTCTATTCTTTGATTCTGTCAAATTTGCACTGCCTTTTCCAAGAAACCTCTTATATTCTTTCTTTCTATTAACACTGAATAGTGTTAATTCAAAGATCAGTCATCATAATCATTTTCTTCTCTTTAATTCTCTTGCCTTTCAGTCATTATTATTTCCTAAAACACATGCTGGTTCAACTCAAATCCTCACCCATCACCCATAAAGTGTGTAGAACCATCAGTTTACTGCACCAGGAAAAACTTTATCATACTGGTAGGTCCCTTTACTAAATTTAATTAACTCATCTATTTTGCAGTACTAGGGATTGAACCCACAGTGCCCTACTGCAGAGCCACATTCCCGGCTCATTTTATTTTGGGAACAGATCTTGTGGAGTTGCTGAGGCTGGCCTCGAACTTGTGATTCTCTGATGCATCTCTTGAGTTGCTGGGATTAGAGGTATGCCGCTGGTAGGTCCCACTTAAACTTAAAACCAAAAGATAGGCCCTGAAGTGTGCTTAGTAATCACACTCCATAGTGTTGGCCAATCCAGCCTCTTGCTACTCTACCATAGCACTCTGTTGATGATCTGGTTTCTGATTTGACAAAGAAAACTGAAGCAACTGGAGGAAAATTTCCACTCACATCAACTATACATAGATTCTCAAACAAAATGTGAATCTTGTCACTATATTTGAGCTATATGCACCTCTAAGTAAAATGCAATTCCTCTATTTGTGCACTAAATCCTACCCCTTCTTGCCTACTCAAAAGATAGCATTGAAACTATCGTCTCTTTCTGTTTCTCTCATTTTAGTTGATTTTCCTCTCTATTGGCACCATTCCCATCAATAATCAAACATGCTACCATTTTTCTATTTTAAAGGAAAAAAATCCTTTTATGTCATTTCTCGTATCAGTTTTGTATCATTTCTCCAACTCCCTTTACAGCTATGTCTTTATAATATATATCCTGTCTGCCTCTGTTCCCTCTTTTCCTATTCTCTTTTAAACCTACCACCTCAGGCTTCTTTTCCCTTCAACGGAAGTATTTTCTTGTCAAGGTCATGCTATGCAAAAAGCAACTGGACCCTCTCAGTCTTCCTCATATTTGACTCACAGTAGTTGTTCGCATAAGGCGGTCACTACCTCCTCCTCACACACTCCAGACATTTGGCCTTAAGAATATTATTGTCTTGGCTTTCTTCATGTCTCACATGTCACTTCCCAACCCCTCTTTACTGGCTTTTCCTTTCATGATTTTTTGGGGGGATTGGGGAAATGATACCAGGAAAGCTAACCAGTGAGCCACATGCCTAGCCCTTTTTATATTTTATTTTGAGACAGGATTTTGCTAAGTTACTTAGGGCCTCTCTCAGTTAATGAGGCTGGCCTGGAACTTGTTATCCTCCTCTTCAGTCTCCCATCTCAAACTTAGCATGTCCAGTTCTGACCTGCCTTCTAAATTTTACCCATCTGCAGATGTCACCAACTCAGTTATGAAAGTTCTGTTCTTCTAGATTCTGGGACTAAAAATCTTGGATCGTCTTAGAGCTTATTCTTTTCCTTTCAATCTCTACGTTTGATTGCAGTAGAAATTCTATTTGTTCTACCTTCATAATTCATCCAGGATTTTACCATGTTTTATCACCTGTGGGAACTTCCTCCCAGGTCGCCTGGTTTCCACCTTGATCTCCTGTGCTCTATTCTCAACATAGCAGTTGGAGCAATTCTATCAGTAAGTCAGCCAATATTATTTCTTTGTCCTAAACTTCCTCTGTCTCCTATCTCATACAGTTTAGAACTTGAATGCCTTTCTTCACCCTAAAACATTTGTACTTCTCTGGGATCAACTCAACTACTCATTCTTCTCCAGAAAAATCTGACTTCTTGCTATCTGTTATGGTTTAGATACAAGATGCCCCCAAGAGCTCATGCGTAAGACAATGCAATAAAGTTTAGAGATGTAATGATTGGGTTATGAGAGCCTTAACCAAATCAGTGCACTAATTCACTTGAATGGATTAACTGGATGGTAACTGTAAGCAGGTAGGATGTGGCTGGAGGGGGGGGGCATGGGTCCTCCCCACTCATCTGCCATAGTGTTCTGCCTCACCTCAGACCCAGAGCAATGGAGTTGGCCATCTATGGACTGAGACCTCTGAATCCTTGAGCACCAAATAAACTTTTCCTTCTCTGAAATTGTTCTTGCTAGGTCTATTGGTCACAGTGGCAAGAATGCTGACTAAAATGCTATTGTTCTCGCACCAGCTTCCCTGCCTTATTGACTTTTATGTGAGCTATTCCTCTTCTTACGTGTACTCTTCCTCCAATGTTACACCTATCAAATTCACTTGCTTTCTAAAACCATTTGCTTAAACATCACCTTCACAGTGAGGTCATTGATTACCCACTTAAAATGATGTCCAGTCCTGACCCACCCCACCCTCACACCAGCCTCTTCCTCTGCTCTTCCCACCCCCAAATACTCATCATTTTTAACATGTACCATTTTGAAAATTCTATGGATATGTTATCATTTACTCCTTATGTCCTTTTCTATAATGCAGGAATCATAAGAGCAAAATATTGTTTTCAGTCAAAAGTACCAATTTCTTAGAATGATGTTTAGGACATAAGTGCTCAACAAATAGCTATAGAATAAATGGATGATTGAAAACATGCATCAATTGGCTATTCTTAGCTTTGTTCTAAACTAAAGGTATCTAGAGAGAGGACAGAGTGTTCAGTATACAAAAGGAATGGATTTGAGATAGTCTGTTGATATTAATTAATAATGTTAACTTTTATAAGTTATTTATCTTTATCAAGAAAATTGGCATAAGAGTATATACTTGTTAGATTTGTTTTGAAGAAGAAAAAAGAAATAAAATAAGTCAAGCATTTAGTATAGTCCCTGGTATGCAGTAAGCACTCAGTAAATGCTGACGATTACTGCGTACTTTGTACTTAGTAGCCACTTTCATTTTACTTCTTCTGCTTCCTTCAAAGACAAGTAGTTAGTAATTGTGTTACTTTTGTAACAGAAGTCAGCATTTCTGGGACATATGGGGCCAAGAAGAACGTCTGATCAGATTGTCGATAGTGTTCCTTACTTTAATGGGTAAGCACATTGTTTGCACAGGAAAGAAAACAATTGTTTCTGTGTGATTTTTTTTTTTTTTTTTGTCTGAATAGCTCCAACAGTTCCTACTCTATTTTCAAACTCTGGTTCATATAGGATTAATGTTTCTGCTGTATGTATTAGACAGAAATAAGGTTGGGTTTCCTCTCTCTGACAGCCTGACTATAAGCCTTCTAACGGTAAACAAAAAGCACTCCTACATAGAACATGAATTCTATTTCTTTTGTAGGTTGCCATACTACCAAGAGCACAAATTAGCCTCAATAAGTGAAGAGACTATGCTCTTGGGAGTGGCATGACATGGGCAGAAATGATCAAAAGTGTTCATGCTGGATGGACAAAGCCTTCAAAATGGAAAATGGGCCAAAAAAAAAAAAAAAAAAAAAAAAAAAAAGAAAAAACTGGTAAAATTTCCAACAAAAACAACGTATTTTATAGGGTTTTTTTTTTTTTTTTTTTTTTTCCTTAATTCCTAAGTCACTGATTAGTTGAGAAAGAATAAAAGACATGGTAAGGATTTTTTTTAAATCAGATAAACTAAGAACCTACTCAAGGTTTTGATCATGCTGAGGTTTGAAAAGAAATTGCAAATGAAATTGAATTTGGCAGATATTTCTATCCATTTAATTTCTTCATTTGGCAAAGTCACTTTCTTAAAAATGATTGGTTGCAAAGAACAGGAAAAAAAGGTTATTAACAGATCTGTTCATTCATGGAGTCATTGTATGTCACAGTAGGAGGGAATCTTTTGAATCATATTTTTTTCATCAGTCACGTCTTGTCCAATGTCACATGGGAGTTGGGCCCAGCTAGAGTTCCCCCAGAAATTTGGTACAGGATTTTTATACTCCACTCATGCTTCATTTCCTAGTGTATCATTTCAGAGTTGGTAACACTAACTTCATGACTTCTAGAAGAAACAATGTCGAAAACAGAAAAGTTCTCTTGCATTTGGTTGAATTCCCTAAGAATTGATCGTGAAATATCGGTGTTAGAGTTTAAGGAGAGAAGGAAAGTATATTCAGAAGGAGGTCTGGCATAACTGGACTCAAATCTGGGTCTTTAGAAGAGTTGCAATGCAATGGCAGAAAACTTATCTGTGCAACAGAGATAAATTTATCTTGCTCAGATGATTGATGAGCAAGACTGATTAGGCATGAATCATGCAAAATCTTTTAGCCCCATGCCTGGTATATAGCAGGTGTTTAGTACATGTTATCTATCTCCCTTTTTCTCATTAATAATTATCTGGAGATTCATATAGATAGTTGAGTTTATTAATAGTTATTTCATTTTTACTGCAAAATGGTATTCCATGATATGGATATACCATAGGATTAGGGTTGTTTTAGTTTAGTTTTGTTTTTTTAAAAATCATGACTACAGTTTGTTTAACCATTTGATGATTTAAATATAGGAAGACATCTGGGCTTTTTCTAGTTTGGGGCTATTACATATAAAAACTTATGTGAACACTTATGCATAAGTTTTTGTGTGAACTTAATTTCTCAAGTCTGTGGGATAAATGCCCGGGAGTCTGATTGTTGCATCATAAGATAGTTATATGTTTAGCTCTTAAAGAATCTGTCCATCTGCTTTCTCGAGTGACTGCCATTTCACATTCCAATCAACAATATATGAGTGATTCAGTTTATCCACACCCTTGTCAGCATTTGTTGGTGTCATTTAAAGAAAAAAAAAAAAAACTTTAGTCAATGTGATAGATGTCTCATTATAATTTTAATTTGCATTCTTCTCACAGCTAATGTTTTGAACATTTTCACTTATTTATTCTTTTTTAATAGAACACCAGGATACACTCTGACATCAAAAAGCATGGAAAACAAACCACTCCAGTTCAACCCCAGCACTTCCACTGGACCCCCTATTGCTCTCCTCCCTCCGCTCCACCTATTTACAGTTTCTTTTTTTTTTTTTTTAATTTAAGCTGGTGTCCTGTGTTTATACCTGATACCAGGAACCATGTCACATCTATGTATGTATATACAAAAATTCAGTCAGATTTGTTCCACTATCAAACATTTTTGAATGTAGAATGTGTTTATTTAGTGCCTGGACATCTTCCACATGAGATATCTCTTCATGTTCTTTAGCACATTCTGTCATTAGATGGCTTGTTTCAAGTGGGACTTTCAGACATAAACACATCATGTTATCACATTACCTGGAACACAGTTCCATTTGATTTTAGTTATGTTGTACACCAACCCAAAATGTGAGTCTCTCTACTTGGGAGTTCTTCTTATACTCACTATCTGGAATATTCAGTGTGGCTTTCCTGAAAGTTTTAAAATGACTCAGACTCTATTCAGTGCTCAGAGAGCACTAGTACAATTCAGAAAAAGGAAGGTATTCCCAGAAATGAAGCACCTGGGAAATTAAAGCTCCTTTTTTAATTTAGTACTTCAGTGAGAGTCTTACAAATGTACTATGAATTTCAAAACGTCCCTGATGAGAAAAAAGAATGTTCTTTGCTATTGTTTAAGTCTATTCCGAGTGTTGCTTACTTTTTCTTGATTGAGAAAGATGGATAGGCTGTGTCAAATCTTCCAATTGGGTTTTCATTTTATTTTACATTTCATTAAGGGAAGACATGGAGTAACACCGCTGGTGAAATGTGCTTAATCACACAGGACTATTGCTTCATTTCTATGACTCTCTAGGAAGGAAGCTGTTTGAAGAATTAATTATATCAAAGTTCATTTTTGTAAATGCAAAGGTGAATACTGTACATCTAAAGGAGAGCATGAATCTTTATTCATAGAAAAAATAGAACCCTAAGAGAAGGCTATGCTGGTCTTCCTTATCTTACAAGGAAGAAAAATAATTACTGAAAGAGTCTTGGTGACCTGTCTGCTAAATCTATCCTTAGTACACATGATTCAGTTATTATTTCATGTCAAAGATTTTTAAAAGGTACAAAGTTTCCTTGCTTAAAATCTTCAGTGACTATAATTTACCAAAGAGTGAAAACCATCCTCTCTGTTAGGACATTCAAAAACTAGACCTTTAACCCATCCTGCCTTTGAAACATCTGTTCAAACTGCATCTCTCTGTGCTACCTATGTCTAAACACACTAAAACGTTTAGATCTACACCTGTGTACATTTGACCTCTATCTCTATAATGTTCTAGTCCAATGCTTACATTGGTTGTGAGTGACCAAAGGTTTGTAGGCAGGAAAACAATGAACTAATAGAAAAAAAATATACATAGATAGATCTCTGAAAGCCCAGGCATGATCCAGAGTGGTTGATAAGGGAGATGGGCACAGAACAGGAAATATAGAAGAACTGAAATTAATATGGGCAAAAGTAGCAGCAGTTTTAGAAGAGGTCCATCAATTATAAGGCTACTCTGTTCTCCATGGTTAAGTGTTCCCTTAGAGAAATAATTAAAATACAAGAAACATTTTTCATTTAGAAAAGCTGAGGCTAAAATGGAATTAAGAGATTTAACCAAGTTCAAAACCTAAACAGGCTCTAAGTTCACCTTTCTTTCTACTACAGCATGTATCTACTTAAACCCTATGAAAGAGCTCCGAAACAAATTTTCTACCAGCCTTAGGCTGATTCGCAAGCCTACATTTTATAGAGTCCTTATCCATAAAATGGGATAATACCACAATCTGCCTGGCAGGGGCAATTAAAGAGATTTGTAGGTCAGGTTTGCCCAGTACTCGGGGGTGGCGGGACGGCACAGCGCCATTTAGCCACGAGTCATCATCTTGCAAAACCAAACACCTGAAATCTTCAGTTTCTGGTCATTTATTTTATGCTTGCTTGACCAATGAGCAGTGAGATCCATCCTTTCCTCCTGTCTCCTGGCAAAAGAAAATCGGAGAAACTTGAAATTATTTATTCCAGAAACTTAGCTTTCCAAGTCCTTCCATGATCCGAATCACTGTTGTGTGTACATTATTATATATATTTGTATATACAACATGTAGTAATATCTTTGGATTCTCAATTTGATTTACAGTCTTCAGGCAGTTTTATAAATGTCTCTGTTGCTTTTTCAGAATGGATAGCCTCCTTGGGATCATTCCTTGTTGCTGAGATGTCCCACTGTCAGCCCTCTGCTATTTGCATGTAGGCTTGACCATTTTAATGTTCAATATTTAATCAGAATGTAATTCCTGTTACATGTAAGGCTACCGCAAACTCTGCTATCCATAACTTGAATGAAGAGGTAGCAAAAGAATGAGAGGCTGAGACTGTTTGGTCAGGAAAGGGGTAAGCGAGGCCACATCTGTACCCTATGAATGATCTGAATAAATGAGAGCTAGGGACTCCTAGCCCAGGTTCATCTGCCAAATTATTTCTCATGCTTTCTTTTTCTCTTTTTCACTTTTTTTCCGCTACATAGAAACCTGGCTCTTCTTTGGGGAGGAAAAAAGGGTGAGGTCTGTCTTGAATAATGGTCATTCTTATCCGTATGCAAGTAAATGTGAAGGAACTTTACACTTTGCACATATAAGATCTTGAATAAATCCATTTCTAGGAATTCATACAGCATGAGCTCAATTTTAAGGAAAGTGATATATTAACCCTGAATGAATTTACTGAGCATTAGATAAGCAAGTTGGTACACGTGATATTAGTAGCTAACATTGATAATGCTATTGACTTCATGTCAGCCGATGTCCTCAGTAACCTCAGTCATAGAATTATTTAATCATCAGAACAATAATCAAGATAGAAATTTGTAATTGCTTCCATTGTTCAGATATGAAAACTGGGGCACAGAGCAGTAACTTGCTCAAAGTTGTGCATCCAGTAAGAGGTAGAATTGAGATTTGACCTCAGGCAATCTGTCTTGAAGCTCTCCATCACACTGCTTATGCCATAAGCAGATATTGGTAGATAATTTCCTATTGCCACACAAAAGGTCAATCTGAAAGACATCAGACTGCCTTCTTTTTGAAAAAGAGATCTTAATTTCCAGTGGTTGTCACCTGGTGAAATCTTGAATTTTAAATAGCAACTCATAGGTTCAGTGATTCCCAAGTTTTTAAGTGAAAGAAACTACAAATGAAATTAAGCCTATCTATTTGATTTGTGCTTGCTCATTTGTTTCTTAAAATACAGCAGTGAAAATAATTGTGCTAAATCACCACTTCAGGTCAGACAGTCTGCTAAACATCTTTATAAGAGTGTTGAATAGTATTGTCATAAAAGACTTGGAAATAAGATATATAAAGCTTAATTAACTTGGCCCAAAGTCACACCAAATAAATGACAGAACTGGGACTCAAAGCCATGTCTTTCTGGCTCTATGCCTGTGTGAATGACAATATGTGATGCTATTAGTTGAAAGCTACAAAGAGCTACGTAGATGTGAATGTGTATGAGTATATATTTGTGTAATAGAAACTAAAACAGGGCACAAGTGATATATATTGGTAGTTTTAGTGGAAGAATATAAGGCAAATCTTTATGTAACTGAAATGTGGGCAGTCTCTGGGTCTAACCTACACCAAAACTGCACACCAGCTTATTTCTACATTCACCATTTTTTCATAGGTGCTGCAGCATTGAAGCTCCCAGAAAACGACATGAGGCGGGGGTCACTTTGCCTTGTGGCTCCTTGCCCCTTGCATTCCATGTATGAAATTTCTTGGGCATTTCCAAGTCCTTTACACAGAAATGCTGTATTCCTGTCTTAAATTCATAGGAACTTGTCAGGGATGTAAGTGAGCTAACCTTGTGGCTATTGCTTGACTATATTACACCATGAATTCTGCTTAGTTTATGACTACTTTGCAAGAGCGTAATAAAAAATGGTGTGTCCTAAAAGATAACCATGTCAATATCCCTTGTGAGAGTATTCACTATCCAAACTGGGATATTTCCCAAAATTGTATCAGTGGATTTTGCATTTTCTCTGTTTTCTTAAGTTTTGACCCATTCCTGGTCATGATAATCAATGATTGGTAAGGATCTACTTGAAATCACCTGTCGTTTTTTCTTTTTAAAAATTTTTAAGCTGTTGATTGACCTTTGTTTAATTAATTAATTAATTTATATGCAGTGCTGAGAATTGAACCCAGTGCCTCACACATGCTAAGTGAAACACTCTACCACTGAGTCACAACCCCAGCCCTCAAAATCACCTGTTCTTTTATGTGTTGGCTTGCATTTAACTCTAAAATCCCTTGTAAAGAGGACTTCACTTCCTTTCTACTAAGTAGAATGGAGGAACTTTAGATTATGAAGAGGGAAATGAGAGGGGGAGGGGTGGAGATATGAAAAATGGTGGAATGAGACAGACATCATTACCCTATGTACATGTGTGATTACATGAATGGTATGAATCTACATCATGTACAACTATAGAAATGAAAAGTTGTACCCCATTTGTGTACAATGAATCAAAATGAAGTCTGTAAAAATAAAAAATAATAATTAAAAAAAGTGCAACAGGTAAGAATACTTTAATGCATTATATGATGATCTTTATTTCCCATCTGCTTAAAAAGCATACACTTTTTCATTAAATATCCATGCTTGTTTTTTGTGTTTGTTTTTCCTCTAGGGTATTATGTGTGGCAGGATTATCCTAGAGAATCCTGGATTCAACATCTTCAGAAAGTTTGTTGTTGATAGTCCAGTTTTCATGAAAGGTGTCATACTAAGATGATAATGGAGTTTCATAAATGTAAAAGTGTATTTGACAATGAAATCCTGAATTTCAATATCTGTACCTGAGCCTTCAGAGACCTCTCTGCAGGCCTGGAATACCAAGGGCAAAGTTTTTACCTCATGTGCCTACTCTGGTCTATTGGGAATATCTGATTGAAGTATGGCTGTGTCTGAGTTCAATAAAAGTTTCAGAATCAATTAGTGATGTCTGTCATGATTAGGAAGCTGGGAAATGGTGACACCTTCCCCAATAGTTTCCTTATTCAGGTCTAAATATTTTGATGCAGTGTCATTCTGTAAATTTAGTCCTAAGGATAACCTGGGTAATCGTATAATGTTAACACCTTCCTCCCTGTTCAATAAGTGGTTTATTATTTGAGAGTTCTTACTAATGTCTACCCTGCATAGATTTGATATAATTCAGAACCATTTCCTCTTGTTCAGCTCTATTCAGAGGTACATTTTCCATACAATGACTCTTCTTATATGTGAAGGCTGTTATTAAAGAATGTTCCTGGGGATTGTCCAGGGAGGAATGGAGCCTGCAAATTGGGACAACTGCAATTGGGATGTACATTGTATTGTATCTCCAGGCTGAGAGATTCATCTGTTTTCAGGGAAAACACACATTCCTGATTCATCACAGCAGGAAGGAAAGGAGCTTTCTGAACAGAATACAGGAGCACAATAGCACCACCCTGCACAATGCAGATTCATAATGGCAAACAAATTTGACCCATTTTATAACAAAACCCCAGCTCCCCTTGGTGCTTCTGTGGTCCAATTAGCTGTCTTTGGGCTGACAGAAATTAACTACACCATATTGCCCAATTATTCCTCACTCTTTTTCATCAAGGCCTGTTTGGAGTGCAGAGGACTGACAAAAAGGATAGCCCCAGTTGGGCCCAGACTATCTAGATGGACAGAAAGATCAAAATGGAACATGGAAGGAATTCGTGAGAAGATAATTGTGTTTTATTTTAGCTTGATGATACGAAATATAAAAGAAGGAGTGGAGAAGACCTTGATTTCCATCAGTTGAATCATCTTTAAATCATATGCAAAGGGGATCTGGAAGAAAAATGGCCTTTGAGTCTGTATGATAGATATTTCAGCTTAAAGTGTAAGAGAACTTAGATTTATTAACTGCTTGCCCCCTGTCAGACACTGTCACACATTTTCTGTACTTGACTGTTGGAGCTGAAGGGACCTGATCAACAAAACTCCCTCTTTTCTGCACCTGAGTTCAGAAGCAATGGAGAAACCAACCCATGAGACAGGGATGGAGAAGAAAACATCAGCTTTGTGACTGATCAAGCTGGTGAAGGGTGTCATTTAGATGCAGCCAACTGTACTTGAAAAGCACTCCATCTAAACGGAATTCATTCCAACCTAAGAGCCCATTCTTTGGAGGAAAGCAGAATGACAATGCAGAATTCAGTCAGAGGAAAAGACAGAAAGGAAGGAGCTGAACCTTTTAAACCCAACTGCTTCTAACAAACTCAGCAATCAAAAGAGTAACTACCCTTTGGAGAGGAAAGATTAACAGAAGAAACTTTTGGTTTTACTCTCATGGAAGCCCCTCACCTTGAAAACGTGTCTAGAATATGAAAGGACTGTTACGAGGGGAAACAGTCTCTGTTCCTTGCTAAAATTTTTCTATCACAATATCAAGAGTTAGAGGTGAAAATTGGTATTTCCCAAAGCCTCATTTTCACACAAGGGAGAAATTTTCTACCCCAAGACCTGGAAGAAAAAATGGTTAAAATACTTCTGACCCCTTGATATACTGTCTTACTTCCCACTTCTTTCCCAAAGTTGGAGAGGTGACTTACCTGATTCAATGAATTTGAGAAGTAAGCAAGCTTGGTTTTACTTCCTCTGGATTTTTCCTTTGCATGTGGCTGCCGTCAGGTAAAGAGTTCAATTTGGCAGTGAAGTACCAGAGTGGGATCTAAACTTTAGGGATGGACAGAGACTATGCTATGGGGCTAAGCACAGATGGGGTAGGTTCAACAATTCAGGGGGAAGCATGAAAAAGTCCTTCCTGACTACATCTCTAAGTTGTACCTCCATTCAGCTTTATCAGTAACTAAGCTGGCACCATGAGCATTTTAGTGTCATTCTAACTACCCTAAATGCCAATCAATCCTAACTCCAGAGAGAAGGAGGGAGTATTGCTTATTGCTCACCAACTTAGACCTTAGTCTACACACTTGAAAAACCAACATTCGGGAGCAAAATGGTACCAATTTCAAGGCTGTTGATCTTCCATACATTGGTAGCTTTAGTTTTAAGCCTTAGGCATTGATAACACGAGACCACCTACCTTTACAGGAAAGAGCTGCTGATTGTGTTTAATTATTTTTATGGATGCAGGGATAGTTGAAGTAGGAAACCAGGCTTCCTGGGCCTCAGTGAGAAGCAGCAAAGCTTTGCAGATTGAGTTGCTGCAGGGGACACTGATCAGCCTGAGCAGACACAGATTTTATCTGAACAAATGAAGCTCAAGCTTAGAATGAAGGGAAGAGCAAGACTCTCACTATTTGTCAAAAATCATTTCAAACTGACAAAATTTTAAAGTATAGGCCTCTTGGCTTGTCCTGTTAGTATAGGGAGACTGAACGGTATTTGAATCGAGGCTGTGTCTTCAGGCTGGATTCTGACACCACAAAGACAGCTGGTTTCCACAAAGCACCAGTGTGTTGTTGCTCCTGCCAGGTGGAGTAGGCCCAATGAGATCCCATATGCCAAGTGCTGTTCCTTTCTATGTTATTTTGAACAGTATTTACAGCCAATGGAAAGGACTTAGAGTCTAAGCTGATGGGTTTGTCATGGTTCAAGGCTTAAACCCTCACCAAATAGTGTCAAATTGACTCCAAAGAATTTAATTACATAGTCTTGGAATTTGATTTAAAATATCAGCCTCCTACCATTTATTCCATTCCACTGGTGTCTTTGTTTATTTTTTATTCCAAAATCACTTCATCTTGATGATCATAGCTTTTCTTCTAAGGCTTTAAAGTACTCCAAAGTTCTCTTTTGCTGCTCAGCATAGTTTGGCTACTCCATATCCATATATTCTTATTGTTATTATTTTACATTATCAATGATTGTTTAAAAAGTTTAAACAATAATAAGATATCTTAAATTTACCACTCCCTCCAAAAAATCAGAATCCTAGGTAGACTATTGACATTTTTATTTGACTTAAAAAACAGCATGCTGACTAATAAGTCATAAACAAGATAAAAAAAACTACCATTACAACAGTTTCAGTATTGGTTTTGCTCAAGAAATTGAGGAGAAATTGTATTAATAGAAAAAAATCTAAATTTCACTCTATATACCAGAATCAGAACAATAAGATAATGAAAGACAAACAAAAACACATTGTGTGATTTAGTTCAAAGAAGAGAAATACTTCATTATGAGAGAAACTGCTAACTAGACTAGATGGATACATATACACAGAAAATCAGATACTAGAAGTCAGGGTAGATGCATTACAAGGGCCAAAGAGATGTACCCAGGTTGCACTGCTTGTAATAGGAGGAGTAGAAAAAGGGCAGATATTTTAATAGTTGTTAGATAAGAACAGTGGATATCACCACATAAATCAAACAGCAAAGGAGAGAAAATATCTTAGAGAGAGAGACAAAATCGGCTCCCCCAAGAGTCCCAAGCAAATGATTCAGTTGTATCCTTTAAAAGTCATAAACAGAGCCTATGTCAAGAGCAATTGGAATCATACTTGAAGAACAGGTTAAAAAAGGGAAAAGAAAATGAAAAAAAAATTGAGGGATTTCAGAATGAAAAAACACGATGGTCAGTATAAGAGATTTTAAGCTCTCTGACATGAACACCAAGTTGACATTATTACTGTAAGAAAAGACAAAGGTTTCCTGTGCCCTGAGGGAACCAACGCATGAACTGAATGGTATTAGAAATGCCTGGAAATGCTCAAGAGTGAAAGACACTGAAGAGGAGACAGGCTGGATGAGAACGGACCATGCTGAAGCCTGGTTGTTGCTTTGAATTTCCAATCTAAGTTTTCCTACTCAGAGGGTTGAGGTTGGGTGGAATTTGTGTAAGCACTGAATGTTTTTACAGAGTCAAAATTATCAATGTTTCGTCTTTAGGAAATGGAGTATGAAATGGAACACAATCCAGAGAAGCCACTAAAAATTAAACATGATTTTTTTTTAAATGGGGACCAGAAAGCAATGTGAAAGTAAATGTTATGGTTTCAAATGTGTTCTTCAAATTTCATGTGTTAGAGCCCTAATTTCCAGAGCAACAGGTGGGCCTGGTAAGAGATAATGAGGTTGATGTAATGATGTGATGATGTGAGAGCCAGCTAGTTATCACTAGAGTGGGCTTTTATAAAAATTGCTTTACCCCCATCCCTCTCTCTTGCTCATGTGCTCTTTTACCCTCTTGCATTCTGCTCTGTGCTAGCACCACAAGAAGGCCCTCACCAGATGCCAGCACCATGCCTCTGAAACAAGATTCAAATACATTTTTGTTATTTATAAATTACCCAGCCTCAGGTATTATGTTATAGCAAAACAAAACAAATCCAAACAGTAAGAAAGGACCAAGGTCCTCAGATCAAGCAATACCACCAGCCCTACAGGTGAGAAAGAAGGAAAGAGGAACTATAAAATGGGAGAATCTCCCCTAAATTTCCTAGAACTCCCCTAAAGTGGTAGAAGATTGACAAAGGGAAAGAGAACACAAGAGACATTTATATCCCAGTATTGGAAATAAAAGTGTAGAACAAATTTCAGCAACCATTAAAGTACTATTAATTGTTCAAGGCCAGGAACTTTTAAAGGTGGGAAAAGTCAGGTACCAGAAAAGAAAACATGGCAAAGGTATTCATGCTTATGATGCTGCTAGGGATATAACCATCAGAACTATCAGCAGAATCTGTTGAGGGTGATTCTTCAGCACAAGGTAATGTGAGAATGAAAGGGAAACTTCTCTTGCAAGGAAGGTTTGTGAGGTCAAGCAATGCTCTAGCAGCAGAGAGTGGTTGTTCTAGTAGGAGACAAAAGGACTGCCTACAAGTCAGAGTAGAGATTGCCAGTAGAGAGACTCCGCCCTTGGTTCAGTATTATAGTGCCAGAAACTAAGATTTACAGGGAAAAAGGAAAATAAAAAGGCTTAAGCAGGCATCTTACCAGTAAGTCTGTAAATGTGCAAGGAGGCAGTGGGAAGTATACACAGATAGATAGGTACTTTCTATATCTTTTTCCTTAGAGATTGCATGTAGTTCTGCAATTAATCATTTGAATAGAAATTTCTACAATTTTAAGTTTCAAACAAGGTTTACTTGTGCTTCATCTACCCAATTTGCCTCAGTTAGAAATGAATCTCTCCTTGATCTTTGATAAAAAGTAGGCTTGGATTATGTAAACATCTTGGTTGTGATGATGTCATGTTCCTTGAAGAGCTCTACCGAATCATGAGCATTTGCTTATGTTTCTAAATATGGTAGACTCAGGCTGGTTTTGAGATGAACTTGTGTTTCCTGTTATTATTTTGTACTCTGTAAAAAGTGAGCACCCTGGTATGATGCACTCAAAAAGAGAAGATCATTTCTGTAGGATTCTTGCAAAAAATGTGTAATCTGAATCTGATAATGAGGAAACATGAAATAAAACCAAATTGAGGGAGATTTACAAAATCACTGGCCTGTAATCTTTAAAACTTCCAAGTGCACAAAAAAAAAAGTTAGAAATTACCAAGCTGAAGGAGACTAGAAAAATACACGGAGCTGGATCCTACGGGAAAAGGGATATTGGTGCAGTGATAGGTGAAGTCTGATTAAGGCCCTTAGATTAGATAAATAGCATCATTATAACAATATTAATTTCCCAATTGTAAACTTCAATTGTAAACTCCTACATATATGTAGGAGAATGTCCTTTCTGTAGAGGTGATGAGACATGATGTTTCCAACATATACTTTCTAAAGTATGGTAAAATATTAATATCATGGGAATCTGGGTAAAGAGTACACAGTATTATGAGATGAGGTGAGGAGTATTAAATATGAGGTGTCCCCCAAAATCTCATGTGTGAGACAATGAAAGAGTGTTCAGATGTGAAATGACTGAATTATGAGAGGTATAACTTAATGAGCAGATTAACTGATATGGATTAACTGGGTGGTAACTATAGGCAGATAGCAGGTAGCTTCAGGAAGTAGGTTCCTGGGTACATGCCTTTGGGGTTATTTTTTGGTTTGTTCCAGGTAAGCAGATTCTCTCTCTCTCTCTCTCTCTCTCTCCTTCTCTCTCCTCTCTCTCTCTCTCCACCTTTCTCTTGCTCCTTCCCTCCCTCCTTCCCTCCCCCTTTCCTGTCTGTCTTGGACTGCTTTCCTCTGCCAGAGCCTTCTTCCATGATTTACTACTTCACCTTTGATCCAGAGCTGTGAAGTGGGCCAATCATGAACAGAACTTCAGAAACCATGAGTCACAATAAACTGTTCCTTCTCTAAGTCGTTCATGTCTGGTATTTTGGTCACAGTGATGTAAATAAAACACCAGATTTTGCAAATAGAAATGTAAGACACTGTTAAATTTGAATTTTTTTTTATTTTTTCAGACTGCATTTTGATTCATTGTACACAAAAGGGTGCATCTTTTCGTTTCTATGGTTGTGCATGATATAGATTCATACCATTTGTGCAATCATTTAATTATAGATTTGTCTTAAATATTTCTTTGTATATATTGATGTCAAATAAAAATAGCAAAAATAACATAAAATATGTTATTTATCTAACATTCAAGTTTATCTGGATATCCTATATTTTGTATGAAAAATCTGGGATATATTTATAACTAAAACAATTTTCATTGTTTACGTGAACTTTAATTTAACTGAATTTCCATTATTTTCTGGCAGCATTATATACAAACTTTTTACATCCCTATATATCATTTTTGCAACTTCTTATAACTCTTCAATTCTTTCAAAATAGAAAGTTAAAAATCCCATAGTACTTAAGAGACTGGAGTCCAATTCTCTCCGTTTTAGAGGTATTAAGGGACTTGTAGCCTTGCAGTTAAAAAAAAAAAAAAAAGCCCAGGATTTTTCTTTGGAAAGGGCATTCTTCTATCCAGAAAATCATATAAGAATTCCCAGACAAGGCAAAGTAGAAATTGAGCAAGGTTATAAGACATGGGGGATTTAATTTACTGGGATCTTACCATATGATTTTCTCAAATCTGTGGAATTTGATAAGGATAGAGAGATTCCATTCAATTTGGGGGACTATTTTGCTGACATGGTATTACTTGAGTTTATTTACATCATCACTTAAAGTCGTAACCTACGCTTTGGTCAGAGGTATTGTGCAAACTGAATATTTGAGATGATAAATGGACAAAAGTGTTATTTTCAGTTGGAGGTAGAGTCAGACCTGTGGTTAAGTAGCATGCTGTTCTGGAATATTTCTAAACTTTCTGATGGTAGGTGGAGTGTAAACATCCTGCCCATTAATGTCACCAAGAGAATTGCCTCAGGATCAGAGTTTAGTATTAGGGATTGTCTAAAATTCCTCAACAGGTTCCTGGCGGTAAATCTGTCCCATTCAGTGAAGAAATATTATCAAGTCAATTACAGCCTTCTTATTTAATCTGTCCCACCCAGCCTGCTTTATCAGCAGCAAAATGTTCACCTTTACCTTCCAAATTCTATATTCTATTTTTCAATCCTGAACATTGGATGGGGAAGAAAATAGTACTTTCTTATCCCTCTGCTTCCCAAATTTTTGGCAATGTCTATATATGAGGTGAAAGAAAATGTGGTTAAATATCTTTCCCCAGATTACCAAAATAGAAAATCTTTTATTATTATTATTTTTTACAGTGCTGGGGATTATACACCGACCTCCCAAATGCTAGGCAAGGGTTCTACCACTGAGCTACATCCCCAGCCTTCTAGAAAATCTTAAACCCCATATTTAATTCTATCCAACTTCAGTGTCAATTCATTTTTCAATCTCTGTGAGCACCAATAGGAATAGAATCATATATAGTTTTTATGTAATAATTATAACAACTGCATATAGCATCACCTAATTCACATCCTTCATCAATATTCATTCTTTTTCCCTACATTACATGACTTACACATGCACTGTTTTTAATGATGGAATGAAATACTAAGTGCTTAATACTTCGTGGACCACTCCTATCATATTTTGGTGGTAAAGTGGAAGTTATTTCTTATTTTAAGTAAATGTGATTTATTTCAATTTTAACGGCATGATATGAACTCCATTTTGCGATTTGACTTCCAGTTAACTTACTTCTTCTATGTCAAGCTAGTCTAGGATGTTCTCCCAAGTCATGTAACACAGTCTGTTCCCAAACCACTGAGCTCTATGTGATTGACAAAAGAATGTAATTCAGCATAAACTCTCTTGCAGGCAAAAGAAAAGCCACCAATATCAACTTACGGTATTTTTGCAAAAGAAAATGGAATGCTTGTTATTCTGAACTACTGAGGTTTGGGGTCATTTGTTAAGTGATATTATTGAATAGCTGACTGTTACAAATTGCTCCTGATCTTGTTTGAAAAGCCATTACCAAGCCAACTAACTGGAAGGGAAACGCCTTGTGTAGGCCACCTACATGAACCTATTCTTCTCTGTTGTTCTAATGTTTCTAACTGCTGTGTGTTGAAGAATGAGGGACTGAGCAGAGGTATGGTATGGGGTACAGCGAGGAGCTGGTTCCCTGCTCCAGATCTTCCTCTGTCTCTCTCGTGGATAAATGAATGACAAAGGATGTTTCCCTGAATGGCACATTCCTACAAGTCCCCATGACAATTCTTGGCAAGCAAGTTGTAACTCTACCAGCAGTTTCTCTCTAACTTAAGATAGCACATTGTAATAGATACAAAAGAATGATGTGTTTACAGAGACATTATTGATTGTCCTCCTTTAGAATTTATAAAAACAGTGGACCATAAACATTAGCATTTTATTACTAACCTGCTATATAGCCTGTCATGACAGAACTGTCTTATGGTGAACTGTTTTTCCACTCCCAACCCCGTTCTTGTCTTAATTTCCCTGTTATTTCTTTCTTATTTCCTATAAATCTGTTTTATTTTACCACGGAAATTGAATTGTATATAACATATTAAATTACATGCTATTTTTTTCTGGCATACAGTAAATGCTCAATTATTTCCAATTCCTTCTCCCTTCCCTCTCCTTGTGTCCTTTCCTTCAGTGGTCTTCAAAAATAAAGCACTATTTAACTTCTGCTCATCTGTGTTTAATGTACAAAGCCCTTATTTTGAAACTACTTTCTAAACTACTGTATTAGATTTTTTTCCTTGCCTTCTTTTTTTATTTTTTTTTATTTTTACAGACTTCATTTTGGTTCATTGTACACAAACAGATACAAATTTTCATTTCTATGGTTGTGCATGATGTACATTCATATCATTCTTGTTAATCATACATGTACATAGGGTAATGGTGTCTGTCTCATTTCACCATTTTTAAAAGGAGAATGTGAAACTGCTGCTCAATGTTCTGCCAAATATCCCCTTCCCTGTTGCATCGTGTCTCTTCATGTTATCTCATTCCAAAGTTACACATGGTAGGTACTGTCAGTTTTTCAGATAGACTCATTTCAACTACCCTGGCTGACGTAGTCCCACCCATCTTAAAATTATCTCCTCATATGTGACATAATGTCTCCTATTACTCCAGGGTTCCACCTAGGGTTCCATTTCAGGACTAGCAATCGAGAATGGTTATGTCATTTCTTTTCTTACCTTCATGGCTTCACCCTCCTTTCTGCGTGTACTCTTCTGATGTAAAAGCAAAGAAGAGAGAGTGAAAATGAAATTACCTGATGGCAGGTCAGCTGTCTCTTTTTCTGTCAGGAGTAACTGATTTTTCACTTCTATAGCTCCTCTTTGCTCTATGAGGTCTGTTGATACCACATTAACATGGACCAGCTACCTTGTTTTGGCTTTGTGAAGAAAGTGTTCACCTTCTGGCTCTTTCTTGGGGATGTTGGGGATGACTCCTTTTTACAGCTTCGGTGGTTGCTGCTTATTGAGTTCCTTGGTATGAAACATCTGACTGGGACTCAGCTTCCTCCTCCAACTTTTCCTAGCTTCCATCCCAGCTGGTGAGTCCTCAAACCTCTTCTTATTGCAGTATCCTAATAAAAAACAAAAAACAAAAAACAAAAAAAAACCCAAAAAACAAAAAACAAAAAAAATATAAAAAAAACTTGCTCCTTTGGGGAATGGCGTGGCAATGTAGTGCAACCACCCAGCTGGCTGGAGATTTAGGTAAATGGTCTTGCCAAATGATGGAAAAGTAGACTGCTTCTTTAAAACCCTCTTTCTTACTCTACTGTTAGGTGGCTTTTCATCACCATGCCAAAATAGCTGAGATAAACAACTTATGAGGAGGAAAGTTTTATTTTGTCTCATAGTTTCGGAGATTTCAATCCATGGTTAATTGGTACTATTGCTTTTGGTTATGTGGAGCACGTGACAGAGACAACTGCTCAGTTCGCAGCAGCTGGGAGGCAGAGAAAAAGAGACAGGAAGGGGCTGGAGTCCTAATAGCCCCAGGGAGTTAACTTTCTATCTATCGGCCCTGTCTCCTAAAGATTCCACCAACAGCGCCATAGGCTGGTGGCCCAGTCTTTAGCAAAGAGCCTTTGGGGGACTTTCCAGATTCAAACCACTGCATCCACCATGTCCTTCCCTTGTTCTTGTCTCTGCTGTAGTCAGGATGGAAGGTCCACAGACTCGTGGCTTGATGGGCATTGTTTGAGTGAATGGTTTTCCTCTTCTAATATTTACCTACCTCTGCTCATTTATCTCTTAAGGCCCTCCTTTGATCAGCCCAAAGGAGGGAGGCAAGTTGAATTTCCTCCTTGGGTTAGACTCTCCTTTTGAAGGCTATATACTTTTTTTCTAACTTCTGTCCCTCATCTTCTAAGTGGCCTTAGAACAGGACAAGAAACCAACCTGATGCCTTAGCACATGTGGCACATATGGAAACTCAAATGAAAAAACAAACCTCTCCAAACACTGTTGTAGATTATTCAGTAATTAGGTTCTCAATAAAGTACCATCTCCACTATGGCAGCACCACTTCCATATCAAGTGTGTTCTGTTCTCACCTTATTAACCTTCAGCTTGCTGATGTGATTTTCTTTGGTCATTGAATGTGAACTAATGCAATTTAGCAGAGCAGTATATGAACTTGGCCTACATACTTGCTATGGTCATGAGGAGACCAGGAAGACAGGTAGGTGCAGTTCCTTTAGGGCTGATTCCAGAATGGAAGACATACAGAGCAGACTTGAACCCAAGCCCAAGCAATGCACAGCTGACTTATTATCCAAGGAGTGAGAAATGAGTGTTTTCCAAGATTCTGGAATGATCTGCTGGCATAGCAGAACAGATCAATATAAAATTCAATATTTATACTACTCTATAATCCCTCAGTACCTCAGACCAAATCTGTTATAAAATCAGGGATGGTTCATTGAATCTGTGACTGGTTAAGTTTTGCACGTCCCAGCATTGAGTTTAATGCTCCGTTGTCACCACCTTGAAATTCTTAATATTTATTTTAAATAAGCAGCCTCATATTTTCATTTTTCACTAGATGCATTAAATTGTCTAGCTCGTCCTATACCCTATGTACCTATTTCAATAGGAATTTGGTAGAGAGCCTACAGCAGTTCCTAGTTAGAAATGCAGTAACTCTGACATATGCTTTATTATATAATAACAGATTTGCCTGTGCACACCCTGTTCACATACAGCATTGACTTTGTTTGCTAGTGGAATGATTCTCCACTGGGTGACGAAGCAGTTGTCGAATATTGGCAATGTTGCTTAAATTCTCTTAGCCAAAGTTGATTTACTTGTTAAATGATTGTATGGCAATATATATGTTATGGGGATGTTAAATGATTGATTTATCAAAGAAAAAGAATCTACTACTTTGTATGATATTAGATAATCAGTACCTCCCCAACATCTATTTTTATACAAAGTTTCAGTTGAAACAAAGCTCTTTGAAAACCACTGTCAGCTAGACATGACTCTCAACAAATTCAAGGCAAAGTTGTCCATGGGTGGCTGGGAGGGATTAAAAGCATTTAGAGGAAGACAGAATGCAGTAGCTTCTGTTTTTCAAATGCTGTGACTCCTCTCTCCAACTTTCTGTTCTTAAATGACTGTCCTGGTTTTGCTGAGAGAGCAATTTAATCATCAATCATCGGTACTGTGGTGTTTCTGTTATTGCTGTTTCCATATTTTTGTGTGTCTGTTTTTCCCAGGAGTAAGGCTTGAATTACAACACTGCATGGATGTATGAGGGTAACCTAGAAAAATGGCCCAAGAATCAGTCCAATAACCAGGTCTTTGACCAACATGATCAAATAGACCCACTTTTGGTAAAATAGAAAAAAAAAAAATAAAGATATAACATTTTACCTTTCTTATATACTCACAATTGAATTACAATTAATAAAATGTACTAAAATACACACAGAATATTTTCTCTAGAGAATTATTCCTACAACTTTTCAACAAGTTCAGAAGAAAATCAGCATAAGGGCCACAGAATTGAAATTTCTTCTACTGACGGTTTAAGTAAAGCTGTTCTTTTGGAAAGGGGAAGAAAGCAAGCAATAAATTCAGGCCTGGAGCATCCAAGTTTTACCAGTGATTGAGAAAAGCATATAAACAAAAGTGCCTTTGCTTGCCCCAGTTTTTAGCTGGGCCACTTGCTTTATTTTAGAACTGCTTAAATTCTGGCGAATAAGAGAGTCATTTCATGTCATTTCTGCTGCAAGTGCCCTTCAAGATTACTGGGATGTTGAAGGTTTCTGAAAACCTTATTTAGAGCTCTATCCATTTGCATTTACCTCCCTAAAATATGTACATCAATTGAGGAGAGTAAAGGTTTGAGCATGGGAATAACAGAGACAGAAAAAATAGAAATTTAAAAAAAAAAAAAAAAACAGGTGGGGAGGTGGTAGGATTCTTTAGAGAGACAGTTTCACTCTTGGAGGAATTTTGTTTGTGTCTGTAGATGAATTCCATCTACACATTTATTTAATAGTAGACATTGTACTAAGCACCATGGCAGCCAGGGAAAAAGTAGTGAGCTCCTAATTATAATAATAAATGAACTACTCTTAACATCATTCCTGACATTTTACAATGTCTGTGCATGTACATTGGGCCATGATCCTCTGTGAACCTCTTTCAACTACTCTGAGAGATCAGAAAGTCCTGGCTAGGTGTGTAATAAATAAAGAGCTATTTATTACCTGGGCTGAACATTAAATTTGTGCTCTAAGGTCACAAAAATCAAGGGAAAAGGTGGAAGATACACAGAAACAGAAGGAATGCCTTGGAAAGCACTGAATTCTCCTGAAGCAGGAGAGTGTACAACGAGAGGGTGCATATTCAGACATCAAGGGGTGACAGTTTTAGGTTCCAGCTCTAGGACTCCAGTTTTATGTGTGTCCTTTTCACCACCGCAGTGTTTTCAAATGTGCATATACTTCACAATGACTTAATAAGCTCAAGAAAAATGCAGATGCCTAGGCTTAACCTAAACCTAATGAAGGAGAATCGACAGCAGTAAGGCCTCACACTGTTTTCATCAAACCTCAGGTATACTTGATATTAACTGAAGTTTGGAACAACTGCATTATACCAGATGTATGTGTGTGTGTGTGTGTGTGTGTGTGTGTGTGTGTGTTTAAGCCATGTTTAAGGAGCACTTTGAAATAGTGGATCCCAAATATTTTTCTGGCTTTAAAATGCAAAGAATTTAGATAATAGTAGAATAATAATTTCTGATGATAATACTTATCTTTACTACATATGATAAAACAAAATCTTTCCTTTTGAATTTTGCCAATTTAATAAATTAATGGTATTCTTTCCTAATGGACCATGGCCCCCATAATGAAAAACATGATTTTTGGAGATAGAGCCTCAGGTACAATAAGGGGAAGGCTGGTGATCCACAGACACCCGTCCCCCTTAAAACAAAGCAGCACTCTCTCCTCCTTCTCTTCTTTTTCTTCTTTCTTCCTAAGATTCTATGTAAAGAAAGTGTTTCTTGGATTAAGTTTTTTCTAAGCTTTAGCAATAGCAAGCTGCCGATTACAGGCTTGGCCCTAAAGGAGATGAGAGATGAATTAAACACTCTCTACCCTCAAGCTGCTTATCATATAATTAATGAGCTGTGACAAATTCATGTGAAGCAAATAGTAGGTAATTAAGTGTGAGGGAGATATGTCGGGATACCAGAATATCTCAGGCTGGGAGTTAGAGAACACATTCTATTTTATAATAGTTATTGAACTTGCACACCATGCCAGGCTTTGCTTCAGGCATCGGGGAATATAATGACAAAAAAAAATTGTATTTCCTGCCTTCAAGGATCTAACAATCTAGAGGAGAAAAAAGAAACTCAAAGAGGCTTTTAAATTCAGATATGACCAATGCTATAAAGGAAATACATCAAATCACAAAGGAGGGACCTTAAGTCATACAAGAGGGTGAGGAGGAAGGGACCCAGGACCTTGAAGGTATAAACTGTAGTTAATGGGTAAGAAGTGCTCAGGCAGAAAGAGCTGGTGAGTGTCTCCCTGGTCCATCTGCCGGTGTGAACCTCTGGAATGCTCTGATGCTGAATGCCCTTAACTGTCCATGCCCCACCTGATAGAGAACATGGACTTTGGGTTACTTCCCACAACTTCGTCCCCTTTCAGCAGGAAGCCACTTGGAGATGTCCTCACCCATTTTCCCATAGAAATGGAATGTAGAAATTGACAGTGGGGAAATGTAACCATGATCCACTTTATGCTATGAATATAGCCCTTGCTGCTCTGCCACTGAAACTTATTTTTAAATGGACATGTTTCTTTCTCTTATATTTCATATTTCTCTCTCCCTGCTCCTCCCTAATCTCTCCCCATCCCTATTCTCAGGGGAAGCAGTATTACCTTTCTTCCCCATCCTACATAGAATTATCTGTCCCTGAGTGCATACCCACCATAGGAATCCAGATTTGGGGGATGGTACCTGAAAATCTCAGAAATGGCTATCTCCCAAATTAGCAAGTGAATTACAATTCCAGACAAAGAACTTGTGAAAAGTAACCTTTGAATCACTTCTTTAAAGTCCTCTGTTCCTGCTGATGAGCAGAGTCACAGAGTTTGGGCAGAATCACAGCCTTTGGGACAGGAGTCCCCTGGGTTTCTCCTTTGCTAACAAAACAATAAACCTTCTTTACTTCTTTATCCTTTTTCTCAAAAAGAAAAAAAGAGAGAGAGAGAGAGAGAGTCTCCCTGGTAAGGAGAGTGAGGAACAAGAGGTCTGGCTTATGGTAAACTGCTTACAGTTCAGGAAGGCTGCAGGGCAGGGATAGGGGAAGAAGTTGGATGTATAAGGATAGGAACTTAAATGTCAGGTTAAATCGTTTTGACTATACATTGAATCGTTTAAATGCATTTAAATGTTTCCAAGAGCCAGAGGGTCAAAATTAGATATGTTGTTGAGGGAAAGTACTTGGACTGATGGGTAGAAACTAAAGAAGGGCCTGTGGGTTGCAGGGAGCTAAGATAGTATACTATACTGTCGTAGTCAGGCAAGAAGAAATTAAGATGTAACTAGACCATGTGCAGGGTGAACAAAGCCAATGAGTGACAAAGGGAAACCAGAATTAAAGGATCTGAGAACTGACAATTGACAGTAGATGTTAGTTCTAACTCCAATATTGCTACTAAGTGGAATTATTATAATGGGAAGTCTTTAACCAGGTTTCCCAGGTTCAAAGTGAAAATATTTTTAAAAATATATAATCTCTGCTTTCTTCTTCCAACTTTTAAAAATTATACTATATCTAGCAAGCCCCTTACCCTAGTTAAGAAGGTGGGTGAGTAGTAGTAGCCAAGAAAGAACTGACAATTATTTGATCCTAAAACACAAGGAATCATATTTTAAATTTTTATTAAGATAAGAACAAGACCTGAAAAATACCAGACTTAAAATTTGTTAAATGTATTAAGTTTTATTAAGTAAACTTTAATGTGCCACTTTGCATACAATTACAGATAGGACGAAGAAAATATTTCTCTTTACTCCCTCTTCTGAGTTTTGACTTTTCTTAAGCAATCATGGGAAGCCAACAGTAGCTCCAGACATGCAGTAATGAAATCTGATTTTCTTTACTCTGATATTTTCCTTTAAAAACATGTGTTGTAGTTATTGCATAATTTGTAGCTCACTATAGATATTAACATTTCATGTCTCTGTTTAGCTGACTAATGTGCTTATTTTAGGTAGCTCATTCCTTTGATGGTAAAGATTATGTGCTGAGAGATATTGAGTACCAATTCTGTGGAGATATTGCTTATGCTAATTCATGTGCCTCAGCATTTAATTTGGTGCATTTACAGTTCAGCAAAATGACTTGGTTTTTCTTTTGTGGTGCAAGGGGAAATAGATTTCTATAGCGTTTTGACTATTATTAAAGGTTATAGGAGCCAGAAGCAAATAATAATAATAATCACTACCATTCATCAACTGCTTGCTGTGTGCCATGAGTTATTCTAGTTATTTGTGTGATTTTCTTTTGTACATTTTCTCATACAATACTTCCACTCACTTGAGAGGGTAGGTGCTTAACATTTTTTTCATTTTAGAGATGAGGAAACCCAAGCATATGAGCTCACTTTCCAATCCAGATAATCCTATGGTATAATTTGGAAGACTTGACTCCCCTTGGTGCTTCCCTTCATTCACTTCTTTCTCCCCTTTTTCCTCCTCTTCAGTTCTCTCCCTTCTCTCTCTCCATCTTTCTTTCCATCCTATGTTCTCTTTCTCCACCCACCTCATCATCATTAAAGTAAAACAAAAGTAAAGAGCAGGTGCATAGAATAATTATGATGAAAGAATTTAAAAATATAATTTAAAATGAAAGGAATTCAATGGCTCATTTAAATGCCTTTGACTTTCAGTATATGCAATTTTGATAAGACTACAGACTTCTGTCTCTCTCACGCTCTTTCTCTCTCTCTCTCTTCTCTTTTTCTTCCTCGTTGCCTTTTTTACTCCTGCTTTCTTTTCATTGCTGGCTGAATTTAGAAATATCCTCATTGCCTCAGCCATCACTCAACAGGTGATCACATAATCCTTGTCACAAAGCCTAAGATCAACTAAGCGATGCTGGGAGTCAGAGGTATACACTGAAGATGAGAGGGTGTATTTAAGGAACAGAGCAAAATCACAGAGTCCAATTTGGCAGTTTTATGAACAACTTTGACTTTTTTCAACCTGTTCTATGAGGTCAGAATTAATCTTTTTACAGGCACCTGATAGTAAGGAGATGGTTCTCACCTCTAGATCCCACACTCCCAGACCCTTTAGCAAAGATATTTGTCTCTTTTATAAAGATGTGAGAACATTGCCTGTGAAGTGGACATATTTTTCCATCAGTATCAGGTTTTTGATGTTCAGAATATTATTCATCCATACCAGGAAACTCCTCTTTTTCCCCCCATTCCTACCATTCCAGCTAAGGTTTGGCCATCAGATAAGACTGCCCTTCACTGTTAAAGGACTAGTCAGTCTTGCTTCCGATGCAAATATGCCACAGATGAATGACATCTAAAGCCGAGAATTAATATATCAGTTCCAGGCAAACTGACAGTTAGCTGAGGGTCCTTCTAAAACAAAGGGAAGGAGATGGGGCAGGAATCACCGAGCTACTGCTAAGAACAGGAGCTGCAGGTAGAAGCGTAGCACAGTGTTCCAGGCAAATGGAAGTGGGGAAAGGGAGGGGCTCTCCAGTGAAAGGGCAAATTCGCTGCGACCCCTAGTAGGCTCCACGTGCAGGGTTACTTTAATTCTAGTTTTTTGTTTTCTTTTAATACAATTTTTTAAAATAGTCGTGCCAAACAGGAAACAAAACAAAACAAAACAATTTATTTGTAAGATTAGAACAGAGGCCTTCAAAAGTAGGTCATGCTACCTGGTGGTATTGGACTGATCACATGACCATTATCATGCTGCAAGAAGAATTGTACAGGGTGAGGGTGTAAGCTTTGAAATCAACCAGATTATGTTTAAAATCAAATGCTGTGATTTTCAACTACCTTGACACTGCCCAGTACTTCTTGTAGCTCACTTTGTCTATCTTTAAAGTGGGAGCAGTAAGAATATCACCTATGGAGATTTAAATAAGACAACTAACGAAGTAGCAGATACCACAGCTGAATGGATGTTGATACTTCTTGATTTTATTAAAATGTTGGAAAAATTGTAAAGCATTTGCTGAGGTGAGTATAAAACACACTAGCCCCATTTTATAATGTGCCCCATTCTAACTGAGTCATGCTCTCTTAGACTTAGCACAGCAGCTGGGGGTGCAGCTCAGTGGTAACCTGGCATGGATGAAGCCTGAGATTAATACGGAGCACCCCAAGAAAACAAAAGCAAAAGCAAAACAGCAACAAAAAATTAGCACAGCGAAAGTGTCTTGGTTTTTTTTCTTTTCTTTTTCTTCTGAAATAGGATTTTGGATTTCAATTCAAAAAACATTCCTTTATGCAAATATGGCATCTTCTGCCCTCTTCTGGCTTCCACAAGAAATTCAAGTATATCAAGTGTATGTACAAACGACATAGTGCATTGTTTTTATTTTATTTTTAAAGAACACCAAAGTTTACCATTCTTCAAGTTCTAGATGAGAAGAACACAAGTGTAATATTTTGTATGAAGATGAGAATTTCCAGAAATCTCTGAGATTTTTGCAACCATTTTAATCGGCGATTTCAATCTATCATTTTATTTGTTCCTCTTCTTCAAGCGCAAACTCTCAATCTCATAACTGCTAAATAAATAATTTAAACAGGACCACAAATTATTGCAAAGACTAAAATCTGAGTTCATTAGAAAGTCTAGATAATTAATCAGGTGTTTAAAATAGAACCTGCATGTAGAAGTTTGATTATAGAAAAAGCCTGGGACTGAAAGTCCCAACTTTATTAGAGATTGTATTGGATTTTAACTCATTTTTGCCAGACTTCAAAAAGCAAATAAAAACCCCTTTTCCCCCCACTCTGGGGTGCTGGGGATTGAACATAGGACCAAGCGTAATTTTCTAAGGTAAGACAATCCAGGCAGACTGATAATGGTGGGGGATGGGGAACTCCTTTTTGATTTTCAAATGCTGTGTAGATTGAGCTAACCTTTGAAAGGCCAGTTATCTACATAATCCGACACCCAGCCAGAGATGGCATGACATGGCAAAAGCTTTCCTATTAGAATGCAACTTCAAAATAGAAGTTTGTGTTGGTAAATACATAGAAGGCAGAAGATAGCTTGCTGTGACCAGACTGATTAGTTCACAGTCAGCAGAGATCAACTTGCTAAAGGAGGTCTTAACACATCTCTGTGCTTCCTGCAGTAGGAAAGGATTAGCCAAATGGAATAAAAAGAACAGTGGAGGGGAAGCCCAGTTGGCATGAAGAGAAAAGAGGAACAAATAATTTAGGATGACAACAGCAAAGTAGAACTGTTGTCCGTTGGGTTGTGATTTTTCCATTTACGCCTTTGATTGTGCAAGGCAGGTTACTCCAAAGTTGGAGAGTAATAATCCAGACTATTATTGTTCAGCCAGTCCTGAATTATTATTGGCTAGAATTTGTATTGTTCCAACATTGCCCAAACCCACAAAAGATGAAGTGCTTTTACAGCAAGATATCTTTCTTAGTCATTAAAATGAATCATTATTCAAAAAAAATAAGCCAATGCAAATAGTCTATGTGATTTGAACAGAGAGGAATTATGAGGGCATTTCCTTCACCAGATATTAGAGCACATTAAAAGGATACAATGCTTAAAAGTATGATACTTAAATAATTATTGCATTTGCATGTATCAGATTTTAAAAATTAACTTTGAAAAAGTACCATATTGACTCCAAAATCTACAAATAGCATAATGGAATAAAAATAAGGCTGAGAAAAGAATTCTAGTTCCTGACAAACATGATGTAAATTCAGGAGAAAGAAGCATTTTTAAATGATGTGCTTGACATAATTGTTTAATTATTTGGGAGAAAATATTAAAAGATTAACACCACTTACCAAAATACATTCCAGAAAGTTGCAAAGTTCATAATTAAATGCATTGTACTTTATGTGTATGTGGCATATCTCATTGCCCATCCCCCCACCCCAGATGAATGCTGGACACTACAGTCTTTTGACCCAATGAAGATGGAAATGAAATTGAGTCAGACAAGTGAACATGCAGACAAGTCTTTTATTGGGACTTCCATTTAGGAAGGGAAACACAGTTCCTGCAAGAAGATGTCAGGCTGGCTCCTGCAGATATTGGGTACTTGCAAGAGTGGGAATGTTCGTTCCCACTAAGCTCTAGCATTTTGCCCTGTGCTAAATACATTACTGCAGTCATGCAAGATAGCACAGGGCATCCTGACCTCAATGATGTGAAATTGACACTGGCTGAGGGTGAGACTACCCGTCTTGGGGTCTGTTGTCAGGTCATGAGTCAAGGACTGGAAGTGAATTTGCCCTTTGACCCTGTGTAGTCTCAAAATGACATTTTTTATTGAAATCTTATTGCTGAAAGAATATAATTGGGTTGCACCAAATTTTTAGTGGCAAAATAGAAATATCTCTACCTGGTTTATTTAGAAAGGAAATTTACTAAAGGATATTAAAAATTTCTAGAATGTTCACATAATCAGAATTTGAGGCCATGCAGCTAAGAAAATTACCCAGTCCAAGCTCTGTCTTGGTGTAGACACAATCCCACCATCCCTAGTCACAAGACTGAACAGTCTACTTGGATTCCAAGAGGGGTCCCTCTCACGAAGTCAGTAACCCTGATGTTACCAAAAATCTCAGACATCTTGTCTAGGCGTACCAAGAAGTACACTCCATATGGAATGTCTTTCCTCATAGCATCCTTTTCCAAACTGAAAACTGAATCATCTGGTTCATATTATGTGTGAAGGCTGGGTCACATAGGCTATATCCTACCTGTTAAAGAGGTGGGAGAATTGAGTCTCTGTCTACCTTGAGGTAGTAGGAACTTTGATACAGTAATTCTCTCAATAAGAGTTAAGATGTTTAAAAGATGATGAGAGGCAATTAATATTCCACACAACCTCATAAATGTTTTATGTGTTATATGCTTGTGTTATAAATAATGTATATGAAAACTTCATGTAAGTTTTCAGTCCCAATTTTTCAAAGCAAATGACACATGCATGCAGAAAAATAATAAAGACACTGAGGAATAAAACCCCAAATGGTAATATTAGATTAGGTAGAGGCGGTAGGCAGAATTTGATTTATTTTTTGTATTTATATATTTGTGTTTTCTAAGTTCTCCACAATATATATAAAATAATTTATTATTTTAGAAAATCAAAGCATGAGATCCTCAATATTATTCTGTGGCTGATATGCACAATCTCTGATTTGGAAATGAAAGTAATATGAACCCTAAAACTCAAATCCCTTTGTTTTTTCTTTTAAGAAAATGGAGGAGAAACTAGAGCACATTGGCTTTTGTAAGATCATACATGTAGAAGACAAGACATCCTACCCCAAATCCATATGTATTGTAAAGACAGTATTTTTTTTCTGTTTTGAGTATTTGTATTTTACTATGATAACTGGATAGCAAGATATGAGCAATTTGTTACATAACAAATTGGTTAATGGATGTTTTACCCTCGTGATATGAGAATATTCAGTTACTTTGGGATTTAACATAGGAAATTTCTATTAGGTAGAAAGGGACAAGTGGTATCAGTCAACTGGTTCTTTGTTTTGTCCTTGCGAGCAATTTGGTTTCCTCCTTCACTCCTTTGTTCACTTTTCCAGTTGTCGAATGAAAACCCACAGTACTAACATTCCCTTTAAGAACTCTTCGAGATATTTTTACAGAATGATCCAACAGCATGAAATTGCTTCTAATCATGATGCTCACCTGCCTGAAAAAGTTAATCCATGTAAGAACTACATAGAAAGATCATCTCTGTTGAGTTATAAAATATAACAAAAGTTACCATATCTTGAGGACAGAAAACTTTTTATAAAGGACAATAGTTGGTGAAGCTAAAAAGAGATAAACAAGACATAGTCATCCTCTTCTGTGTAACCATTATAGTTACTTTGCTATTCCCAGGACAAGTCCAATGTTTAAACTGTAATCTGAGCCTCAGAGATTGCTGATTCAATGAAGGCACAGATGAGTGTTATCTTTACATGTCATCTTAAAAATAATTATGGCCTCTTATCTAATGCTTGCTACTTACTTACTAGGCGTTATGCCAGGTACTTTACATATTTCTATATTGAATGCTTTTTGGAAAAATCTTAGAGATGGACAAAAAGCTTACAGTGCATATTCTCAGTTTGTGATGATTCCTCATCTGTGAAAGCTATCCCCAACTCGTCTTCAATCTCCTCAGTAGTTGCTTTTGTGAAAATACACCACCTGCTTTCTGTTCCCTGAAAATTTGGCCAGGATGGGCAGCTTATTAAGGCTGGGACATTTAGATTCTCTCTCACATGAATTTGGAAATGAAGTTAAGACCCAGATTGTTAATAATTCTCTGGAGATGCCTGTAAGAATAGCATACAAACTCTAATATTGTGAATCTCAGAAAAGGAGAGTAGATCATGAAGCAGGTTCAGAGAAAGAGAAGAGATCAGAGTCTTGACATTCCCCCTGACATCTGTCTTTATTTAAGCCATCACTTCAGGGAAATTCCATAACTCTCCTTTCTTTGTTTAAATGACCTAGAATGGGATTTTAAGAGAATCAAGAATGTTGGCTAATACAGGCTGTAATAAAATATATACATTCATAGCTAACGTTAATATACATATCCATTGAAACATGTCCTCTCATCCTCATAAAATAAATTCAAAAGTTGCTATTATCATCCCCATTATATAGAAGGGGAAACAGGCTCAGAGAGAGCAAGCAATTTCCCCAAGACCACCTACTCAGAGTTGATATTTTATCTGAGGTTGAAATAGTTTGAAACTCCATGATCTTCCTGTTGCGCATATCGTGCCACATCCAGATTTATTTCCTTCTTTTTGCATGCACTTATGGAGAGTCTCTCAAGTTCCAGGCACTGTGTTTCTATGGTTCCGCCAGGGTTGTCAAGTTGTTGTGTTTACATGATGTTGCAGCCATGTGTGTTCATGTACACGGCCAAGGGTGCAATATGCAGCTCAAGGTTAAGAGATCATCTCTGAGATTCATTATTCATACACTGTGCTCTCAGTAAGGATAAAATTAAGGCAAGGTCAGCTTTCAAAAGACATAAGAGGTGTTAAAGCTTTCAATATTACTGAAATCTCCCAATAATAAGTACTTACGAAGCTACTGTGTATGTTTTAATTAGATCAGATGCCACCCAGTGTGATTTTGCTCCCGTCCTGATAAAATGTGGTTAGGATTGTTAGGATTCTCAGTGGACTTGTAAAGGTACCTGCTTTTTTTTTCTATTATTTAATGATGTTTTTGTTTGTTCATATGCTATGTAGCCAGGTTATTTGACACCGTATCCAGGTACACTCTCATATGACATCCCGGAAGGGATGTGATGCGTTGATGGCCCAATAATATTTCAAATTTCTTACTAAATCCAGAGAAGTCATGTAATTTTCTCAAGGTCACAAAGCTACTTGGTTGCAGTAATACAGCTTGCCAGCTAAAATAGACTGCCAACAGAAATAATTTAAAATAATTTAGATTCTTTATTTTTTATTCCTCCAAATAACAACACATGTCAATTAGATTCATGTCAGAACCCATTACACGTTCTACCCCCACAACCTGTCTTTTCCCTGAATTAATGAAATGGAAATGGGAAAATTACAGCTTTCACAGTTGAAATCTACATGCTTAGGGTACAGTATAAAAGACCCTATATCAATGATATGAATTCTAGATTATTATAGAAATCTGCCTTTTTGCTTTAGAACTTGAGATTGCCCTAAATACTAAAAATGAAAGAACGCACACACAGAGTTATTAATGTCATTTTCAGATGTAATTCCATTCTCAAAAATGGCAAGAGTGATATGTCATGGCACCTTGTTTTTTTATAAGATTTATGCTTGCTATCTTTTGTTACATGGACAAATGGAATAGAAACAATACAGTCAATTACTCTGGAGATGGATGTTATTCTGGTTTGCAAGTACCCAGGAGAGAATTTGGGCATAAACTCAAAGATAATAACAGCACCCAGCACATACTGAATGCTTACCTGGGCACTGTTCTGAATGCTTCACCATCACCTCAGTCTTCACATCACCTGTGAGGTAGGGGCTATCAGTACCCCTTTGTACAGGTGAGGGAGATGAGGCAGGGAAACTTCCACCTCTTCTGGTTCCAGCATTTCTCAGCCACTTTCTCAGTAGGCAGATGGATCTGTCCAACTCTTGGTTTGTACATGCACCCCATGTGGCCACCCTTCTAGTACCAAATGGCCCAGCAGTTTTTCCTGACCTGGCTATGCCTATATTTGGCTCAGATCATTTCCTCCCTCATTTTGCCAGATGAATACACATTCATATTGAAACTTCAAGGCTTGCAGGAAATGCATCCTTTTTTAGTCTTATCTTTTAACTAAAAACTTGTGTACCTTCACTCATGTTCCCCTGATCTTTCCTTTTCACAAATCTGCTACTTTCATAAGAACATCATTGACTCCCTGTCCTATCCAAAGATAACTTTATTTGCTAAGCTATGAGTCCCTTTGTGATACTTGACACTCTTAATCAACCCCTTTTCCTCCACATTATTCCAGGCCCTTGTTCTCCACACCCCACTTTCACTCATTCCAGCACCATCATTGTTATGTCCTCTTACCCCGCACCTTTTTCTGTCATTCCCAAGATAGGAAGTCCATGACCCAGATCTGCAGACAAATTCCACCTACAAAATGGAACTTGGCACATGGCATGATCTCAATAAATTCACTTCAGTAATTTATCCTTATGAAATCCAACCAGTGCCTGGGGCTTCAACAATAACTCATGAACTACCCACATTGAATCTGGAGCTCTTAGGCTTAGGAGGTTCAGATCTAAATATAACTATGATTTTGGCTACTGTAGTTGTTCTTTTTTTTTTTTTTTTTTAGTTTTTTCTTTTGGATCTCTTTCTCTTTCTGTATCTGTCACACACACACACACACACACACACACACACACAATGAGGCCAGTAGAATAAATGAATCTGAATCTTGGGCATTGGACTAAATGCTATGTCTATGGTGGTATGATTCTTGTTTTCACGACAATTACTATCTAGACATAAGGGCACCAACTCACTATGCTGTTTTCTTTGTCACCTCCTCCATTTCATTTTTTTTTACTCATATCAGTTTATGTTCTCTGGAAAATGTCTAACTGTTCCTTATTTAAAATTCTTTAGCAGTTCAACACTATACACTCAATGGAATTCCATCCTCCACAATATCTCCTAAAAATCCCTTTATAGTTTGATCCCTTCCTATACATTTAGTCTTAAATTTTCCACTGCCCCACTGGTATCCTGTATTCTAGATACAATAAGTTCGTTGGCACTCCCTAATAATGCAACAGTGTCGCACACTTAACTAACTGTATACTTGTCATCTTGGTGAGAGTTACTGGGGGGTAACTTGCCTAGGTTCTAAGTCAATTTTAAGAATATAGTGAAATAAGATAGGTAGGAATCAAAATGTCACCTTCATACTGATAATAATAATGTCAGAGGATGCAGCTTATACTCTTAGGCAAGAAGGTATTCCTAAATCCCAGAACAGACATTGCTCTGCTATCTTTCAGTCAAAATCAGTACTGGAAAATTGCAGCCTCGCTACGGGGGATGGGGGGTGAAGACTTTTCTAGTGAGCTTGCTGTATGGTCCAGATAGAGAACACCAGATAAGTCAAACACAGGGATAAACTATTATATGAGTATATAATACAAATACATACATATATATAAATATATATATACACACACATGCACATATATACACATATATGTACACATACACACATCCAAATATATATATAGTTCATATGTAACAGTTGAACTCAAATTAAGAGAATATTCATCTGGTGGTTACCAGTGGTAAGGAACTGGGGGGAATAGAGAAAGTATCAGTCAAATGGTACAAACTTACAATTATAGGGTAACTAAATTCTGGAGAACTAATGTTCAGAATGGTGACTAATATAATTGGCTAAAAGGGTAGATATCAAGAGTTCTTGACCATATCCAAACAAAAAATGATAACTAGGTGAAGTCACAGATATGTTAATTAACTTGATTGTGGTAATCATTTTATTATTTAGACATATATCAAAACATCACATTGTACAGCTAAAATATGTTTTATTTTTTAAACAGACCTCAACATAGTTGGAAAAATTCTTAAAATTCCTTAAAAAATTCCTTAAAAATGTCATTTGACCCACCAATTCTACTTCTTGGAATTATCCTAAAGAAATCAGAGTTGTAAGCAAAGATTAAAACACAAGATTATCATCCCAATATTATCTCTAGTAAGAAAAATGATTACAATAAAAGTTCCACAATCAAAAGCTGAATAAATAAATTATGGGGCATTCATTTTTTAAAAAAGGAGAAAGTACACAGTCCTGATTTCCTTCCAAAATCATCGATCATATTGATGGAATATGATTGATGATTTTGGAAGTTGCTCTTCCTCTTCCACAGGGCAGTCTGGGGTATTAGCAAGAGGGCAGAGAAAGACCAAGAGTTTTATAGAAATGGGTCTCCTTCAAAGTCTAAATATAACCTTATTTCATCAGGATATTTTTCAACTTTAAGGGGAGATGGAAATAAAAAATAAGAAACCTTGCTTTGCCTTGAATTAAAGAATAAAATTGATTCTCTCTCACAACTGAGAAATATGGAATTGTCTTTGTGTGTGGTTGAGTGGATCCAGGTACTCAATTACCACCATAGTCCTTGGTTCCTCTTCCCCTCAGCTTTCCTCCTTCTCCTTTTCAATCTCAGGCAAGCTCTTTCCTTCCTTTGCTAAGATAGCAAGATGGACATCAGCATTAGCAACTATCTCAAATACCAGTTATCTCTGTGGAAAGAAGGCTGACTTTACTTTCTAAACCATGCTAGCATAGACTAGCAAAGACTGGAGATTGAATATCATTCAATTACTTAGGTCTGTTCATTAAAATAACATGTATGTGTGTGTATGTGTGTGTGTGTGTGTGTGTGTGTGTGTGTGTGTATTTCTCCTCCTCCTCCTTCTTTCTTCTACTACTTCTTCCTAGACTTGATCACATAAACCCACTGCAATTTTGGTTAAAATGAGGCTGAAGGACTGAGATGAGGAGAAATGGTTTACCAAAGAGATATCAGAATGTTTTTCCAGAAGAAAGGAGATCTACTTTGAACATGCAAGAACATTAAATGTCCACACCTTCACTGTTCCATAAACAAATGGATAGATGAATCTAGATGGACAAGTTGTTCAGCATCCATAAAACTGAATTTAGGTAAAATAACATTTTCTAGAATATATTATTGTTATAGTATATTTATTCCTAATCCTATTGCAGCCAACCAGAAGATGGTGCTTGATTTGTGATAGCCTAGAAGTCAGAGTTTTTTTGATATAAGTGAATTGGGAAATCTTGTTGCTATACAGAGAATATTGTTGCTATGATCATTGTGGCAATAATTAATTAATAGAAATCTGTTGGAAATGAGTCAAAAAGTAGAAGAAATTGTAACCCCAATCTCTACTGTCGAATGAAAAGATATGAAAGCAGTTATTAATTTTCTCTGTTCTAATATCTTCTAGATACACACACACACACACACACACACACACACACAAATGGGCCAAATCATCATTTACCCAAAAGTGATGAAATAAAAAATAAATGCGCCAGCTTCTATTGAACAAAAATAAAAATATCTCCAAAATTTCAACTTAATGGTATATGTCAGATTGTATTGACTCACTTGTGAAAGAAAAATTGCGGTATTACTCATTCTGATTTAAAATAACATATTTAGAGGTCTCCATGATTCATGATGTTGAGCAAAATCAGACCCTTTGTGCTCTGCCGTACACTGGCAGGGGAAGCCTGGGTCAGTTTTGCCTGCTTGTGTTCATTCTAAAATGAACTAATTTTATTTTCCTCACTCTCTGTTTTCAGTCTGTTTTTCAATGTTTGAAAAATACAATAGAGTTTTCCTCTCAGCATGTGGATTCTGCATGTGTTAAAATTACATCTTCTGTTTTAAACTCTCACTGTTTAATTTAAAAGGACTTGCCAGAACATGTGGCCTCCCCCTCCCCCTTACTGAACAGGGAATACAAAAACCTGGTCTTGAAAAAGGCAAAGGGCAGCTTATAGGAGAAACAAACAGATAATAAGTAAACACACAAATGAGGACAAAACCCAAAACCTCTGAAGGCCTGCCTGGTTTGATTTGAGATGAAAACTCTTAGGACTTGATATGAACCGCAGCACACAAGGATAGAGTGGGAATATGGGAGAAACTTCTTGCCTAGGTTAGGGTATTGTTAGACAAGGCGTTGACTTCCTTTACATCAGTTTCCTGGAAGATGTCAAAATGAAACTTCTCAAATACTTAAACCCTTACATAGGCTAACTGTGTGGAAAACAAGAAAAATAGCTAGCTGATGGTTTTTCAGAACTTTTTTCTTTCTTTCCTTTTTTTTTTTTTTTTATCTCTTTCTTTGGTACCAGGGATTAGAGGCACTGGAATTCCATGTAGGCACCACCATACCTGGCAAGAACTTAGTTTTACAGAACATGATATGCCTGGAGTGTGTGTGTGTGTGTGTATACGTGTGTGTGCGCGTGAGCGTGCACGTGGGCATCCCAACCCAAACTCATCAGATGGTGTATTTGGGGGATGCATCCTCTCAAATATATTAATATATTCCCATTCTACCTCCTCCAGTTTGAATTGTAAGTCTCCCCCGAAGGTTCCAGTGGAAAAGTCTCCAGTGGGGCACTACTAGAGGTTGTGGAGTCTTTAAGAGGTGGGGCCTTGTGGGAGGGTTTTAAGTCATTGAGTGAGTGTTTTGAAGGGGATTGTTGAACCCTGGTCACTTTACCTTCTGTTTTACTCCATGGCCACGAGGTGAGTAGTTTCTCTCCAACACACACCTCATCTAGCTCCAACTCAACAGAATTATGAACTGAAACCTCCCAAACCTTTTCCTTTTGTAAGTTAATTGTTTCCTGTATTTATTATAGCTCTAGAAAACTGACAAACACCTACCTTCTATAAAGTTGGGTTGGGTTATAATCTTTGTTTTACAGATGAGAAAACTCAGGTTGATCTACAGCCCCAGGATGAATGCTGAGGGGCACCTGTCACCTCCTCCTTCAGGACTAGGTGTCCATCTCCATAACTGTCTGAAAAATACTACATCCCAAAGCTCCCAGCTTGGGTCTCACAGGGAAATCTCTGCCAAAGAAAACCTCCTTGCCTCAGGTTCCACTCAGTCTGCTCAGTGGCTGGTAAGACTGCCCGCATCTGTCTTTATGTAGAGAATCTCAGAAAGACTGCCTCAGCTCCAGAATTCCCTAAGGGATTGGTGATACATGGTGATATTGGTGATACATCACACTGCTATGTACCTTCTTGCCCTAACCAATCCTGATTCCATCATTCATCAGGGGTCTTGATCAAGAGCATGCCTCAGAACGTCTTCCCGTACCAGGAATGTGTGTCAGGGTATCCACTTATGTCTCAGTCTGTTTCTGACAAACAAATCTAACCTAGGCAGGTACCAGAATAGGTATTAACTAAATATATACTATAAATACTGATAATGGAAACACCTATTTTAATGACACAGATTGTTTCACAGAGTCAATTAAGTTAAAGTGGAAATGCAGTCTTTGTCTTTTTATGCAAATGTATAATCCATTGATTGCTACTCATGGATAACTGCACAGAATTCTTCATCAATTAAACCAGAGTCACTTTATACAAGAGATACACATGTATGGAGCATAAAGTCAGCTCTGCCCCAAATGCTATTGGTTCATAAGAAGTAGGACTTGTTATATTATTGGTCTTTTTTTGTTGTTATGCAATGTATAATAAAGGAATGTGTGGTCGTCAGAGCCTGAATGCCACTTTCAGTAATAGAAACGCCTTCTGGGGAAATAAGATTGGTGCCAGGACTAGAATATGGAAGCAAACTTGAAATTATTTCATTTCTATTTCAGAATGTTAAAAAAAAAAAGACAGCAGCAAGACCATTTTTGAGGGTTGCCAACACATTGAGGAATTGAATGAAAATGCATCCCCAGCTTTCTGTAAATTATTACAATGAATTCCAGAGTCTTAGGTGGACATGTCCACTGTCCTGAATGACCTTTGCACATTGTCATGCACAGTGTCCCTTCATGAGCACTTAGCACTTTCTCAGAAGTAGATTTAGTTATTCTCTGAAGAAAAATAAAAACAAATGTGTAAGATAAAAAGTAAAATATCTTACCGAGAGAGTAAGCACACTACAGACATTCTTTCCTACTGATTACAACACAAATGTCTAGTGCAGGATAAAGTTACTGAAAAATAAGAAATGGCCACACTGGGGAGGGGAGTCAGACGTTGAACAAGCATCCAGAAAAATGAGCTTCCACTTGCTTTTCCCATTTGGACAAGGATACTGGGGATTGAACTCAGGGGCACTCGACCTCTGAGCCACGTCTCCAGTTCTTTTTGTATTTTATTTGGAGACAGGGTCTGAGTTGCTTAGCTCCTCGCTGTTGCTGAGGCTGGCTTTGAAGTCTTGATCCTCCTGCCTCAGCCTCCCAAGCCACTGGAATTACAGGCATGCACCAGCACAATCGGCTGCTTTTCCCATTTTTCTATGTAATTTTTTTCTTTAGGGGCCATCATTGATCTGTGGTCATAGTGAAAAAAACAGCAAAACTTTGAGAGAATCCTTTTTTCACCCCTTTGGCTAAAACTTGAGAAAAGGAGTCCCTAAAACCTGCAGGTTAAGGGTAAATAGCACAGAGGAGGCATCAGAACCGTGGGATCCTATAATGCTGTGTGTTAACTGGTACATGTTCTGAACACAGCACTAAACAGAATGAGATGCAGTCAAGCAAAGAAAAGGATAAAGCTAAACTGACACTGCAAGTACCACTTGGAGAAGACAGAGGGAAGCTGAAGTTTGAACCAAGTATGTTGATTGTCTGCCAGAACAACAAAACCAGCATTCTACAGAGGGCTTTGACAGGAACTAGCATTTTTACAAAATAATTTTTAAGTATCTAGGATACAATTTCAAGTGACTTATTGTGCAAAGACTCAGAGAAATGTTACAGGTTCTCAAGGAAAAAGAATAGCATCAGATGATTCCTAGGGGATGACCAGATGTTGGAGGTTTTTGTTAGATCAGAACTTTAAACAGCTGCTATAACTATGTTCTGATATAAAGGTAAACATAGTTGAAATAAATGGAAAGACAGAAATTTTCAGAAGAAAATATAGAAACCATAAAAAATAAAGAGGTGAGAATTCCAGGATTAAAAAAAAACAGTATCTTAAATAAAATTTTCACTTAAATGGCATGATAGGAGAATGACAATGAGAAGAGGAAAAAGTCACACCTGAAAACAGACAGAAAATGAAGAAAGAAAAAGTATTTAAAAATGAACATGATTTTAGAGACCTGTTGGACAATCGTCAAAGGTCTAACATTTGCATCAGCAGGGTTCCATAAGGAGAAAAAAGAGATATTAGTGCAGACATTTTAAAAAATGAAGAAACAGTGGCTGTAGATCTCCAATATTTGTGTAAATCATATATCTACATATTCAAAAACCTGTGAAAACCCCAATTAAATTAAATTAAAATGTAAAAACCACCTAGACACATCACAATAAAACTGAATAAAACCAAAGATAAAAGAACTTTTAAAACAGCTAGAGAAAACTGACATATTATATATGGGAAGACCAAATTCAAATTGCTTCCTATTTTTTTCTTTAATCAAAAACCATGTAGGTCATAACAATAACAAATTTAAGTGGAACAACAAATTTAAGTGCTAAAGAAAAAGGTGTGCAACTAAGACCTTTAAATACATTGAAAACAACCTTCAGGAAAAAAGATGAAATAGAAATTTTGCAGATGAATGAAAACTAAGAATTTGTCACTAACCAATCTGCCCCCAAAGAAATGCTAAAGAAAGATCTTCAAGCCAAGAGGAAATAATACAAAAATAAAACAAACAAACAAACAATAACCTTAAAAGTACAGAAATGAAGAAGCAGAACCAGAAAAACAGTAATTATCACGGCTAATATAAAAAACTTCTTTGCAAAAAATAAAGCAAAAATGTGGTATCCGATATTTTGCATGGTAGGTATTTGATGTGTAATCAGTATTAGTCTCTTTCCATGTTTTTCATCCTAAAAGCCATCCACTCTTGGTATTTTGTTTGCTAATTTTTAATATTTACATTTTTCTCTTTTCATTAGAATTCTTTTCCATCTCCCTCTACTTCCAGCCCTTGAACCTTGATGAACTTCTCACTAGGACATCTTTAGTGTGTCACAGTGGATCCTCTTTGCCTTGCTATGCACCTGAATCCTGTCTTTCTTGGTCTCCGCATTTGCCCCAGTAAGAAATGAACATCTCTTATAACCTGGAAAGCAGTTGTTGGTGTCTGTCCCTTGAAACTTATTCAGAAGACTCCTTTTTCATGCTGATTTCAGGTTCATGGAACTCTTAAACCTTGGCATTTCCCAAGGGCTTTTATTCTTGCATTCACTGCCTTCCTGCTGTCACTGGGGCTGTTTTTGAATGGTGCTGAGTTCTTTCCCTGTTTGACTCCTTTGTTTCGTGGCAAAATCCATTCACATGAATCATCACTAAATCAAATATATGTTACTTATGTTTTGTGGGAAGAAAGAAATAGTCACACTTTCAAATTGGATATTAGTCATCTGCATACTTATTTTTTTTTCCATTGGCTCATATTGGAGGTAAACAACAGTTACCCACAAATAGCTTGGTTCTTGTCTCTTCCGTGTCTGTAAAGCTCATCATCTTTTCTCTCCTTTCATGCCTTTCTCAGGAGAAGAACCGTTTTCTATCCTGGTTTCATAAAAGGCAGCTTCACCATCAATTTTGGTTTCTTAGTTCCTGCTGGTAGCTGAGTCTTCAGTTTTTCACCTTCTACCCTGAGCAGCTTATTAGGATGACTTTCCAAGGTCAGGTTCTTCCCAGGAGGGAATACAGTTTGGAAGCTGTTCTGATAGTAATATCTGTAGGCTTTGCCACAATTAACTGCACACTTTAACTAAACTGTAAACCTCTATCTTTTTGTCTCCCCTAAAGATAGGAGAGACAAAAAAACCAGCAGCTGTGGGACAGGAGCTCTTCCCATCCGCGCACACAGCTCTTCAGATCCTCATCACCCAAGAGCCTGCAGGGACCCTCCCACATCGGACTCATCAGTCCTGCACAATTAATAGAAGTCCTTCCCCAGAAGTGACCCATTTCCTTGGCACACTGATTGGAATGCTTATGTCCCAGTGCTGTGTGCTGGAACCTAAGCCCTCGTGTGATAGGATTAGAGGAGGATCTCTAAGAGGCAATTAAGTCACGAATTTAATTCCCCTATTTTCCCCTATTTTCTATGCCATCATCAGGAGTAGCCCTCCTAAGCTTAACACAGTGGGGGGCAATTTAATCAGCTTTTTTGCTGCTGTGACTAAAGGACACAACCAGAACCATTTGGGAGGGAGGAAAAGTTTACTTGAGGGCTCACGGTTTCAGAGGTCTTAGAACATAGACTAAGTCCATTCCTCCAGGCTGAACATCATGGCTGGAGAGTATGGCAGAGAGAAGCAGCTCACATAATGATCAAGAGCAGAGAGACTCCACTGGCCAAATACAAATATATATACCAAAACCACACCCCAATTCCCACCTCCCCTAGCCACACACTACCACTTCAGTTACCACTCAGTGAATCCCTAGCAGGGGATTAATTCACTGAGTAGGTTAAGGCCATAACCCAATTATTTCTCCTCCAAACCTTCTTGCATTGTCTCACATGTGAGCTTTTGGGGAACACCTAACATACAAACCATTAAAAGGTATATATTAAATATTCAGTAAAGAAGTGAAACAGTATCCAGGCTTTTCTTCTGCACTATACTTGATGCACTGTATATACCCTGTTCTTCGGCACTGCAGTATGATGCCCTAGCACCTCCCTCTTAATTGGTTACATCCTTGATGCTAATACATTCGTGCATATGTATTTCTGTGAAACATTTTCTTATTTCTCCCTATCTCTCCTTGTGTTGGCAAATTTCTGTTGCTGTGGTCAAAATATCTGATGAGAACAATTTAGATTAACAAAAAAAAATTTTGCCTTAGGGTTTGAGAGGTTTACAACATGGTAGGCTGCCTCCATTGTTCTGGGCCCAAGGCAGAACATCATGGCAAAGGATCTGGCAGAGAAACATTCCTTGCTCAGTATAATGGTTAATTTGAAATGTCAACTTGTTTGGGTTAAGAGATGCTGATGATTAAGAGGTCTCTGGGTGTGTCAATGAGGGCGTGTCTAGGAATGATTGGAAGGTGGGATAGGAACTGAAGTGGTGACCCTCCCTAAGCATGGGCAGCACTGCCCAATGGGATGGAATAAAAGCTGAAAGAACAAGGAAGCAGATGCAGATGCAAGTTTGGCTCTTCTTGAATGGGTTCTTGATTGCTGCTTCAATCTTCTGAGGATATCGGAATCTCACTTCTTCACTCTTCCAAAGTGGACTCTGACAGTGATTCTCCAAGTAGTTTCCAGAAGCCTTGGTCTTAGACTAGGGTAGCACTGTTGATCCTTCTTGTTTTGGGGCTTCCATGTCTTGGACTGTATAGCTGCTGGTTCTTCGGACTCTCCAGCTGCACATGGCTATTGTGGACCATCCAGCTTCTGGTTGTGTAAGTCAATCTAATAAATCCCCTTTCTATAATCATACTTCCTATTGATTCTGTTCCTCTAGAGAACCCTGATTAATAGACTCAGCTAATGGTAGCCTGAAATCAGAAAGAGAGTGAGCTAGGGATAAAATATAAACTCCAAGGGCACACCCCAGTGGTCTACATGTCCCAGCCACACCCTACATGCCCATAGTTACTACCCAATCAGCCCAGTTAAATTATTGATGCATCAAATGGAATAACCCACTGATTAGGTCACAACTCTCATGCGCTAGTCATTTCAGCCCAGGCAATAACCCAGGAGATTTGGGGACACCTCATATCCAAACCATAAAAGTGCTCTACACCCTGAACCATATTTATTTCTCTGTTCCACACTGAAGACCAGAGTCATGCTGAGTTTACAGTCTTCTAGCATGGTGTCCTCCAATAGGCACTTAATAAATCTTTGAGTATTAAACCAATATTTATTAAGTGCTTACAGTTTTCCAGTCTTCTTTCCCACATATTTGGGACTCCAGTGGACCAACATCCCTCTGCTTAAAGGTGTATGTTCCACTGAACAAAGCCTAAGGGTAAACAAAAAATTAATAAATAAGAAGAGCAGTGGTAATAAATACCATGGAAATAAAGTAGGGTTTAGGGATAAGTAATAGTAGGAAAAAATGTAAATTACACTCTTTTTGAAAATCTTTGCTGTATACTTCATCTAGCATTGACCAAAACAACAAAAAAAAAAAAAAAAAAAAAAAAAAAAATTTCCTGTTTATAATATTCCTGTACTTTCCATGATCATTCAGGTTTTGCCCTCAACTTTCTTCTTTTTCATTCTAGAACAATCAGTCATTTCACTTTCAAAGCTATAGTCTATTTTCTCACTAACAAAAACATGTGTCTTTAGCACAATTTCTCAAAATGGCAAAAATGAACTCATTCCTTAATAGACAAAAATATATGCAGAGATAGAATCTCTTTACCATACCAATATGAGGCAAAAAATAGATAAGCTTTAAATTATGCTTATGAAAAGGTCTACTTTTCTATCTTCCTTAGATATTACCTAATGAATACTCTTTAATTGGCTCAATTTATTAACAGTATGTAATTTTAAATTGCCTGAAGATGTTGGAAACTATTTTCAAACTTATGTACAGAAAATAGTTACCATTTGAATAAAGTCTATTAGAATAATGATTTAAGTTGGTTAAATACAAAATGAAGTTTCATAATATTAAACAATAAGAAAAGTCTATTTGATTAGCAAACTTATAAATTCTGAAAGAATATACCAAGTAGAATTAAACTGTGTGTTTGTATTATAAGTATGATAATTCATAGAAAACATAGTTCTTTATATTAAAACAGAATTTTGAACTGGTTTTATGTGCTGAAGTTTTACCTAAACTAGGAAAATGTGAATTCTTAAATGTTTCTGAATTAGTTTCTATGAGAGTACCTTTTCTTTTTCCTTGGAAATTTTTGAGATGCAATTTCCTTAATTGCAGGTAGTATATAGATGCCTTCTTATCTCTTAGCCAATCACAATAGAGATTCTTTAAAGTAAGGGATTTAAAAATCTAATTAGTTAGTTCCAGGTGTAGGAAACAGTGCAGTCATGTGATAGAGGAAAAGACTTCTCCGAATTACATACAGATAAATATATAGACAGACAAAGATAGTATATAGTGTCTATACTAAAATTTCAGTCACACATTTCTGGCATACATAACACAAGTAAAAAATACGTGGATCCATATCAAAGAGGTGGTTTCTTCTCAGTGAATTCTTAATTTACTTTAGCTCAATATAGACAAACAGAAAAGACTAATAAAGCAGATTCTCTGTCCTTTTTCACTCAACACAGACAAGATCTCTATAAACCATTAATTCCTTTATAGAAATGGACAAATGGTCCGATGAAGAAAAAAAAAAAAAAGTCTTAGGAGACAATGAAAGAGAAAGAATCTAATCTCACAATTTGGAGGGCAGAGAACTTTGAGATTAATCCTGTCCCAGAATATAAAAGAATGGGTGGGGGGAACTTTTTAACCTCTATGTCTGTCCAGGGACAGGAATCAGGTGAAGATTTTTTATGTAGTGTTATGGTTTAGATCTGGAACATACCCCTAGAAGCTCATGTGTTGAAAGTGTGATCCCAAATGCCACAAAGTTCAGAGGTAATACTTACAGGCAATGATGAGAGCTGTGATCTCATCAATGCATTAATGCACTTGATAGATTAACAATTTGAATGGACTACTGGGTGGTAACCGTAGGCAGGAGGGCATGACTGAAGGAAGTAGGTCACGGAAGGCATACCTTGGGGGACTATATCTTGTCCCTGGTTTCTCTCTCTTTCTGCTTCCTGGCTTCCATGAACTGAGCAGTTTTCCTCAGTCATACCCTTTTGCCATGATGTTCTGCCTCACCTCTGGACAAGAGAAATGGAGCTAACCGATCATGGACTGAATTCTCTGAATTCATGAGCTTAAAATAATCCTTTTCTTCTCTAAGTTGTTCTTGTTAGGTATTTTGGTCATAGTGACAAAAAGCTGACTAACACAAGTTGATACTATTATAATCCCCATATTCTGTTTGAAGAAACTGGGGCATAAAGAAGATAACTAAATTGCCTGGATTCATGTAAGTGCTAGGAAGAAGCAAGGGGAATCAAACTCTTGAAGCCTAGCATGAGAATTTACATTGTGCATCATCACAGGCTCCTAGAATGGATGTAAGTAGAATCTTCCATAAGGTTAAATTGTTACCTAGTCCATAACTATTTTCCCATAGAATAGTTCTCAGTAAATATCTGATGGATGAATAAATGAAAGAAGACAGTGTCACAGTGAAATAAGGAGAGAGGCAGAAAAATAAATACAGGGAGAGAGAAAAGGGGTGGGGAGGGAGAGAGAGAGAGAGAGAGAGGGAGAGAGAGAAAGGCTGAACTAAATTTCTCCTGTTTTCTACTCTTGAATGTATATATTATCTCTACCCTTCTAAACACAAAGGGAAATGACCTCATGAAGACCTTTATATTTCCAATTGTCAACACACTCATAGGAAAAATGCTAATCATTTAAAAATATACATTAATTACCCCTGAAGTTAGAGAATGTAAATAATCTGATATTGTTGCTAATAAAAACTGTTCATGCATTGACCAACTTGCAAATTTAATTCCCTATCTTCCTGTCAATAATTATTCAGTGTAACTGCTTCTTTCTTACTGCTTCTGCCCCTCAAGGGCAGAAATTCCACCATCCATCTCTGAACCATCATTATTCTGCTTAGTATTTAAATGGATATAGTAAATATCCAATAAAATCTGACAAGAAAACTTAAACATTCTGAAACTCTCCTTTTTGAAGTAAGAGAAAATAAGAATTAATTCCAGTTGATGTCTCAAATTACAAACAAAATACAATCTGAAAAATGGTGACTTTGTTATAACTTCCCCCAACACAATTCACAATTACTTTCAGTTTGGATTCAGGGTTTACGCTTTGGACTGTATTATAACCTACATGGCCCACAGACAACTGCACAAATAAATGAAATTGAGCTGAATAGAGCTAATGTAGTATTTAGATACTGTTGATCTCAGCTATTCACATACAGACAGATTTTTATACATTGAATTAAAACAGAACCCAGAGAAAAAAAATCAGTTAAGTTTTTGTAAAACAAAACAGAATACAAAAAACAGAATTATTAAACTCTTTGACTTACTTTTTATGATTATCACATTAGTTAGAAAACACTTTCTTGTTTTGTTTTGATACTGAGAATTGAACCCAGGGACAGCTGACCATTGAGTGACATCTCTGGTCCTTCCTATTTTTAATTTTGACACAGGTTCTCACTAAAGTTCCTGAAAGCCTCACTAAATTGCTGACACTGGCCTTGAACTTGAAATCCTCCTGCCTCAACCTCCTGACTGCCTGAGATGACAGGCATGCACTACGGTGCCTGGCAACACACTGTCTAAATAACTATTTTTAGATATTTTTGATAAAATGGGATGGCCTACTTATTTCTAACCCTGATGCCCTGGTTATCCATTATGGTAACTATTGGATATTTCACTTAGATTTCCAATTGAGTTAGACACAATATTAGGGTTATTTTAATAGCTTTCTTCAATATGAAAATGGTTCCTAGAGTCAGGTCCTACATCTCCGGATTCAATAAAATTACTGATCAAAAATATTCAGGAAAAAAATTTTATCTGTAATATGTATGTACAGACTATTTTTCCTTATCATTGTCCCTTGAACAATATAGTGTGATAGCTATTTACACAGCTTATACACTGTATAAGTTATTATAAATAGTAGAGCAATGATTTGATGATTTAAAGTATATGGGAAACTGTGCATAGCTCATCTGCAAACACTCTGCCATTTGTATAAGGTACTTAAGCATCTGCAGATTTTGGTATCCACAGGGTGTCCTGGATCCAATCCTCCACAGATACCAAGGGATGACTAATTTGCATTTTATTCCTTGTCATAACATTAATAGTAGTATTTATAATGGTAGTTTTGGGAGTGTTTATAATGATATTTATAAAGCTTTTATATGCATCATTGTATCTGATTCCTTCCATAAGCCTGTACTATAAATAGTTCATTATAGAGCATGTAGCTCTTGATGAGAAAAATGAAAGAGAAAGAAATTTGTATAATGTCTCATAGATACTAAGCCTTAGAGACTTGACTCCTGGTTCGATGATCATATTAATATAATGACCCAGTTGGCTTATACTCATACTTGTAAAAAGCTGAAAATTAACAAACTAGCCAGGGATTATTCCAGTATAAAAATATACCATGACTTAGATGATGCTATTTATAACAATCAAAGGCACTTCCCTACCTATATCTGTTGGGGTTGGGATGGTGGGTTCTCTGTCAGATCTTCTAAAAAGTCAAATGAAAAAATCACATACTGTATTCTGTGACATCTTTCCTAATTCCTCTTCAATCTGAAATGTTCCCAAGAGACAATGAGGAGTTTAGAATGTCATGGTCTACTCTAGCACAGAAAATTCTAAATGACTTACATTTTCTCTTCTACTAGAAATTATTGATCAAATTTTGATGATAAAAATCTAACTATGCAACACTTGAGAATTATAGGAAGGTGGTAACCACAGCACTAAAAAGTGACATTGGAAGAAAAGATCTAGGTAACGATCAGCTTTGGTGGGCAAGGATTTAGATGGAACTTTTGGAGTGAGCTCAGAGCAAAGAGTTATCTAGCTAACTGCACAAAATAAAGGCATATGAAAGGTGTTCTCAGTTCCTTTCCATAGCTGCACCACAAGATCAGCAAGGAAGCCACACATGGAAGGGTTGTTCTTCTCTTATAACAAGAATGTGCTTCTTTTGTGGACACCAAGTACAGACCTTAAGTAATTCAAACTATCTTGGTTTTGTCACAAACATTAGTTTTTAAACTAAAAGGGGCCAGAGAAAACAGTACAATCACCTATTCTTCTGGAAACTGCTTTTCAAGAGGATGACTAAATACACAGGAACAAAGTAATGAAGTCCATTTCCATGAATGGTCATGGCTGTATTCCAGGAGAATGAATCTATACCTGTGTGCGTGTGTGTGTGTGTGTGTGTGTGTGTGTGTGTGTGATGGCCATAGTCCTTCCTAAATTCTAATATTAAAGATTCACATCTATGTTTCAACTGGCTAACAGAATAAGTTTGTTTGGATAATTAAGGAAAATGTCAGAAGTAAAATTAAGTTGCAACCAATACCTTAAATGGAAATATATTGAAATATTTATGATAAAAAAGTCCAAAATTTGCCTACTCCCTTGATCTCTATCAACTTATGCTACACAGCTGAGTTAAAAGACAGTTTAGGACAATATTCAAGAAATTTGGACTGACTTTACACTTCTGATGTGAAAACCCCATGAGCCATGTCCCCAAGCCTTGGTGACTACAGATCGAAAGGAATGGACTATGTTTGATATCAGTTCAGTATCTACTCTTTTAAGTAAAAGTCTGAACTGATCCACATTGAATGACTTAAGTTGATCTCTTACGATGAAGAGAAATTGTAAAAGAGAATTCCCATGGAAAGGAATGTCAATAAAAAACATGCATCATCCCTATGATTTAGGAAGAGATGATTTGACCCAATCACTCAAAGCCCAGAGTGGTCTAAGAATGGTGGATGGTAGAGGGATCTCCCAGGTGAGGAATAACCATCATCCCAGGAATAATGGAAAGAAGAAAAGAAATCTCAAAGACTAAAAACAGAAATAAAATATTCCCTGCATACATAACACCTCCTATAGATAGTTTCCTGGCTGTGGTTGCTGATTTTTTTTTTCTTTCTATCTTGAAGAGAAGCAAATATAAGGGCACCTTGGACTTCTGTAGTTAGAGGCAGTACCAGGAAGAAAAGAAAGACATTTTTGTCTCCTTAATGCTTAATTATTCCCCAGATCCAATGAGTCTTTGGTCTTAGGTGTTTATTCTCATGGAAGCAGTTCAATTTATGATAAAGTCCTGAAATACTTTAATACTGCTGCCTTGTAAAGGTTGCCTCCCAAAGTTACAAATAGCATTTAAATGTAGAAATTTATTCTCAAAGCTGCTAGAACTTTTCTTAGAGTAGGGCATTACCTTTAAATTTTCTTTCTTACAGGAAGAAAACCAGTAGACCATTTTAATGATTAAAATTTAAGCATATTCAGAATACACTTGATTATGTGTTTAATATCTGATCTTTTACTCAGGGAGTTATAGTCTCAAGTAGAATTTTATGAAGGGCAATTTCTAATTTCTCTGGAGGCAGAGTGTACTGATTCTTTGGTGATAGAACCAAATATCCCAAACTCTCTGCTCTCCACAGTCATGGTAGAATTGTGCTTCTCTGTCTTCCAAATTATTTGTGGCACCATATTTTGTCTTTACAAGCAGAATGAGTGTAAGCAATGTGGTGGTGACTTTCAAAGAGTCTGCTATCTTCCACTATTTTTTGGTCATTAGAAGGAGGTTATGAAAGTCTCTGTCCATGTGATGCTTTTGTTAGCCTGATGCCACAAGTAAAGACAATGAATTGAGACGACCTGCCAACAATTGAAGTATACACTGTGTGAACAATGAATTGCTTTTTATTGCATGTTTTTGGTATTGTTGTTTCCATAACAGGAACGGGTTTATCATGATTGATTATAATAGACAAGGATGTAAAAACTCTTCTTCAGTTATTCAACATCACATTAAATTGGCAAAGTTATTGAAAGCAATCTCAATAGTGTAAAGAGCTTCTTTGGGTATTTCTACGGTTTGGATCTAGGAACATCCCCTGAAATTTTTGTGTTTGAGGTAATGCAGCAATATTCAGTGGTAAAAAGATGAAACTATGAGAGTTGTAACCTCCTCAGTAGATTAATCCACTTGATGGATTAGTAAATTGAATGGTAACTATAGGTACGTGGACATGGCTGGAGGAGGGAGGTCACTGGGGACCTGCCCGTGGGTACTATATCTTGTCCCTAGATTCTCTCACTGCTTCCCAACTGCCATGAACTGATCAACCTTCTTTTCCTCCACCCTTCCACCATGATATTCTGCCTCATCTCATAACCAGAGCAATGGAGATCGTTGACTATGAATCGGAACCTCTGAAACTATGAATCAAAATAAACTTTTCCTCTACTAATTTGTTCTTGTCAGGTATTTCCTTCACAGTTATGAAAACTTACTAACAGGCATTTATTCATGATCAACAATAAATCAAATTAGTGACTTTTCCATTTGTATGCATTTGCACCACACAATAAAAATGAAAATGTGTAAAAGACAACTTTACTAATGCAAAATCCTCCTTTGTATTTGAACAATATTTGGGTTTTCTCTTCCTTCTTCCTGGAATACACTCTCCCCAGATCTTTCCATGGCTAGTTATTCATCATTCAGATATTAATTCACACAGTCCCACCATTAGAATAGACTTGATCACCCTACCTAGAATAGTCCCCTAACTCACCATATCCATTATATAGCATCTCTCATTTTCATCACATCTAAAGTATCCCTGTTTATATTAGTTTACTGATTAATTTACTATAAAGTCCCACAATAATGTAACCTCCATGACTGTAAAGATATGGTCTGTGTGCTTCAGACAAGTATAAAGAACAGTGACTAGTATAACATTTGTTGACATATTATTACATTAATTGCATGGATGATTAGAAACTTTTACTTCCAACTAGGAATCATATGACCAAAATCCTTTAACCAACTAAAACTTGCCAACGTATTTGAAAGGACAATTTCATTAGACAATGGTCAGCATTGAGCAGCAGTACTTGAGTGCAAGGAAATAAATGATGTAAGCCCTATTACTGCCCACATTTACTGCCTGGAGAGAGTTTTCAGGCCATACAGCAGGGAGGGAGAACCCTTATGGGTGTCTCCTTGAGTCAAAACTGTAGGGATTCTGGAGTTGATGAGGTCAACTTGAATTTACAGAGCAGAGTACAAGAAAGAGCATTGCAAAGAAAAAAAAAAAAAAAAAACCCTGAAAACTGCAGAAAGTCCATGTTAGTCTTTGTAGGAAGATTAATCAGGGGAGCAGTGAGAGGAAACTATCAATACCAAGAAAATAACCACCTAAGAGAACAAAGGGAACAATCCCAAAAGCTCACAGAGGGCCAGGAATACTTTATGTGCCCTTCAATCTGAGTGGAAAAGACCTTATAATAGATGGGGCAGTAAGTACAATGTACAAAATGGCATTACTTCAGTAGTGGAAGAAAATTAGTGTCAGAATAATAGACCCTTCGGGTTTTCCTAACAAAGCTCAAAAACAACATAGGAAAAGCTCAAACTTCCTCCAAATAGCTGTCACAGATCAAATCCCAAGAATAGTTTCAATAAATCACCATTCAATAAGAAAAAAATTTAAGCATTTTTGATGTACAATAAAAATTACCTGACATTCATCAAAACAGTAATTTACAACTCACAGTGACAGGGAGAAATAGATCAACAAAAACCAACCTAGACATAATGCAGGTAAAAGATTTGTTAGACAAAGACATTAAAATATATATTATATTTCATATTTTTGACAAAGTAGACAAAAACATTAACATATTAAGGAGAGCAATAGAAAATATTGAGATGCAAAAATGTAATTCCATAAATGAAAACTGTAATATCAGAGTTCAAACATTTGGTATTAGTAGTATATTTGATACTATGAAAGAGAAGATTAGTATACTTGAAGTTTTCATGTTGGGAATTATGTAAAATAGAAAAAAAAGAGAAAAAACTTAAAAAAAAAGCAAAACAAAACAAAAAACAGACTATAAGTGAGATGTGAGACAACATCGAGTGGCAAGTCACCTAATGCAAATTGAAGTGACCAAAAAGAGGAGATAGGGATAGAAAAAAAAATATTTAAAAATGAGACCTGATTTTTTTTTCCATTTTTGATGAAAATCATGAACTCATAGATTAAGAAACTCTGTGAACCCTAAACAACACAAATCTAAAGAAAACCACAAGTAAAGCATATCCTAATAAAATTATTCAAAGTAATAACAAAAAAGGAAAAAAAATAATCTAAGTGTAGGCAGTCTAAACAAATATATGTGTGTTATATACAGAGGAACAATAGCAACAGACTCATTATTGATTAACTTTGGGGAAACAATGAAAGCAAGAGCATTATGGACCAAATGTTTTTTCAAACACACAAAAGCTAAAGATTTAATCACTAGCAATTTCAAATTATGTTAAATGAAGTCCTTTAGGTAAAAGGAAAATGAAAACAGATGGAAATATGTATCAGTACATATGAGTGATAAGCACAGGGAATGAAAATTATGATATTTTTATGTATGTACATATAAATATTTTTCTTACTTTGAAGTAATCTTAGCCAGGAACAGGGTTCCATGCCTGTAATCCCAGCAACTCAGGAGGCTGAGGCAGGAGGATTTCAAGTTGTCACCTGGGAAGCTCTGGATGGTCCTGTCTCAAGATGAAATTTGAAATGAGGGTTGAGGAAGTTCCTCAGTGGTAGAGCACTTGCAGCATCCTGGGGTTAATCCCTAGTACCACACAAAAAAGCAAAGCATCATTTAAAAAGATCAACTGAGTAGTTAAAAAAGAATATGAATATATTACTGGGTTTATAACAAATGTGGAACTAACATATATGATAATAAAAGTGAAGTTCATGAGAGGGGAAATGGATATGTGCTCTTGCACATCTCGGCTGGATAGTGATGTAGTATTACTAGAAGGTAGGCAATGGTAGGCTAAAGTTGTATGTTATAAGACCTAAAGCAATCTTTCCCCACAGAGAGAGAAAAAAATAAAGCAAAGAAATAGGCCAAATAAACTAAGTGAGACAAAAAGGAATCATTAAAAACACTCAATCCTAGGACAAGGTGGCACATGTCAAAAGTCCCAGTTACTCAGGAGAAAAAGAACTGCTGAGTTCAGGAGTTCAGGGCCAGCATGGGCAATGTAGTAAGATCTTTTTCTCTCTTTCTTCTTCTTTCCGTGTGTGTGTGTGTGTGTGCGCGCGCGCACCATGCAGTAGGATTGAACCCAGGAATGCTGTACCATTGAGCTATATTCCCAGCCATTTTTATTTTCCACTTTGAAACAGGGTCTCCTTAAGTTGGTGAAGCTGGCTTCAAATTTGTGATCCTCCTTTCCCAAGTTGCTGGGATTATATGTGTGTGCCATGTGTAATCCAACCTATCTTTAAAAAAAATTCAGTCCTAAAGAAGGTAGAAAAATAAGTAAATTGAAGCAAAGAACAGATAAAACATATAAATTGAAGTGACAAGACAATAGATTCTAACCCAATCTTACCAATAATCACAATAAATGGAAATGGCTCCACCATTCTTAATAGGTTAGACTTTGTCAGATTTTATATATATATACACATATATATAAATTTATGTATATAAATAATATATGTATATATATTATGTATATAAATAATATGTAAATATATATAAATTTATGTATATAAATAATATATATGTATATATATAAATTTATATATATATATAAATTAAAACCAAGAAACTTAAAACAGCTTGACTATAGAAGGATGCAAAAAGAGATAGGTTGCTAATACTAATCCAAAGAAAATAGAAATGGTTATTGTAATACCAGGTAAATTAAACATTATAAGAAAGGATTTTAGCAGTAGTAAAGAGAGTTGTTTTATAATGAGAAAGGGTAAATTTATAAGGGGACATATTAAATTCTCAATATGTGTATGTCTAGTGATAGGGCTTCAAAATATACAAAACATAAGTATGTGAATTTGATTAATATATTCATCATTATAGGGAAGTAGTCGTCTTTGTCACCCGCAACAAAGACGTGATCCCGGGAATGTGTATGCAGCTCTTTATCTTGTGCGCCCATTTCTTTCTCTTTTTCTCTCCCGTTTCCTTTTCCCCCCTCAGTGTCTCCATCATATGGCCCGCCAGTCTTCCTTCATTTTTGATGGTGTTCCCTCCACCCTTTCCATTTCTCTGTCTCCCGTTTCCTCCCTCCTCCCTTTCCCCCCTCAGTCCCTCAGTGTCTCTGTCTCTGTCTCCGTGTCTCTGTCTCCGTGTGTGTGTGTCTGTCTCTCTCTCTCTCTCTCATGCCCTCAGTTGACCAATCACAGAACTTCCACGTGAAGCATGCACGGGCAAGCATAGACAAAGGCTCAAAGCACAAACCGGACACACGTGTGGCCAGTTTACAACCAACCGATAGGAATAACTTTCACAAAGATACACTTGTTTACTCCATGGCAACAGCAAGACTGGCATACCGCCAGGTGCCATCTTAACATAGAGCCGGGGGTACCTGGAATACCCCGACAGGGAAGGATTTTGGTAAATGAATATGTGAAGAGAAAATCAAAAACAGCATAGACAAAATCAACCCCAGTATCAACCAATGTCCTAATTGACATCATTAGAACACTTCACCTCAAAACATCATGATACTCATTTCTTTTAAGGACATACAGAACATTTACCAAATTTGGCCATGTTTTAGGCCATAAAATAAACCTCAGAAGAGGTTTTAAAAAAATCAAATCCTACAAAGAATATTTTCTGACCACAGTGAAATTTACATGTGAAATCAATAACAAAAGCTATGTGGAAAATCTCCAGACATCAAACACCAAATAACACACTTAAAACTATGATTAAAGAAGAAATCAAAAACAAAAATTTTTAAAACTATTTTTGAATTGAATGAAAATGAAAATAGAACATTGTAGAAAATAGACTTTGTAGAATGCAGACTAAGCAATTTTTAGCGGCAAATTGATTGCAGGAAAAGTTTACCTTAGAAAAGAATGGTCTCAAATAAATAACTGAAATTTTCAATTTAAGAAATAGAAAATAGGGCTGGGTTTGTAGTTCAGTGGTAAAGTGCTTGCCTAGCATGTGTGAGGCACTGGGTTTGATCCTTAGCACCACATAAAAATAAAAAAGGTAGACTGGGGATATAGTTCAGTTGGTAGAGTGCCTGCCTTGCAAGCACAAGGCCCTGGGTTCAATCCACAGCACTGTAAAAAAGAAAAAAAAAAAAGGCATTACGTCCATCTACAACTAAAAATATTTATTTTTAAAAAGAAATATAAAATAGGAGAAAGTAAAACTCAAAGAGAAGAAAATAATAAAGATAGATAAAATCAGTGAAATTAAAAAAAAGAAAACAAATAGAAAAAAATCAATTGAACAAAAAGCTGGCTCTCCAAGTAGATCAATAAAATTGATAAATTAGATGGATAAAGCCACAGTAGAATGTACATATTTTCAATATCAGGAAGGAGAAAGGAGGATCACTGGAGATTCTATAGATAGTAAAAGAATAATAATTATTATTATAAATCAGTAATAAATTAATGAGATAGTAGTTTAACTGTACCACAATTACCAGGCAATCCATGCAAGGGTTATTGTTAGTCTACCTAGAAGCTAAAGTTGGAACCAGGGACATGATCCATGGAAAGCTACAATAAATGCCTAAATCAAGTTATGTTCAAGCATATTTTCAAAGGTAACAACAACAAAAATTGAATACTTCCTGGGACTTGGAGGGAGTTTTGTTGGGCCCTCTGTATGGGACAAAAAGACATAACAAGAGATCCTTTAAGATTCATATCATTCATAAAATATTTAGCAACAAATGTTAAGTGATGATGGACAAAGAAGTGTTCTTTAGATTGATATGAGGAAGTAATGATACAGGTCCAGGTTGAATTAATAGAGAAATTGATTGCTCAACATTTATCATGAAATCACTTGGATTGCAGGCAAACCAAATTTGCTATTAGCCAAGGAGAAAACATATACTAAACCACTTTTCTGTCCACAGGCTTATTTCTGTCATATGATATAGGGAGCAAACAACTTCAGTAAACTGAAGGAATCTCTGAAATTGACAATTTCACACAGGAATTCTGAGAACTCGCTCATATTGACATTGACTTTCTGAAATAAAACATATTAACATCATACGTTCATCTATTGTTCATACTAGCTGAGGATTAATTTTTGCAGGAAAATTTAGAATTTTCCAATAATATGGATTTAGGTGCTCATCTGCAACCTTAATTCTTGTATGTTGTTCAAAAGTCCCAGACTGCCTGAACACTTTTTAAAAGTAGAGGTGTTCTAACACTGACGTTTTCTAGTAGAGAAGTCTTTTCTTGCATCTAGATGAAAGAGAAGGGCTCATGAGAGCTCTTTTCTCCTGGAAATTCTCTGTTCTTGGTAATACACTATGTTTTAGTTCAGGACTAGGAGGCTGTAAGATGCTAGACTTCCTCAGTACGAGACAGAAGATATATTTAATCTTACATAGCCACTTGACTTCAAAGAAAATTTTCTTTAGCATACAAATAAATACTCACCCTATCCTAGATTTAGAGGATGCTGGATGAAGAACAACAGATACACTGTTAAGCTGTTTAACATTACAACTCTTACAGTTTGATCTAACGAGTATCTTCGAGATACCCAGAAGGGTTTTTTAAGTAACTGATACTTCATGGCCATTTCTTTTTCTTGTCAAATGATTTACTGGATAGATAATATCTGTGCAATGATAAGTAGCCAAGAAATTTGATATTCAGGCATTTAAAATGATAATCTGAGTGGCAAAGGTGGACTGCTGTCTACCTGGGCTGTCATGGATTGTTAATTTGAGGACTATACCCGTTTCCTGGACTATTTTTTCATCGTGTGTCTCAGCCTGGGTCATTACACAAAAATACTATACAATGGATGCCTAGATGACAGAAATATATTTCTCAACAATCTGGAGGCTACAAGTTCAACATCAAGGTATCACTTGCCAATTTTGGTTTGTGGATGGACTATCTGTTTTCTCCCATGACAGAGAAGTAGTCAGGGTGTCCCATCTGTCTAATGCTTCCTTTTATAGGGGCACTAATCATACTTATGGGGGCTCCACCCTCTTTACCTAATAACTTCTCAAGTAACCCTGTTTGAAATAAAGTATATTTTTTCTTCAGCCATCACAAAATTCCCATCTGATATCCCATAACAATAACAAAAACAAAGCAATAAAAGATTAGTTTGACAAAAGAATACAAAATTATTTTTAAATGTAACTTTTATGTGACATGAGAGTTTTTAGAAATAAAGAGCAATTAGACAGGAAAGTCTATTTTTTTGTGGAGGGGGTATTGGGGATTGAACTCAGGGGCATTTGACCAACCACTGGGGTACATCCTCAGTTCTAGTCTGTATTTTATTTAGAGACAGGGCCTCAATGAGTTGCTTAGCACCTTGTTTTTGCTGAGGCTGGCTTTGAACTCTTGATCCTCCTGCCTCAGCCTCCTAAGCTGCTGGGATTATAAGCATGCAACGCTGCTTCAGGCAAGTCTGTCTATTTTGATGTTTAAATTTGTGAAAAACAAATAGGTGTGTAGAAGAATAGTTGAATAGAGAGAATGAGATCTAATAAACTGGCAGGGGGAGGGAGTGTGGATGGAGATAGCCCTGTTGTTCAGATTGTTCTTGTTGTCTCTGTGTCTTCAAAGACAAAAGGACCCTTTCCTTGGGAAAAAAGGGAGGGCACCTCAGAAATCAAGCCTTTACATCCTACTTCAGGGAAAGGTGAGCTAGGTTTTATGGCCAGTGTCAGGGGAGAAAGGGCAAGAAGATATTGAAAATGACCTTCTTGCTTCTGTAATTTCTCAAATGCCAAGGTGCTGCTTCCGTATTTGTCCTGAATCTTATCACCCCAACTACAATTTCATCCCACCTGTGATTAGGGTTTCAACATGTGAATTAGGGAGACATAGACATTCAGGGCACATATTTAGTACTGCAGTATCTTGGTGCTTGTTGCTACTATCGGTGCCAGAGAGAGAGTGGATGAAGAAGCAGAGAGCTGCCATTTTTCTTTCTCAATTTCTTTCTCAAGTGCATATCCACTTTGAGTCCAGATCACAGACAATCACAAAAGTGAATTTTATTTTTCTGTGAGTTTTGGAGCACATAGATGAATGTAAGCATGCATATATGTATGTATACAATACATGGTTCAAGAATGGCCAAGTACACAACTGCAAGCCTGCAAAAGCAAGATCGAAGGAATTAGTTTACAAATAAATTTAAAAACACTTCTCTCAACACCAAAAGGATTAACTGATTTAGCACCTTGTGATACTAAAGCCAAAGCTTAACATAGTAAGAGTCAACATGTACTTTATTCATAAAACATCTAACAGACATAGATCTCTTACTATGTGTCAGGGAATATTTTAGACACCTAATATTATTTCTCACCAATTCTCAGAATAATTCTATTTAGGGTATTTAATAGGAAAGTGGGAAAAGAGAGGTGACAAAATCAACTCTCCTCAAATATGGAGATAAAGACTTACCACTTGTAGAGACTAACAACCTGAGACAAGGCAACAGTGACATTTGAACCCAAGTCTGTCTAAATTTCAAATCTCAAGCTTTAACATTATATGCTATTGATAATTGAGCCAATTTGAGCTAGTGTATGCTCTTGAGTTAATTTAGATGAAATACAGGCAAGATGATATCCTAAATATTTTTTAAGTTTTCCCAGGTTAAGAGAAGGGCAGAAGCCAGAGCTTACGGGTAGAGTGTGTGTGCTTAGTGTGCAGGTAGCCAAGGGTTCAGTTCTCAGCAGCAACAACAAAAAGGTCAAGTAGAGTAAGGATCAGCCAAACAGTTGTGAACCTCTTGCCTATGTGCTACTATTTATTAAAAATGTTTAATACCCAAACGGAATAATTCTTTCAAGTTGATTTTTATAGATACGATCAAGATGAAACAGAATAATTGCTTTAAAATGGAATCTTTCTACAAGCATTTTATGTACTAATTTTATTTACCTAATTTACTTTCTCTCATTATGTGTTTTGTTGTTTTATCTTGTATTGCTATTAGAAAGAAGATATTGAATGCTATACTTCATAGGATAAAGGATATCAGAGATTAAAATTTAATTTTACTCAGTAGTGTAATATTTTTTCCAATATGTTATATTAAAAAAATGGTGATTTTTGAGAGGGACATTTTGAAAATATAAATAGTCAGATGTTTCTAATTCCTTATTTGCACTGTAAAATTTATAAAAATTTAGTATTTTAGATTAATGCCATCAATGTAATTTAAACCTGTGTTTATTAAATCAGATTAAATGTTTGTAGTTTTTGGTAGAATTTTTTTTTTTGTCTGTATCCTCTTCTGTGACATCTGCTGGCAATATCTGGTATTACAGTACTCTATAATTCACCTCCAACTGTCCAATTCTTTTCCAGATAATACCAACTTAATTCAACTTAAGAAGCTCAGAGAGATCCTTCACCTAAGAAGAGATGTTATGACATGAGACCTAATCACAGAAGAGGAAAATTAACACTCCAGAGGCTGAGGAATTTTCATTTATCATATTATGCATATTTTTCCTTTCATTGTGCTCAAAGAGATATTCTCTTCTTTTTTCTGAAAACTGTAAACTCACTCCACATAAAAGTATCATGTAGGTTAATGCTTACTATTGATGAGTGCCAAACAACCCTCCAGTGATACTGTGTCACTCAAATATTTTCTACAATTTGATAGTAATATAAAAAAACAGCACATTAAAGTGAAACTGTGCACGAGTAGTCTAAATCCATATTAAAAATGAATGAACTATATGTAGATCTCCACACACATGGGGTCCATGGCTATGAAGCAGAATGCATGGGCAAACTTTTTACATGACCAGGAATCCATTTATCCATAGTCCCATCACTCAAATTCAGATACTTGTTGCCAACTATAAGATTTACAGGCTGGAGCTGGTTTTTGAAATTGCTTTGTATTTCCGTTTAACAGCCAGGGCAGCAGCATGCTAAAATTTTGCCTTGGTCTCCTTGGAGCCTATTTATAAAGCTAATTTGTCTCCCTGGACATTTTTTTCTTTTTCCCTCTCTTTCTTTCAAATGCCTGCTCTAGGCATCTAAGCCCATAAGTCCCCTTCTTTATCCCAAGCAAAATACTGTCCTAGACAACGCTGTGGCAGGACAGCAATGATTCCGACAACGTAGTCCTCCCCGGCAGGATGCAAACCATCTCTCCTTCTGGCCGGAGATGGATTCGCTGCCCTCCCTACAGACACGCAGGCACACACACAGAGCACCGAGAAGTACACATTTACTGTACTGCATGCCGAGTGCCTTGACGAAACTGTAGCTAACCACCTTATTAGTATTCTTGCCTCCACTGTGTCTCACTTGCAGCATCAGAGGGCTGAGCAAAATGCAGTAGAACAGGGACCGACACAGCTCTGGCAATCATCTCAATGCAGCCTGCCGAATGTTGGGGGTGGGGGATGCAGCACATCAAGATTAATAACCTTGCCATAATCCGGGGCACCCTGCAAGCAGACACCTCTGCTGATTGACCCGCTCCTGGCTTGATGCATCTGCTTGGGAGAGAGGGATCCGGAATCCATCTAGTCCCGGCAACCCCCCCTGTATTTGGATGTTCTTTTGATCCTCCACAGACCTGGGAAGGTAACAGCGAGCCACACCATCTGCAGCACACAGCAGCTCTTGGAGGTTACTACTGACAGTTTTCATTACACTGGCTTGTTTGAGTGTGTGTGTGTTTGTATGTGTTTGTGAGTGTGGGTGCTTGCTTTTGCGTGAAAGAGAATGTGTGAGTGTCCGTGGTGTGTGTGTTTGCGTGACTAACCAAAGCAGGTATATCGTGCAGTAGATTTCAACAGCGTGCAAATGATCTCGGGGCACTTGGGCTCTCAGTTGTAGCCCCCCCACCTCCCACCATCCCTCCCTTCCTCACTCCCCCTTCTCCCTTTGCCTTTGATGAGTTTTTGGCTTACTTTTTGGCGGAGTCTCTTGGACACGTTTTTTTGCTGGTGCTGGAAGATCAGATAAATGGAACCTTTGAAAACTGATTATTTTTCTCCTATGTGACTTAAAAAAAAAAAAAGAAAAGAAGAGGAGGAGGAGGAAGAAAAGAAAATAGAGTAGCGCACCACAACCTAGAGGATTTTAAATTTTCCTGGGTGAACTTTGAGGATCCATCAAGAAGGTAAGTCACGAGACTCCTTAGATCTTAGTCCTTTTCTGTGATGTTTGTGCTTTCCTGTTTGTTTTTGGAAACCCTTATGCAGTTTTTAAGCGCATTTCTAGAGATTGCAATGCTCAGAACTCAGTGTGTGGCGTTTTGGGGTTATTCTCATGCCAAGGAGATTATTTCCATTTGTATTACTCCCCCCCACATACCTCTCACCATTTTTATACTTCTCTTGTTCATCGGACATTTTCACAGTGAATTCTGAATGTATAAAATCTGGGGGAAAATAATAAGTCCAACCTTCTTCCTCCTTGAAATAGATCTCTAAATTTGAGGGGAAAATCAATCAGAAGAGCTGCTGGCAGAGGCTCTGAGATAGGAGCAAAAGTGTCTGCTCAGATATTGGGTGGGGGTGGGGCATGGGGGTGTTATCCGGACTTTTATGATAACTTAATAGTACACCCCTGCCCACCCCCGTGGCTCTTTTTTTTTTTTTCCCCCCTTGAATAGTTTTATCTGCTCTGGAGAGTAGTGAATGTGTGGAATACATTAAAGCGGTTTCAACTGATCTTAATTGGAGCAAATGAGAACAAAGTGGAAATTGTTTAGTATTTTGAACCTCACTTTTTTGCACTGATTCTCTTGCTGCTGCATCTCATTAACCTTTCTGAATGCAGTGCCCCTTGATTAAGACTAGTGTCTGTCGATTTGGAACATCCTCTCACCCTACGCTGTCCCTAGAGAAAGGAGTGTGGTTGCAAATTGCTCTTAATTGTCTATTCCTGGATATAAAAGCAAGTGGTATCAGAAATATAGGTGACTTTAGTCAAATGGTTTGCCTAACTCAGTGTCTTTGGTGTTTCCTGGTGGTTAGCCGTGACTTCATTTTTTTTCCATTTCCTTCAAATTGAAATGCAGATAATGTTTTGCCTGTTGTGATTCTGAGATTATTTAATTAAAGCAAAATACCATTTCATTGTGATAGCATCTGTGTTCCTGTGTCTGTGAGCATTTTTTTTTTCTTCTTATTTCTGCATTGGAAGCACTTAGCTTCTCCCAAGAAGTGAGAATAACTTGTAAATAGGTTTCTAAAATGCTGAAACACCAAGTGGTAGCAAAGGAACCTCAGTCCTCCTCAGTCAGTACATATGGATGGTTTGTCTTGAAAAGAATGGTGGTATTTTATGGAATGTTAACCCACTTGAACTGCTCCTGTGAACATTTTCATGGTGTAGATGACAGGTATGTAACTAGTTAGAGGAGGGCATTCCTAGGTGATTCTCTCCAAGTATTGATGTCTATATTTAGACAGGAAGAAGGCGCAAATTGTAACATGAGAAATTTATTCAGAGATGATTGAATGGATCAGAGACTTATGAGATCATCCAAGTTGAGAGATGTCAGATATCATTCTTGAAACACTGATATTTCTTTTTTTTTTTTTCTAAAAGGGAATTACCAAAATAGAAAAAAAAAATAAATAAAAGAAGGAAAAACAACTTATAGAAAATTATACTCTGATATTTCCATGGACTATTCTTCCTTTAATTTAATAATCTTTGCCTAATGACATTAGGAAATCAACTAAAGAAGGGCAACTGCTAAAAGACACCCCCACCCCTGACCCAGCCCTATAACTGACTCTTACTCCCTACATTGCTCCTGATTTATAAAAAGAAAAAAGAAAAAAAATTGGAAACTCTTTCTGAGATCTTGTGAAGTATTTCTGATCAGGATATTTTGTATCTGGATTGTTACTCATAAATTCTATTTACATTTCTCTTATAAAGAAAGGAAGATTTTTGTTTGTTTCACTTTTAAGTAGATTGAGCATAAAACAAAACAGAAATAAATTATGATTTTCTTTGTGGAGAAAATAGCCTTGGATAATGAAGGCAGAAGGTGATGGCAATTATATAAATAAGAAACAAAGTTTAATGTGTAAGGAGAGAAAAGCCCCTAATGGTCCATGTGCTGGTGGGACATATCAGGGTATCCAAAACCCTCAGATGCTGGGGGGCAATTATCATTCCTTAAATTGGTCTGTTCTTCATTTTTTACTTGCAGTTTTTGATAACTAGCCCCAGGTAGAGGACAGTATTTTAGGTCATCTATTTTGTCTTAGATCTGCTCTGAATCAAAAGAAGTCCTTTGAAATGCCATTCTGGAAGTTGGCAAATTAGTACCTCTTTTCATTGAGGCTGCTCAATTTTGACTGTTCCACCCCCCCACCCCCATTCACATTCTCACCCAGTAGGAGTATATTTAGACCTGTGGTGTTGGCAAAAATTAATTGCAAAGATTATTCTCAACATCATCTCAAGAAAAAGAAAGATAACATTGGTTTTTGTGTATTTGAGGTTTAATAATCGTAATGAGTGAATCTTCTAGCAATAGCAACACTTTATCCCTTATTTTAGGCTAATGATGGAATCAGGGTACAAGCCAACTAGGGATTTTCTGATTACAGTTCATGCAATGTGCAAAGCATCTTCCCTGTATCTCAACGTTCCTGATAGTGTTTGCACTGGAACCTTGCATTGTTATTTTCAGCTCAGTTAGAGCAATGGTAAATAGCTTTTGATCAGACCTAGTCCCAGATCCATAGCTATCTTTCTTTTGTCTTTCTGAGTTCTGTTTGGTAGTAGAATGTTTTGAGGTTTAATGGGGTTGGTTTTCTTGCTTAAAGAAAATTCAGAAAAAAAAAGGTGGAAGTGGGGAGTAGAGAACTTCCCTTTCAGTTGGGACCACATGTTGGATGTGCTGATGAAGAGGCTGAAGTTCCCCACAACAAATGTATGCAGGGTTATATTTTTAAATGAATGAATTGGTACAAGATTGCTTTGAGTTTATTGTGGAGAATAGAGGAAATTCTAATTTCTTCTCTATTTAGTTCCAGTCAGTTGGCAAGCCTTTCTCTGGGCTTCTGCTTAAGTCAACCAACCAGGCCCAACATTCTCCAGTGTGTTTCTATGTTTTTAAGACCCAGGGCACTTAACACATGAATAGCTCTTTCCCTCTGTAACAAACAGGGCTGACAGCTGGAAAGTCAGCTACTGAGAACCTTTGGAAGAAGCCAAAAAGATTGCCTAGTAAGTTCAAGAGCAGAAAGGGGCTCTGGGAGCTCTGGCCCTGGAGGTAGGTGAGGATCAGGTGGACTGAACTTGAAGTTTTGATTGCTGAGTCATTTCAGCAGCCTAGAGCTGTGTGTTATCTCCATGAAGAGTTGAGCTAGTGCTGGGATTGCAGGGATGGACTGAAATAACCAGTCTACAGCAGAAAATGCAGACTGTAAGGATGAAGGAAATATGCACTCTGAGGACAGATGCTTTGTGTGGCCTTGCTGTTGGTCTCTATCACTTAAAAACAAATTCTTGGGGTCCCCCAATAAGTCACAAAAGAAAGAATGATTAACTGATATGTGAATAAGGCAGGACTTTTCAATAAACTAATTCAACTCATTCAATCATCTGCAATGCAGTTTGGGACCATTGAGCTGTCACAGCTAAGATGGAGAATGGTGGAGGTTGGATTATAATCAGGAGAAGGAAAACTGGATGAGAACCAGATGTCAGTCAAGACTGATAGTGCTACTTAGTGGTTATCAAGTCACTTAAAGTCTCAGAAAACTGACTTTCTCCAATGTAATTTGGAAGTAAACATTCTTAACTCATAATGTTGTGAGGATTATGATAAGATGTTGTAGAATGAAATGATCATAATTATACATTGCTGTAGGAATGTAAAGTGTTACGGTAATGATGACTTCACATATACTTCAGGACAATAGAAAGTGATTCCTTTGATATGACTTCAAATTAAATTCATTTAACAGACCTGGTCTTTTCTTCATGATCAGTGATGAGTATTTTTATTGCGGGAGTTTGGCTGTTTTCCCAAGTGTACTGACTACGCCTCTTCTCAGTACTTCGCATGGTACAGTCTTAGTAACCTGTGTGTATATATGTGTGTTTATGTGCATATGACCATATAAGTATGAATATGTAAGTAATTGGCCATTCTACAGGAGGTATAACTTTAGATTCATGAGAAATGAAATATGTGTAATGACTGAATCCATTGTCATTGGGTATCTAGGAAGGACAGGGAAAAGATAAGAAACCTGCCTCTCACCTAACTTTTTCTGTGGAATCCAAAAACTTCAGTCCACAATGAAGCTGTTGACTAGAATTTAAATAGTATAAATAGAATATTTATTTATAATAATGACATAGGTCATAATGAAATATACTGAGATGCATTTAGGAAAACAGACCAGGATTAGGAGGGTGAATTGAAGATGTTAGTAGCAGGAGAGTGTGGAGAATGTGGTTGTGAGCACTGGTTTTGGAGGTGGACAGATTTGGGATCAGATAATCTCTTGGAGCCTCAGTAATCTAATCTGTAAAACAAGTGCAGTCAGTCATAAGAGTTTGTGTGAATAAAAGATTGTACATAATCTGCTTGGTAAAAATAGTTGATGCACAATTGGAACTTTATAGGTAGTTCATGTTTATTCTTTCACCCCTCTTAATCTGGTTTAACAATTAGGAAGACCTATGTAATTCAGTGTATGCAGGTAGGCAAAATCCCCCAACATAATCTGAGAACTAATTAAACTGGAGACAATACTGCTCTGTTTCTATGAGTTAGCTCACTTTGTGTACCGAGGTTTTATCAGACCCTTTCTCAGCAGCCTAAGCAGGCTTTCCAGATGTCACTGTACTTATGTTTACAACTTTCAAAATGATACTGAATATAAGTAACGAGAATAATGTGCACCCATCCATATGTGGTTGCAGAAACACAATTCAAATGTCAGCAAGTGGTGTTAACATTGCTCTTTATCTAACATCTCGTTTTGTTCACAGACAATGAAGGATGCCTATTTATTAAACATCTGCCAGGTACAGGCACTGTGACATTGCTGGGAAGTATAGAAAGACTCTTCCTGCTCATGTCCCTTTGCTGCAATTTCTGAATTTGGACCGGGCATTCTGTAGTCTCCAAGGCTGCCCCCTGGAATTTCAACTTGATAGTTAAACAGAATTAAGATTCCTCAGTCAGAATCTGACACATGTGGGGCTGTGTCATTGTGTATGACCTTTATTTAGTTCAAGAACATATTGCAAAGGATGTAAAAAGCCTCGCTCCTATTAATGTAGCTGAACTGAGTTGTCGGTGATGAGGCCAATTCTGCTTTGCTAACTCTGCACGGCTGGTACCACTTGACCCAGGTATTTCTGTTCTGCAAAGTCAGCCTTCCCCTATGCATGAAGGGAGCAGGAGCAGGATTGTGTCCTTCAGATTGTGGATTCTCCTATCCTTATAATAAATAGATAAAGTCTACTTTATGACTGGCTGGGAAGGAAGACCAGATTCACACTTTTAAACCCCATTCCATAAAATCCAATTCTAGGATAGTAAGAAAGGGAAGAAGGTCTCCATTAATCAAACTAACAAACACAAGTCCATTGGTTCTATTATAACCTTAAGCATCAGAATTTATGGTTGGTGCTCTGCACTGAATTAAGGAAATTCCCTTTGTATTATACTGCAGATTATAGTGATGACACCCATTGAGGGAATGTAATAAATCATAATTATCTAAGTCCACACATGTTTTATATGTGCCAGGCACTGTGCTAGGTAGCTTAGGATATTTACTTATATCTCTCACAAAAAATCAGTGAGGTGAATTATTGTTTTCATGTTATAAATTAAATAAAAAGAGATTTATTTATTTGCCACAAATTCGGGCCCATTCCAAAGCTCAAATCTACTCTTTTACACCATGGTTTCTTCCATTCTTCTTTTTTTAAAGTTTCTTCATATAAGTTCCTAAATATACACAGTCCTGAACAATCCTTATCTAAATGCAAATCAAATAATCTTGTTTCCATAAGAGACCCCACTTTATCAGTGGAGAGATGCAGTCCTAGTGTCTCCAAGGGACCTGTGAAGTGTTCCTCCCTGAACCAACTGTCCCTAATATTTTTGTGGTCTTTAGCAGAATTCATAACTTGGGCTCTATTTAAATTTGATGATTAGTAGAATCTTATTGATATGTTTGATGCAAAGTAGCATATTGTATTGCAGTTATAAGACTCAGAACAAAGTAAGGACATAAAGATCTATGTAACAGTAATTAGTAGGTGGCAGTGGGGAGCATTTGTAGAATATACTTTATGGGTAGTATCCCTTAATCTGCATCTTTATTCTTTAGTTACATAATTTGGGCTGGTGAATTTTATACTGCTATTTCCATATCCTACCTTGCAGGATTGTTATTGTTAAAAGATTAAGGAAAAGAACACTTATAAAATCTTACAACAGAGATTATAATGTAGTTGGTGCTCAATAAAAGTTGTCTCATTATAATTATGTTTATTTTCTTGTAGTGATTAGTAATAGTAATTATGATAATAACTGAAATCATAGTTTGAGTCAATGTCTTCATCCTTTGGAGGTTATAAAAATTGTTATATCACATGAATGAACAGAAAAGTGAGTGTTTTTATCTGACTGGTCATAAAAATATGAAAGAGGAAGAAAATTATCTTCTAGCAATATTGATGTCAGTGGGGAATATGTTGATGGAAAAAGAGTGATTTGGTGCAGAGCATGCAAGGAGACTGAGAAAGAGAACTGATTCAGAATTTCATGAGCTGAGGCATGCTTTCTAAGTCAGGTCCTAAAATGATGTGAGCCTGGGAATGTAACTTGTTGCTTTGTCACAAACAGGAGAAAAGGTCACATTGAAAGCTTTCTTGAAAAAGAGAAGATCTGGCAATCTCCCTTTGCCTTAATCCTGTCAAAGAAAAAAGAAAATTTTAATTCTACCCTTTCTCTCATCCCGAAAAAGTTATCTAGCTGTTGTATATCCATAGACACTCATTTATATTTTTACAGTTATGGGTGTTTTAGCTTTTCTTCGTGTGTATGGGGTGGTGAAAGTGCAACCAACAGAGCATTTTAAATATTTGTAAGCTGTTCAATGATGAAGGATTTCAAATTATCTATCGTGTTGGTTCTTTTCATTTATGTCCTTCTGTTTTAAGTGACAATTTATAGAAGCAAGGACCAAGTAAACATAAAGGTGTAGGGATTAGTTTTCAACAATATGTTTGGAAATAAAACCTGTAACCACACGTATCCAGAACCTAGTAGATACTTGGTATAGAAGTGTTTTAGTAAGGAAGATTTTCCTATATCTATTGAGACAAATGTTTGAATAACAGGGTTAAAAAACATGTGTGAAGGGCAAACATTTTGGATCAATCTTTCTAATAAAGACAAACTCTTTTTCCTGAAAATCTAAAAAGCAAGCAAATGATTAGTTACACAGTGGATGAGTTTGCTAACTTTTGACTGTTGGAATTGTTCATTGTGCATAGTGATAACAAACATTCTGAAAATACATACACACAGGAAAATACTCAACTCTTATCTAAATAAAAGTCATGTTAAGCTTTGGACATCTTATCCATCAGCCTGTTCTGATTCTAGTGCATAAAGTACAAGCAAATAGAAAAGTAGTTTTAAATTTTTTGAGTGTGCTGCTGGCTGCCAACACTTTCATGAGGGAAGGTCTATTCAGCTCAGGAATGACTTGAGTCCTTCCTGTGCTCCTCTGATTGATGCCCACTACTATATTCCTTTCCCTTGACCCCTTCTGCCTCTCTGCATGACTCTCCTGGATGTGTCTTTGCTACTTCAAGTTTGATTTCCATTTCTTCCATCACTATAGGCGTAACTGCATTTCTCCCCCAAGCTTCCATTACATGGATTTCTGTTCTCCCTCTGTGGTACATACTTTTCTTCCAAGACTCATTTGATTGGCATCATGTATTTAAAATGAAACAAACACAAACTCTTTTCTTCCCCCTGAATCTCAGAACTATGTTACAGATCTAGGTCAAGATCACTTTTATGTAAGTAAATCAAAATTCTCAATGAATGCTCTGGTGGCAAATAGTACATTCCTATTTTTTTTCCTGTGATCATTTCATAGATGCATTTTTTCAACACATGATTATTAAACACATTCTGGGTTCAAAATTATGTCACAGTTATGGTGTAGAACACAAATATATGAGCAATGCTATTTTCCCCTCAAATACATTAATGCATTATTGTAGGCATTATATTCATAAGGAACAGTTAACTTGCTTACCAACTAAAGCAGCACAGGATTTTTCAGAACCCAACCATAATGGAGTCAGTCTAGGAAATCCAGAGAAGGAAGTTTTCGTGACAAGCACGCAATTGGGGAGTCTAAGAAAGGGAGGACAAATTGGGGTTGGTCCTAAATATATAATTCAAAGTAGTAATATTTCTGAAGAGGAAACAAAGTTAGGACTATGCCTATGCCATTGTGAATAGAAAAAGGAAATACATCAAAAAGCAGATGATGGGCAAAAATGAAGATATGATTTGGGGTCCTGTAGAGTGTCTTGAAAAAAAAAATTAGCACACTAGTTATCATGTGTATCATATTATGATGAGGTGTTAAGAACATCACAGATGTGTAGAGGAGGTGCCATTGTCTTAGGATACAGATGAGGAAGCTGTACTTCATGTGACATGTGATTTATTCAAGGTGCTATGTCACTACCAGCAGAGCAGAATGTCCACCTGGTTGCATCTATCTACAGAGCCCAGGTGCTTTGATTCTTCCAATTTAGGGCTTCAATCTGCCTAACACTTAAAGTCTGACATCATGTTCTCTGTTTTTCTCTATTGCCTTTTAAATTTTCCTATGCTTTTGTGGGCAAAAATTGTCTTCTGCATTGCTAAGTCTTTTTTTCTAGAACAATTTTTCTGAACTTCTTTTCTCTTCTACAAATTATCGTTGAAACAGAACTTGGACACAAAGATGCAAAGACTCATCTCTTAGTTCCTCCTCCTCTTTAATCTCCAGGAATGACCCTGAAGAAAAACTAGTATTTTCTGGAAGAAACACTAGTGTCATGACCCTATGGTCTATTGAAGAAACAGATGATCCCAACTTCTCTAATGATGTGTCTTGGAGGTAAATGTATCTAAGAACTGATGGCTCAGAATGAAATGGCACTTCACTCAACCTTGAAGAGTAGATAGAAAAGTTATTCTCTGACTTTTAAGCTTTCACTTTTAAGTTCTTAAAGAGGTGAGAGACCCTTTTTCTGCTTCAAGTAGATACTAACTTCTCTTTCTCCCAAGCTGGAAGGATGCCAATTCTACAACAAAAAATTTAGAAATTTTCTAGGTAGTTTCATACAGTGACTCTTTTCTTCTAGATTTGTTTTTCTGGATTTAAGGTTTGGAACTAGGCTAAGGATCCAGGAAAAGTAGAGGAAAAATGTTTTAAAAATAATAAGCTCTAATTTTAACCATGCCACATACTGATGAGGCAAAAGAAGATTTTGTTCACCAAGAAGATTCATTCAGAACGGAATCTTTGGTCCTTGCAAACAGTCTCTGTGGGTCCAGTGCAGAAATCACTTGTCAGGCTTCTGTTGAATAACACCTTGACCTTCGTCCTTGATGAGAACGGACATATGAGATTCAGGAACATGAAAAGGGCTATTTCCTCTTATGTCTGGGCTTGAAAATTATTCCAGAAGAACTTGCCATAGGCCATTACCCATTCCTATTCCTTCTCAAGGTGGTTAGTGATTTGAGCAGCCAAATATGAAGAAACTGCTTCCATCATCTTTTCCTTGAACCTCCTTAACAAGTGGAAATCACAGAATGTGCAAAAAATACCAATATCTGCCAACACCTCCTATCTGACATTTACTCAGACTACTCTATGATCAGCTGACCTGCTAGGAAATCTTATACTTTCAGTTTACTACTGCAGCTCCAACTTTTCCCTCACCTACTTGAAGTCCACTTCCCTTTTGGGTGATATTTTTGAATCCCTTCAAATCTCATCCTTTGCTCATGCTCAGTTTTAAGTAGCCAAGAACTTTAGATTAGAAGCATCTCTTTGAAAGGCTCTTGCCTTCCAAAGATGGCTTCTTGTCTTCTTGCTAGAAGTGAGGAGTAGACACTGCCTGTGCTTAATGAACTCCAATTCTTACCAGTCTGCAAATACTCATTACATATTTGACAGCTATCTCAATTCTCTGACATTAGATGTAAGCATCTTTTAAAAATGTTTTCCTATTTGCCACATCAGAATCGTAGTAGCAATGAACATGTATCAATATTTACTGTGTCTTGAACTTTATATTCATCTTCAAAAACTTCATTCTTCTCCCTGAAAAAAACTATGAAGTAGATAATAATACAAATTTTAAAGTAGGGCACATTTAAACTCAGAGAGGTTAAATAAATGGCCAAGATAATGTAAGAGATGTCTGGATAAATCAAGAACCCATGTTTGGAAATATTATGTTGTAAGTCCTTAAAAATATCAATACCTTTCTTCGCAAGGGAACACTCAGGCTTTTGGATTTCGATATATAAGAAAAATCTATGCAAACTTTAAAGCTCCATTCAAATGTTAATTTTTGTTATGTTCTATCCTAAAATTATTTATGGATGATACCGCATATATTTATGTAGCCCAGTTTAACAAATAGCTGATTAAGGAGCAATCATTTCTCAATTTTAAAGCAGAAATATTGTGGATGCTTATGAAATAGAGCTCTAAAAACAGATGTGTGCAGCAGCCTGGTTTGTGTGTCTGGTGAAACACAGTAGAACCTGACTAAATTACACTAATGAGTTGGAGACCCATTACAAATTATCACATTTGCCCAATTAGTGAAGGGGCAACCTGGAGAAAAAAAGATTATTAAGCGAGCCAGCTGATATAAAGGGAAAATAAAACTTCAAATACGCCTACAGGGTGTTAGCATACACACACTCATATGCACACAATGCTCAAGCACACCCCCCCATAAGTAAAGTTGCTACATATCATGAAATATATTAATATTTGTATGCTGTGCACATGTGCACATACACACATTTGGATTGTGCAGTATTTTTCTTTCCCTTACAAGAGATAGTAATGAATAAATTCATTTTGGGGGGATTCTAATCATACTTTTTATGTTCCCGCTAATCATATTTTTATGTGAGTATTGAAATATTATGGTATGCTACTTTGCAATGCTCACTTTAGTTAAATTTTATTATTTTCTTTGAGGTTGTCCTGCCCTCACAAGCACATCAATAGTTCTAATCACCTTGGGATCTTGTCAGTTACAGTACTTTTATCTATGAACTTGTTCTTAGAAGTGGTTCTACACGTATTCTCAGGAGGCAGTGTGCCTGCTTCCTAAATTCTCCCAAGAAACTTACTTTAAGGACAAAAAATAAAGGTAAATTATTTCTCAACTTCCTTCAGGTTCTAAAAATCTCATGCTTTTAGAACTCAAAGAACCATGTGCATTTCAAATAATTAAGTATGGCTTGTTATTTGTGGGGTAAAGCTTCAAAATAAACATTAGAATTTATAATTGGAAGTCAGATCATTACTGAGCTATATATTTCATTTATCCTCTACGTTTTAAATATCTACTCTACCCATTTGTGTACCATGAATCAAAATGCAGTCTGTAAAATAAAAAAATAACAGGAATGCAAATAATTCTTACTGGATTCTTGATATGTTATAATGGCTGATTTACAGATTAAAAAACTGAGGCCTTAGAGAATATAATTGTCAAAAACAATACATCTAGTAACTGCTACTAGGATTTGAGAAGGTACAGGTCCTGTTTTGAAAGTACTTAGAGTCTACCTGACATAGAGTCACAACATAGGATCCTTTAGGTTGAAATGATGGCTTTCATACCGAGACCTTTGGCCTAATTTAAGCAATAGCCTAACCTGTCTGCTCTCTTTTCTCTATTTCTCCTGAATAATGGGTTTCTGTCAGATGTTCAACATAATATAATTTTCCCCTCAGTTTTTTGACTTCAGAATTCCTTCACTTTGTACCTGAGGACTTCATTTGTTAAATTTAAAGCCAATGGTCTTTTGGTGCATACAGTCTAGCAAAAATGTTACCACCATCTTCTTTGCAAGGAAACCATATCTGTCCTCCATTTCAGGTCTTCGTTGGGTTCCTTTTGAAAATTTGTAGTATTTTATTTATCTGCTAATTGCCTTGTATTGCTCTGTCTACATTGTTAGAAGTAAGATCAATAGGAGTAGAAGTCATTTCGTCTGGGTGTCTAGTCAGTGCCTGACATATAATAGGTCTACTCTCCATCCCTGTTTCATTGTTTAATAAATAAGTTAAGTTGCTATTTGGAGCAAAAAGTAAAATGAATCTAAGCTCAAGCACAGCGCCTTCTGCATGTTATCTGCATGCAATCTTTTTCTTGTTTCATTCAGTTCCTCTGTTATGTCTCACAGGTTGTGAGCTCCTCATGACCAGTATTGTATACCATACTGTAATTCTCTTTCATCCTCAGGCCCAGAATAATCCCTGGCACCAAAAAATCAGGGGATTTTGTCATTAAGCAAATGTAATTAATGAATGAATGAGGATAATCTTAACAAACAGGCATTGAATAGGGCAAAACCCTTCTAGGGATCAAGAGTTAGAAAAGTCAACAAAGGGCCATGGAGGTGATTGACAAATGGCTTAAAGACTCTGAGAAGACAGGAACTGTGCTGTCTGATTTTGCTCCTCAGTCTCTATTGAATCCTGGGTAAAGAGTACAGATCCTGATCTGCATGGGCATGTTTATGTGCATGTGTGCATTTGTGTTAATGAGAAAGAAGATAGCAAAGTTTGAATATATTATTTGAAAAGGTAAAGAACATCAAGATTTTAGAGAGCCTAGCTTGTATAACTAATTAGTTTGTATCTTATCTTTTCTGCAATGATTGACCTTTGTTAATAATTTTATTACATCTGTAGAGGTGAGTTGACTCAGAATGCTGAAGTAGAGTGGGTGTGAGAGTTTGTTGTTAGGTCTCATAAAATCCAATCTCTAATGACATCTATTTTCGAAGCCCAGCTTGTGCTTTTATTTATTATTATGCTGCATTTATTACAATGTCTTTTCTTTCAAAAATGGAAATGGGTTGAATATTTTAGGTCAGAATGGAGAGACTAACTGAAAAGATTTGCAGATGGCCTGGTTCCTTGCATCTGTTCATATATCAGATTTGGGGATTTATAGGATTTATTGGATTATCAAATTGAAGCACTTCACATGAAACATATTGGTGACTGTTTCTTTTGCTTGCTTGGATGCTATTGAAACCTCATTTCAAAGGTTAAAGGTACTAGTTTCAGGGAGTCTTGAAGGATGAGCAGAGTCTTCCATTCAGCTTATGGGAAACATCGATATGAGTCATTTGGAGCTATATTGTGGTCTGCAAGGAAAGATGATTTGGAGAAGTCAAATATTATGCCCTGAATTCAGCTGGCTTAGCTTCAGAAGAAGAAGCTAGTGTTGTAAAATAGGCTCTCTATGATGATTATGGACACATAAAATTTCTGCACATCAAGCAGTGGAGGATAGTGACTCATTTCTGTAAAAGATTCTCTGCTTTTTCTAAGCAAGTTCATAGGTGTTATTGCCATTCTGGGACTGGGACAAGAATTTGTTTTTCAAGTAGCTTCTCTGTGGATGGATCTACCTCTTCATGAACAAGATCTGACAGTATGATATTGAGACACGATGTGTAAGAACCAACATGATAAGATGCATGTATTGTCTGGGCGTCAGAGGACTATTTTCAAAAGTGGGTAGCATTTCTTAAGGTTTGCTTCAGAATTTTGGCTCTCCTTCATGGCAGATGTCAAGGTCTGGCATGGATTCTCAGGGCCACAGCCTAAACTCTGGGACTCTTGCCTCTTTGACATCAGTTTTCTTCCCTGTTCCTCCTCAGCCTTGCCAGAAATTCCAGTTTTATCCTGAATGCCTATCAAAATGATGGCAAAACTGAATGAATAATGATGATACAGGAATAAATAACAAGGTCCTGCAATTTTAGCCATCTTTTCAAGGGTCTGTCCATCCTATCAAATTGCTATAAAATACATCTAACATATTTTCAAAAAAGCAAAATAATTATTTGAATTCAGAGAAGAGACTTCTTATGTCATACCTTTGGGCAATGTCCCATGCTCTTTTTATTTTATAGAGATATGTAAACATTAGTATTTGAAGAATTTAAGAAGTCTTATATTAAACAATCATGTTTAATTTGATTTAATGCAGTTTTCCCAAATTTATTTGACAATGGAATGCTGTTTTTATGGAACATCTGTTAACATTTAGCAAATTAATAGTGCCCTATGAAATTCATTTGGGAAACAGTGACCTACATAACAATTGTACTATGAATGGAAATGTATTTATTGACAAATACTCGTGTGGCTTATATGCAAACATATGAGGATAAAATATTATCTTATGACATAAGTTTCTGAGGACTATGTGTTTTAGGTACCTACTCATTTTAAATAATATATAAATAATATATGTAAACCACATAACTGAATGCTTGATTCTTAGAAGATACTTGAATGTTAACCTCTACTAAAATCAGCAAATTCATACTAAAAAACCCACATCTTATTATAGTGGTATAGATCAACTAGTTCTCTTTAGTAATGGCATAAGAGACTTGCTAGAGTCTAAAAATTTTTCTCCAAGCATGAAAAAATTGTACTCACAGATATCTATGTGTCAATTCTCTTTCATATGCCCTAATGCTTTGCACAATAATAGTAGTTATATCCCCATAAACCATGACTAGAATAACATTTTAATATTGCTCTAATATGAATTTTGTCTCGCATGGACAACAAATTGTGTGCAATAATGCCATCTTAGAATTGCAGCATTATCTTTAGTCATGTAACCTTTCTATTACTTTTAATGATTGTGATTGCAATAAGGGCAGCGTCAATAGATAGGTCTAAGTGAAAATCCAGGAGAAGGGACCTTGTGGACTTTTAATTTCTACTCAGTCTTTCAGAAGTTGGCTGCTTCTCTGGCAGATAGGGCCAACCTCTCCATTGCTGAGGTTGTCTGAGAGGATTCACTGATTTATAAAATGCAGGGTAACTGTGAAATGCATTTAGATACTGCTTCTTTCCCTAACACCTCAGCCTGAAAACAAAACAAAACAAAACAAAAAGCAGGCAAGAATAGAAAGGGTATTCTTAGCTGAGCCAGCATGATATGAATGCTGCATTACCAGCTGCTCACTGAGCCGCAGCTGAGCAGATCTGCAGACTTCAAGATGCCCCACATCCTCCTTTTAATACTGACGAGAGAAATTCCCTGTGTACTTCCCAAGCAGGAAGTCTCGCCTTCCCAAACTGACTCTCCAAGAGAAGGGTGCTCTCCTTTCTAGTCTCCCTACCGCTGAAACTACTAGACACAGATGGTAGGAAGATCCTTAGGCATATCAGAATTGCAATGCTTTCCTCTTTTTGAAGAATTTGATGTGGATGGAGTCTTTATCTGTGTGCATTGTATCATCTGGGGCCTAAAGGACACAATGGAGATTAATTTGCAGGACAAAAGTGAGCATTGAGGAAGCAAAGTGACTTGACCAAAGGTTTAATCACTTACCATCACATTCAAAGTCAGAGGCTGTCCCATATAAACAAATAGATGATAGTGATGAAAGTCTTTAAATTTTATTGCTTTCTTTGAAAAAACAAATTGATTTGGGGAGTCTGTTAAAAAGATTTCCTTACTTCTTCTCTCAGCCCCGGCCAATGGTAGAGATTCTGGAGGTTTCAAGTGAGAAGAAACCACGCATGCAGAGGCTTATGTAGCATTTTTTTTTTTTTTGCACCAGGGATTAAATCCAGGGGCGTTTAACCACTGATCCACATCCCCAGCTCTTTTAATTTTTTTATTTTGGGATAGGGTCTCATTACTTTGGTTAGGGCCTCACTGAGTTGCTGAGGCTGGCTTTGAACTTTCCATCCTGCCTCAACCTCTGGAGCCACTGAGATTCTGAGATTTCTCCAAGCATGAGAAATTGCACCAGGACACTCTGGCTTTTTTTACTGATTTTTAAAGTGCTCACAAATGCGTCTGGGACCTGGTGAAGGGCAGAGAGTGTTAGAATGTAGGAGGAGCCCAGATGATGATTGCCTCCATTGCAGGCCTATGCTCTGTTATCTGGGTGAGGAGATCTCAGAGATTCTGATGAGGGCGGACCCGGATCCACAGATGCAGGAAAATGATGTTAAACATCCTCCATCTGCCAAAGATTTAGTAAGCTCAGTAACTGGAATAACACTTGAGTCTTACATTTTTTTTTTTTGAGTTGAAAAGAATATTAGAAATGTAGAATATAGGCAAGTAGGATCTACTTTCAGAAAAGAAAATAACAACTATGGAAGCCTAATTTAGAACTCATGTTATTTTTCTTGATTCAGAATCACTGGTTTTCATTTAAACATATCACGAAAATTACAGAGAAATCAAGAGTGGCAGGGTATGACTAAAATTACGGAGGGTAAAAGAAGTATTATATGTTCTTTGGTAGCAGTACTTCTTCTCCAGAATTTAAAGGCTAAAACTTCTGCTGATTAGGATCAAACAATACCAGGACATAGAATTTTGCAACTAAATTATTTCATAAATTCTCAAGTTTCATATTCTAAAATTCCCTGAAAATTTCTTAATTCTCTCCTCTGAGTTGTTGGGCCATGGTTTAGAGACCTCAAGATGGTTTATTGGGATATGGAGAGAGGACGATGCAGTGACTGTAGAACCCTTCCTCCCCACGAATCTCCCTCTTTATGTAGCATCTTTAAAGCAATTAGTACTCCACCATTGTCTCTTATTTTAAATATCAGAATATCACATAACATCACACAACTTCTTGCAGGCTAGAGAGTGCTTTGGAAGATGTTTATAAAAATATTATGTCCTTATAATATATATGTCCCTCCTCCCCACTGCAGAAAAAGAGTGACATCACCTTGGATTTAGATTTTAAAGAAGTGAAATGATTTTATTTTAAACTCCTCCACAGCATTGGTCACCAAGCTAGTATTACAAAAGGTTTATGTACGGGGTCTCCATGCTTGTGTGTGTGTGTGTGTGTGCGCATGCGCGCACATTTATTGTATATTTTTTCCACCTCTTTCCTTAGTTTCTATTTCTTTTCCACCAGTTTCTCTACTTTCTAAATTATAGAATTGCTCTTTTTTAGAGCTTTGATACGTATGACAATTCTTTTTATGAATTAAAATCAGGTCTTGTCTGATGTTATTGTAATCTGATGCCAATGGCATCAGATTCTTCTATCCAGATAGATATTGCTTTTCCTTCTTTTTCTTTTCTTTTTTCCCAAGAGATGGAGTCTTGCTGTGCTGTTAACATACAATTGCAGTGGGTTAATGCACAATTAATGTGAATGGATGGTGAGAACACTCTCTTCATACAGTAGAAATGTGAAAATGTAGGTTAATAGACCATTAATGTGAATTACTGACCCCGACCTCCTGGGCTCAAGTGATCTTCTTGCCTCAGTCTCCTGAATGGCTGGGATATAGGCGTATACCACCAGGCTCAGCTAGAAAAGTGTTAATTCTTCCTTAATTCTTCTACCCTAGACTGGTCAACTAGTTTGGCTCCCCCTAGAATTTTGCCAACTGATTCACACTAAAGTGTTAATGATTGATATGAGCCATTGCATTACCTCCTCCAGGGAAACAAGTGTTTTGATGTATAAAGCCTTATACTAGAGCTTCTACTTCCAAATATAGCACTTCTACCATGATGAAATCTGTGAGAAAGGAAAGCAGGAACTCTGATATGATGCCCACTACCTAATTAATCTGTGTTTTCTTTTTTATTGTATTTATTGTCTCCTTTGTATTTATTCCAAAGTTTTCCAAATTCCCAAACCAGAAAACTATTACTAGTTAAGCATAATGGGCCATTTCAGCCCAACTTTTCTCACCAGTCACCACCCTTTCTGGCACAAGGACAGGGGCCCCTGTTTGGGAAATGAGTCCACTTTTGCAGGTTTTTTAGATGATGTACTCCTGGACCTGACCACTAGGTGTCTCTGTAATTACATGCTGGACCAAATCACAGAGTCTGGCCCACCACAGAGGCAAAGGTGGACCTCAGACTTCCAAATACAGGGAAATTCCAAATACTGGTTATCATTCAAGTAGAATCCTCTGAAATAAACATAAGGGAGGTGCTTCTAAATAATGAGCTGTTTGGTTATCTACAAGTGTTTCCGTAGCTTAATATAAGCAGGTGGTTTCATCAATCCTCAAGAGAAGCTGTGGGTAGGAAAGTCCCATGTCTATACTGGGCATATGTGTTGTGTACACACACACACACACAGAAATTTTGTTTCGTGCAGCTAGATGAAGACACAAAATAATCAATCTTAAAACCATGTAGTCATATGCTTATTTAAGAATATTAGGGCAATCAGTTTAGTTTTCAAATTAAAACATGGTGACCGAGGGGGAAATGATCCTGAGATCTCTGGACACAGCTGCTCACCACATTGTAGCTTTGTTGGTGGATCAGTCAGCCTCAGAAAGAGGTTCATGACTCCCTCCCTCCCATTCTCCTTCCTTTCCTTTTCCAGATCTCTCTCTTTCAAAATTAAATTTATCTCAGTAGATATCAAGCTTATGAGACTGTTGTCTTTTTTCCCATTTTATATCATATTGGAGATTGTATGTTAATTCAAGATTTTTTCTTGGATCTTGGATAATTTTTTGTTAACTCTAGTGCTAAATTAGTATCCCACATAGTAGATTCTCACTAAATGCTTTGGAACTGTGAATGGTGAGGACAATCCGTTTGTACAATAGAAACATGAAAATCTGGGTTAGTATACAATTCATGTGAATGCTTGAATCAATATAGAGAATTACATATAAATAAATATTTTAATGTGAAAAAACATGAGCTTTGCTTTAAAATTTGTTGAATAATTCAAATTTTTCTGAAAATGTATGCTCTGATCAGTTGAGAGAAATGTCATAATAAGTTATTAAACTTCAAAAGACATTTTTATAAATATAGAGAAGTATATTCCTCATATGAATTCCATGTATTGTAGTAGGTGGTGGGATAAGTTGAGAACATCTAGCAAACAAATCCCCTTAATGACCCACTGCAGGAGTACATATTGATTTACATGCAAATGTAGGTGTGCACAAAGCTTGTGAGAATTTCGCTGTTCTAATTTAAGGTGACACGTCCTTATTGTAATTATATTCTTTCAGATAGTTATTTATGAACAAGTCCTTTTCTACAAAAGAACATAAAAACTATATTGAGCTGTGTTCCCATTCAGCTCGACAATGACTGGATTCCCATGGGGTGAGGAGAAAAACCTCTCCTGTATCCAAAGTCTTTTATATGAGTGATCCCCATGCATTTGGTCAGTAGCCCAGTATGTCACCCGTGGTCTCCTTTGAACTCCTGAAATGCAGCTGTTTCCTGAGGGCAAGCACAGTAGTTGTTTAGAAAGTGGCAGTCTGAGTTCACTTTTTTAACTATCTGAAAGTAGCCAACTTTTCTACTAAACTCCTTATTTCGTCCTCCTCCTTAAAACAACAGATGAGAAAAGGATGGTATTTTCAATTCTGGATAGTATAAAAATGTCTATAATAACCAAGAATTACCAATTGTACCATGAATTGTAAGTTATAAGGCACTGTATCTGAACAACAATAGCTGGCATTTATTGAGTGTCTTTTATATACCAGTTGCAATTTTTTGATCTTTGCAACAAGTACATCATTTACTCCTTTTTAAAAATTTTTTTTTAGTTGTCAATGGATTTTTTAATTTTATTTATTTATATGTGGTGCTGAGTATTGAACCCAGGGCCTCACACATGCCAGGCAAGCACTTTACCACTGAGCCACAACTCCAGCCCACATCATTTACTCTTTAAACCCAAACCTTATTCCTGTTATTAGAAACATAAAGGTTAAAAACGTATTAGGGCCCATAGAAATCAGACTTGAACCCAGACAGTTCAGTGTTATGCCCCATGCGACATTCGCTTCTTAGAAAAGTTTCAAACTATTGCTGTGGTTGCTCTAATTGATGTGATAGATCTTTTCCCATCATCTTTCCCTGCTTGGTGAGAATAACACTAAACTCACCTTCAAGCCTTTTCTCCTCTCCCATCTTACCTCCCAGAGACTTGATTTATTCCAAGGTTCTGCTGAGTTTCAGACGCCAGTCAGCTAGAGAATTAGTCTTCTTAAAGCACTACTGCAATTGACTTGCAATTGTGCACAATTTGTCTTTCATGGTTTCCTGTATATTCACTCCTGTGGTCGTAGTCTTCTTCCCCTGAGGAGCAATGGCAATGCCGCCAGCCTGGACACCAAGGTAACAGGCCATGCGTTTCACATGTACATGCTCAGCCATAGTTCCGACAAAGCAGGTGTTCAGGGGTTTCTAGACTTAGCTACAGACTGTGGCGATGCCAGTTTTCTTCACCAAACCTATCCCCAATCCCTCCTTCCATGGTGGAGAGTTTCCCACTGCCATATTTGTTTCTCCTCTTGCTTTTGAACGTGCAAGACGTCATAGCTTTCCTCTAAGGAGGCTGTGCTCTGCATGGATGGATCATCTTCTCCCCACGAACTTTTATACCATAGGCAGCAGCCACATAAATCTCAATTTTGTGGGCTTTTGAGGACTGTTAAATTACAGTGGCCTTCTGAACTGGATGAGATCTAGGTTACTCAATGTTAGCTCAATGTCTGTCATACAATAGGAATTGTGATCATGCTAAGTGAAATAAGCCAATCCCAAAAATACAAAGGCCGAATGTTTCCCCTGATAAGTTGATAATGATATAGAATCGGGTTGGGGGTTGGGGGTGAGAGAGGAATGGAGGATCTTTAGATTATGTAGAGGAAAATGAGAGGGAAGGGGGAGGGGGCATGAAAAATGTTGGAATGAGACAGACATCATTACCCTATGTACATGTGTGATTAACAAGAATGATATGAATGTACATCATGCACAACCATAGAAATGAAAATTTGTACCCCATATGTGTACAATGAATCAAAATGCAGTCTGTAAAAATAAAAAAATTAAAAAAAAAATTACAATGACAAAAAATAAATTAGTGAATAAAAAAAAAAGGAATGAGAAGGAAAGATAGGAGGAAGAAGAAAGCAAAAGAAAGAGGGTTCTTTTGTATTGTCTCTGAAGTTATTTCATTTCAAGAAAGAATATAATGAACAGGGGGTGACAAATGCTAACATTTAGAGACCCACAAGAAGCCACTCAACCCTTCCTGTAACTTTTGATGCATCTCCAAGATAATTTATTTTTTATAATAATAGTAACCATTTCTATGCCTCTCTGGGGATTTTACTATGATCAGTCAGAAAGCTGAAACTCCACAAGGGCACTATTACACATCTGAAACTTACATGACAAAAAGAGACATCTTTTCTTTTTCTTTGTCTATCTGCTAATTCTTTCTGCAATTTACTCAAGAGCAGTAAACAGTACCGTAATCTATGTGGTTGTTCAAATAAGAGCCCAAGAGTTCACCTTCATTACTCTTTTTCTCAACTCCCACATCCAAATCATTAGCTAGTTCTTAGAACTGGCATCAAAATACAAATTGGAAACATGCTTTAAATTCTCTGATGGTTTCTACCAGAGTTGGAAGTTAAACCTAATTTTTGAAAACTGCCTCCAAGTCTATCTAGAAGCAGGGCTTGGCCACCCTTCAGCTCTTCCTTCCCACCATTTCTTTGTTCATGTGTTCCAACAGCATCCTCTTCCTGCTGTTCCTAAAACACGCCAAGCTTGTCATTGCCTTGAGCCTTCATGCTGATTACTGCCCTTCAGTAAGTTTTCCTCAATCCTTACCAACATTTATTGTTGCTTGTATTCTTGATAATTGCCATTCTGATTGGAGTGAGATGAAATATTAGTTTTGATTTGCATTTCTCTAATTGCTAGAGATGTTAAATATTTTTTTTATAACTTTATTGACTGTGTATCCTCTGTGAAGTATCTGGATATATATATATATATATATATATATATATATATATATATG
>JAJEJO010003242.1:311786-364736 GCA_020662805.1 Glaucomys volans
TATATATATATATATATATATATATATATATATATATATATATGATGGAATATTACTAAACTTTAAAGAAGAATGTATATATATATATATATGATGGAATATTACTAAACTTTAAAGAAGAATGAAATTATGGCATTGGCTGGTAAATGGATGGAGTTGGAGAATATCATGCTAAGTAAAATAAGACAAATCCCCAAAACCTGTTTTCTCTGATATGTATATGCTAATTCATAATAAGGTGGGGTGGTGGGGTAGGGGGCATTAGGAAAGAATAGAGTTAGTTACTTTAGAAGAGAGTTACTTTAGATTAGGTAGAGGGAAGTGAAGATAGGGAAGGCGTATGTGGGTAGGAAGCATAGTAGAGTGAAACAGGAATTACCTCATGTGCATATATGACTGCATGACTGATGTGATCCTACAGTATGTATAATCAAAAAAATGAGAGATTACACTCCAGATATATATAATTTATCAAAATGCATAAATGCATTCTACTGTCATATATAACTAATTAGAATTTTTTTTTAAAAAAAGCATGGGATATAATTTGTTTTAATTCAGTCCCCAGTACTTCCCCTTGCCCTTTTTACTCCTTTCCCCTGTTCCCTTCCCTCTACTCTACTGATCTTTCTATCATGTACTTATAGTTTTTTTTTTTTTAATTAGTTTCTTGTGGATGTCCATGATGGTGAGATTCACTATGGTATATTCATATATATGCATGAGAAACTTAGGTCAGATTCATTCCATTGTCTTTCCCTATCTTATCCCTCCTTACTTCCTTCATTCCCCTTTATTTATTCTACTGATCTTTCTTTTATCCTATTTTTATATATCATCCCTTACTTTGGATTAACTTCTGCATATCAGAGAATACATTCTACCTTTGACTTTTTGGAACTGGCTTATTTCACATAGCATGATAGTGTACCATTCCATCCATTTATGGATGTGTTTATTGTCTATCTATTGGTGACAGAACCCAATATCCATAGGAGAAGATATTCAATCTTTTATTTATTTTGGGTCTCTATGTCCTAAAAATGTCAAAGAATTAAATTAAAGAAAGTATCCCTACTTGTGTGAATGGGGCCTCTGGGGGTGGGGCAGCCTGTGCTTGGGTTTTGTTGTAAGATAAACCTGGAGGATAAAGCACAGTTGTCCCATTGAATTATTTGAGCAAAAATATTACAGTAAATAACTTTGTTTTTCCTTTTCTCAAATAAAGTTGTTTTGGTTTATTTTTAAAATTAAAAAAAGTATCTATTGAACAAATTGTTCAAGTTTGGGAATATTAAAACACCTTCTGCCACCAAAAGTAGGTGAAAAAAGGATTCCTAATTTCAAATGTTTATTGTGTGTGTGTGTGTGTGTGTGTATGTGTATATATATATGTACATATATATATATGCTATTAATTCCTTTCCTCACTATATATCTATACCATTCCCCTATTCAAAATATGTCTTTCTCTTCTTGAAATATCAAGCTAATCAGGTCATTTGCTTTGATCAAACAAATACAGTAAATTGATATTTTTGACCTTGAAAGCCTAGTCTTTATTTATTTATTTTTGTTCAGTGCTGAGTATTGAACCCAAGGCCTTGTGCATACTAAACAAGTGCTCCACTGCTGAGCTAAACCTCCATCCCTGAAGTCTAGTCTTGAAGAAGTCTCAGAGCTTCTACCTCTTTCTTGGGGTCACCAGTAGCCATGCTTCCAGAAGTTTTTGCTAGACCATAAAGTGTGTAGATACCTGAGAAGAGAGAACTGGGAAGATGATAGGCCATTCTGGAAATTCCAGCCCCAGCAGACCCTTATTATATGAATAACTCCTGTCAATATAATGTTGAACAAGGAACTGAGTAGATGAGTCTAGACTAAAAGAACCTTGGGAAATCATTGCTGTTTTAAGCCACTAAAACTCAATGCATTTTGTTACATAGCAAAAGATAACCGTAACATATAGCTAATATGAAAACATGGGACAGGAGAGCTTAGGAAAATAAGCAGTGAGCCTGCTTGTTTTTAGAGGCATATAACTCTTGCCTAATCACAATGCCTCTGCAAACTCAGCGTGGGCAGCGTAGGCAGCCAAAGGAAACAGGAGCACGGGTTATGCATTGCTGTCAGTTTACTGCTGCTGCCCTGAAATATAAGACTACTTTGGGGACCATTTGCATGGTGATGCTTCAGTACAGAACTGAGCTGGCAGAAGGAATTCCAGGTGTGGACAGTGCCAATCAGCAAGGAGGTAAGGGCTGCGGATCTCAATTTGAATTCAGGATGCCAACTCATGGAAGCAGCCTGAGAGGTCACCAGGGGACATGAGGCATCAGAAACCTTCATGTCAGAAGCTAAGAAATAAGAAATTAGAAAAGGAAGTCGATATAGTTGAGTGGCAGACATGTGGGAAGATGTCACTAGTGTGTTCTGACGATATTCCACATAGTGTTGTCTTCATTGGAGATCCCCATAACTGTCCAAAGGAAAAATCCAGACTTTGTCCCTTGCTCTGTAAACATTTCTCAGAAGGTAGCCCCGGTGTTTCAAATTCTGAAGTCACAAATCTGTCAAGGTCTGTCTTAAAATAACATTCGGTTTCAGAATAGCATTTTCAATTCAGAAGCTTTGAAAAAAATGTGGTTGTATTCTCTGAAGGCTAGACAAACAGGGAGAAAAGACAGAAATTGACCGCTACTTGAAAGTCAAGCTCTCTCGTAATTACCCCTCTCCTTAGTTTTGACTCCACTCATGGTGACAACTGCTTGAAACCCAGTTACCATTCTGTCTGGATTGGCCTCCTTGACATGAACACATCACCCCTCCTGAGAGCTCAGCTCACTCATTTATATAACTGAAGTAGAAATCCCTTCGTCATGATCCTAGACTGTAAATTAAATAATTAGCAATTTGTTAAACACTTACAAAATGAAAATGCTAAGTATTGTTATTATTTCAAGGGTAATTTACTTCTTCTGATTCATTTGTAATTATTTCATCAAAACATCGTTCAGTAAGAGCTGTTTGATGAGTAAAATGCCTTATGGGCCTTCCCTATAAGACTTTTGTTGTCAAAATTAGTTGGAGGGCTTGCTGGCTTGAACTCTTTTGTACCCAAAGCTTTGCAATGGTATGTCTCACATCATCCTCTCAGCCCATTGGAAATGAACAAAGACCAGAACCTGACTTTTCCTCATACTTGTCTGTAATAGTCCCTCACCCGAAAGTCAAATAAGGACCAGGTCCATGACCATGTAGCACTGGGAACCTGATCAAATTTGATATTAGCTTTTTCCCTGAGCTTGTACCACTTTGGGAACTTCTGCTACTTTGGTTCCAGGTGTCTCAGTTTTTCTAGAAGCTGTCTTTATAGACAGCTCTGTGTCACAGCGGGATATTATCTGATACATTAATGATATTAGTTCTGCTGACACCTGAGCACGGTATTTTTCAAGATTTCAAAGTACCCTTAGGGCAGAGGAGATTGAGTTCTTAGCTCTGGGTCTTAACCTGAAGCAGCCAATGAGAAATGAGAAATATCTGTGAAGTCTGGTCTTTAATCTCTTTAAACATTCATGTACATTTTGATTCTTCTCTACTCTCCATCACTATAAGGGAAAATTATACTTTAATATTATCTTTTGGTCAAATTACATAATTTCTTCCATTCTCAACCTCAGCTACTCGTCTTAGGATACTCATTATATATTTATTGTTTTTGTAAATTTCAAACTTACTTGGAGTATCCACACTCTACATGGAGAAAGATGACCTTAAGGGTTTCAGTTTGAAAAGATTCTTAAAGATTAATTTTTGACCTTGCTTTAGGGCTATATGTTGATTAACAAAATACCCATTTCATTACCACATGGCTATCCTACACTCATGTAAATTAAACACCTTCTAAACCCAAATCAGTGTCTTCCTTCAATCTCCCTATTTGCTTTTGTTTCATCTACATACTTCATCTTAGCACACAGTAATTGCTCCAAAATATCATCTGCTGGGAGTCATTTTGAGTTCTATCCTTACCCTAAACTTCAAAATTTCACCTTATTTTAAAACCATTCTCTCACCTTTTAAAATTTCCTTATTGTTCTGTGTTCCTTGAGGTACTTGCAGTTGTAAGGAACAGAGAGCTCAACCCAAAGTCCTTTGAATGAACAGGGAAACTTTGTGGTTCAAATAAATAAAACATCTGAAGGTCATGAGAGTCCTGTGTGAGATGTGATACAGTGGTTTCATGATGTTTTCAAACCCCAGAACATTTATGTCTGTACTTTCCTCTTCCATGAAACTCTTCCATTTCCAGGCTGGCTGGCCTACTTCTGCATCTGTGACTTCATGGTTCCATATTTGTTGCCACAAAAAGGACCCCATCTGTCCTAGAAGCTCTCAACAAAATAAGGAAAGTTTTCTTTCCCTCAAATATCTTCCATAAAACTACTTTTTCATGACTCCACTGGTATCATACAACTCTTTTCAGACTAATCACCATGGCTAACAGGATAAGAAGGGCTATTGGCATGAGAGGATCAGAAACTGCCTGAAGCTGACATTGGCATTTCCAAGTGGGCTTGACAACCCTACTGCCTATTCTTCCTTTGTGAAAAACTAATACCATAAAGAATGGGACATGGGACTTGGGTCGCACAGCCTATGTTGACTCACTGCTGCTGTCTTAGTTTGGGGATTTAACATCCTCTCATGGAGAGTTATGAAAGTTTTGGCAACTTTTTTTTGGCTACCCAGTATCTATTTCTCTTTTCTTAACTGAAGTCACCACCTTTATTTCTTTACCTGGCCATCTGTCCTCTATCATGTCTCCAGAATAATCTTTCTCAGACATCATTATTTTATGTCACTTTTATAGTTAAAACCATTAGGTGGCCACACCATCATCCACAAAGAGTAGCTTTTCAAATGTGTTTTATGGGTTCAACCAGAAAACTCTTCTTTTATCTGCTTTAACACTTTTAGATATGGTTTTGTTTGAAGGAAAGGTTAAGGATAAAGAAAAGTTTAAAAACCAGTGATTCACAGAATAAAGTTCAAGTTGTCCAGCCTGATGTACAAGAACAGCTATTGCCTGAATTCTTGCTTCCTCTCTGAACTAGCTCCTAACTATCCCACCTCTGGTATACCCGTGGTAGCTAATAACTTGTGGATCTCCAGATAGTCCATTTTCTCTGCCCGAATTTCTTGTCCTCCCCCAATGCTACTGGATCACCTTATAATCTTTGTGTCCATTCTTTCAAATCCAGACTTAGATAAGTCATTGATACCTGATGCTCCCAAAAATGTCACCATAACTCTTTCCCCTACATTGTAACTCTTAATAGACATGTTTTCTATCCAACTCTGCCAGGGACTATCATTATTTTTATAACATTTTCATCCCTATCATTCTGTATATTATTGTTATCTAAGAGCCACTAAGTCATATTAAGTAGAAGTAATATATTTCCAATAAGGAAGCAAATGGCATGGCATAGTGTACAGAATATTATTCTTCAATCCCTTACCCAAAGGCGTTCATTCATTCATTCATTGCAGCTGTGTTACTAATTTGATGGGTCCCTGCTGACACGTCATTTATTTTGTTTGAGTGTTTTTTCCATTTGTAACAAGGATTTTACCTGTTGTAAATATAAAGTAAAATGAGACTATGAATTCTTTTTATATTAAGGATATTGGTGCCAGGTGCAGTGGTGCACGCCTGTGAAGCTAGCGGCTTGGGAGCCTGAGGCAGGAGGATCGCAAGCTCAAAACTAGCCTCAGCAATGGCAAGGCACTAAGCAACTCAGTGAGACCTTGTCTCTAAATAAGAAACAAAAATAGGACTGGGGATGTGGCTCAGTGGTTGAGTGCCCCTGAGTGCAATCCCCGGTACCAAAAAAAAAAAGAATACTGGTTAATGTTTTAGTCAGCTTTTTCACTGCTATGACTAAATGATGGTTCACAGTTTCAGAGGTTTTAGTGCATAGAAGACTGACTCCATTCCTTGAGGCTCCAGGTGAGACAGAACATTATGGCAGAAGAGCATGGCAGAGGGAAGAAGCTCTGGTCATCAGGAAGTAGAGAAAGAGAGACTCCACTCTCCAGATACAAAATATATACCCCATAGTCACACACCAATTCCCACCTCCTCCAGCCACACCCTACCTCTTCAGTTAATCCCATCTGAGAATCATTCCTTGATTGGGTTAAGACTCTCACAACCCAATCGTTTCTCCTCTGAACCTTCTTGCATTGTCTCACACGTGAGCTTTTGGGGGACACCTGATATCCAAACCATAACTGTTAAGATGCTTTAGCTTTGATTGAAAGAAACATGATAAAATTTGTTTTAAAAATGAGACATTATTATTTTATATAATGAGTAGTCCAGGAATGGGGTGGTTCTAGGTTTCAGTGAATCAAAAAGAACCATCAAATCCTTGGGTCTCTATCCGTTTGTACTGCCAAGGTCAGCATTCTGATGTTAAAGTGTATGTTCTCACAAGTGTATGTTCTCACGACCTCAAGATGGTTGCAGTAATTCCAAGTATTACCTTAAACTCACATACATCTCATTTGGAAAGTGAGGGAGCACTTTCTAGACATGTCCCTGGCAGATCTCCCTATAGGTATTAAGGTCTCAAGACCTTTTCTAAACCAATCACCGACAAGAAGAATGGATTATGGATTGAGGCCCATCTTGATTAGCTGGTAAGGCTGGGATGAGTCTGCCTCCTTCAGTGGCAGCATCCATCAGAACAAAATCAGAGTTCTATTTGTGTAGAAGAAGCAGAGTAGAAGCAATAGTCAGCAACAAATTATGACGTCCTTCTGCAAAGTTTTGATTGTTTCTGTAGTCATCCCCACCGATGGAAGAGAATGTTCTACTTTTTCTTGAAGGCAGTTTTCTTTTTTCACTGACCCACTACATTTAACCACTATTGATTTCATTACTGTCCCTAAGTGTACTTATGAGGTCATACAATGTAGAATATGTGTTTCCCAAATAATGTGCAAATGGTGATGCAGTGAGGGACAAGGGTTCCCTGAACAGTGGGCCAGTTATCAGGCTCACTGTACTTCTGTCCTATACCCTCCCACTCTTTTCTGCTTAATTAAAACTGCAGGAGGACAGCATCACTACAAGTCACTTCAGCTTCCTGGATCGACAATGATGCTGATTCCACATTCATAATTAATTCTCCCCAGTGTTAAGAAAGGAGGCTTGCCTGATTAAGGATTCTTAGTGTATTATTGCAGATGTCTGATTTGCTGAAACAACGGCAGCCCTGCAGTGTCTTTTTGATCTCCATAAACTTGGGATGTGGAAGAAGAAAAGAGGCATTTTACTTTCCCCTCCAGAAATCTCACTTGACATTTAGCAAGGGACATTTGTTAGAATGTCAGTTTGATAAAACTGTTTGCAGGAGTCACCCAGCATTTGCTACTGAGCTATAACAATTGTTAAGAGCCATAATTACTCTGGGCAGGTTTAAGGAAAAAAATGTTATCAGAAGACTTGGCCAAAATACCCCTAAGCAAGTAACCTTGCTTCTGCTGTCCTGCCGAGTTGGTGTTTCCCTGACAAACTCCCACTAAATCTTAACTCTGGATTAGGTAGCAAAGTCACCAACACTTCCTATGGCAGATAGGTGTGTACTAGCATATGTAAAAGGGGCACATAACTTGGACTGCAGAGATACCTCTAAATATAGAAGGCACAAAGCCTGAGAAGGTTTTTTTTTTTTTTTTTTAATATGTGAATGTCATTACATTTAGTAACAACAGCCAGTAGAAGCAAATGTGTGTTTACTGTGAACCGCTGCAAGGTTCTGCAAGCCTTACATGTTAGAAACTCGATTCATAATTCCAGTCCTATGGAACATGAACTATTACTGTATCTATTTTACAGAGGCATACAGAGGTAAAGATGCTTGGGTGAAGTTGTATTAAGATATGAACTCTGAAGTAGCAATTCCATAAAATCACTCATAACTATCACATTATATTGTCTTCTTGTATACCCCACACATTGGTATGCTCTACACTGTGACCGTGGGCAGGGCCATGCCTCAGTTTCCTCCTCTATGGAAATGCTGTAACATAAAGGCTAAATTGTGTTGAAAGCTTACCATGTGCTTGGCATTTTTCCAGGCATATTGTTGTCTGGGTTAAACCTCACAGAGGCCCCGTGGGGTAGACATAATTATAAACTCAATCTAGGAAACTGAGGAAGAGACAAGCTGAATAAGTACTTATAATTTAGTAGGGCTGAGAATCAAATCCAACAAATTTGACTGAAGCCTAGATTTTAATGCTTCCATCTCACAGGATAACTGCAATGAAAACACTCTGTAGTTGAATTTTTGGGAAAAAAAAAAAAAAAAAGCACTGACCAGTTAAAAAGCATCTTCCTTTTGTTTGGGGAAGGCAAGGATGCTAATAGAATGTATGTTTTCTTCTCTCTTTTCTTCATCCACTCATTCATTTATAGAAAACCACTTTTGGAGTTGTTTTCCACGTACAGCCTTTTCCAGGGCACTGTTTGTGGAAAGGTAAAAATGACATATTCTTTCTTCCTTAAAAGGCTTTCATTTGAGTTGGAAAAAAAAAATCATCATGGAATCACACAACTTACAATACAGGGGTACAGAGTGCGGCAGCATCTATTATTCCCTGGGAGGTCTTCCTTTGAACTGCTTCTGGGTCTTGTTTTGCCTGTCTTTGTGGCATGGTGTGGAGGGGCAGGCTGCATCCCCCCCTCATCTCTTTGGAGAAAAGTTGTAGACATTTAAAAGAGTGTTCCTGGGGAGGACTTAGAAGGTTTGAAGAAAAGTTGTTTCATTATTATTTCAAGGTTCTATTATCCCAAAATGCCACTGCAGAAGCTATCAAAGACTGCTCTTCAGAAACTCAGTACTGCTCTGTACACAAAGCAGCATGTTCCCTGAGAGGAGAAAGCGATTCTCCTGCGGCATTGGATCCTTGTTAGGAACAAAGGTGTTGCGGTGGGTTGGACTTTTCTCATTGAGTGAAGGAAAGACTCACTCAGGCCTTCCAAAGTAAAGTGTTTTATTATAAGAGTGCAAAACATCTGGAGCTGTGGCAGGGTAAGGCAGGAAGACAGGTGCTTGCACTTCAGAGGGCTTCCCCTTGGATACTAGCTGCAATAAGTAATGGTCTTGAAACGTTCACATGTCCCTTTATCTGTCCTGTCTCAATTTCCACGTGTTAAGTGAGAAAAATAACATTAACTAGCTTATGAGGAGTTTTATGATGATTATAGAAGTTTGTATATATAAGTTACTAGAAGAGTCATTAGAACACACTAACTGCTCAATAAAGAGGTAGCTTTAGCTTTTATTGTTGTGATTAGGAACTGGCAGCTCTTGGCATTAGTTCCAATCTCCAGGTATCACCCTCATGGCATTTCAGATTTTCCTTGTGTATTTATGCTTCACCTTTCCTTTGGTGTCTCATAATTTCAGCATAGACATGGGCCCTCACAGTCTCAGCCCTACCTCCTGCGTCCTTCCTTTACCAGCTGCATCAGTCTTTCATATTTCCTGGTACAAATTCCTGGGAGAGAAAATCTGCTGGTCAAATTTACTTTCTTAAGGAAGGGCATATGCCTTGGTCAGAGGTTTGGTGGTAACAAGCATTGTGAATCTGGTATCTATACCTGGTCCACCTGAATGCAACATGAGTTGGATTATTTAGACCAACTCATTCAGTTGGGGATCTATGGATCAATGTTCTTCAGAAGGGGAAGTTCTGAGGCATAACCTATCTGGTGAAAATAAAATTCAGCAAAAGAATGAAAATTGGGAACAGGGAGTTTGTGGTAATGCTATTTGCTGAAGTGCTATTTTGTCTGAACTTTGTATTTCTTCCTTGCAACTTCTCAACTCTACCTTCACCTTTGTGTCTTCTGAAGCAAGCATGCCACAACACTGGAAATATTAGGAGACTAAACATGTATTAAGTTTTTACCAGATATCTGTGAAATGAATGAAAAAATATATATCAGATATCCTCTACTTTCGTTTGTGAAGGTAATGTTTAAAATTGAAACACTTTTTGCATCTATATTGTCTCAGTAATTTAATTCTAGATTCTGCGGCATTACCTTAATTTATGCTATATAATTTAATTTTTCTAATGATCCCATAAGATGGAATTCATTGTTTCCATTCAGCATATGAGAAAACTAGTAATAGAATGCAATTTAGATGTACTCAAATAAGTACTAAATAGAGAAGCATGTTCTAGTCTCCCCAAATCCCAAAAGACATGTTTGTTTTATTTCAGAGTTCATGTTTGGATCACTGTGTTATCACGTATTTGTGATAATTCATGTTGTTGATTTTTAGGTCACTCCTCTACCTGTCAGTGTTTCTTTAGACACATTTATCTTATCATTCACCATGTCATTTAAATTTCTAACTTTTTGTCATGGAAAATTTTATATTTTATAATTTATGCTTTGTGCTTAATATTACAGGTTCAGGAATAGAAGACAGTGACCTGTGTGTATTTTTAGATTTTTTTTTTTTTTGCTCAATGGTAGAACTGAAAAGTGGCATGTTTCTCCACATTTCTGAAGTTAATGTGTGTGTCTTAGGGGTGCACATATCAAATTTCAAATAAGCCCATCTAAATCTGGCAATCCTGGGGAAAAGGATGTTCTTGAAGATGGTAGCATTAGACTTTTCAGCCTGGGTTTTGACAGACATGAAGGTAGAATCAAGTAGAAAAGAACATTTAAACTATACTGGTGATTTTTCTAATAGGGTATAAACTGTGGTCCAGCAAAGACATAATGTGATTATTAAGAAGGAAAATATTAGAACAGTCACAGTGGTAGAAATGGAAAATGTATACAATGTGTAGTAAATGGACATTCAGAGCACTTTCTTTCATTTTTAGGCAGAGAAAAGGTTTATATCTGGTATGGACTTGCCCAGTGTGGTTGATATTTGGTACTGCAGCTAGAAAATTGGGGGTTAAGCGAACTGAGTGTGGTAAAACTCAAACAGTATACTTCATTTGATAAAATCTGGAACCTTTAAAGAGTTGGATTAATTAGTCTCAAATTCTGGTCCTGAAGGCCTTGTGCTCATTTGATGATTTGCAGATTTGCATGATTACAAGTCATGACTGAGAAAATAAGCTTAGAGCTATGCCAAACTCTTGCATGTGGGTTTTAGCAAGAAAATTGTTCTTTCTAGAGTCACTACGTGTCATCTGAGGCATGGGATACATTGTCATACACAGTACTCAAGTACCTCTCTGGCCCTGAGGAGGCTTATAAAATAAAATAAGAGGAGTGATTTTTGTTTGTTTTACCATAGCATTAGACTTCTGTTCAGGATACCTAAGTTAAAATCACTCCTTTGGTTGACTCTATAGGGTTCTTATGTCTGATACTTGGGTCACTTTTTTTTCTAGCCATTGTTGGAATTTTATCTAGAAGCTGCAGCCATAACTCACTGTTTTTTTTTTCCTTTTATATCCTGTATATGGACATTGAATGTTGTCACTGACTATTCCCTGTGATTGTCAAGGTTGCAAAAACAGTCAATAGTATTGATGGCATTTCCTCACAATTTCCCTGATAATTGTGCTATTTTAATTAGAGTGTGGATAAATCTATAAATGAGTTGCTAGACTTTTACTCAGTAAGGAGCATCTATTTCTATTTTAATTCAGTACTGGTATTCTCTAAGGATATGCCAAAATGCCTTCCATCTGGAATTAGGAATCCTTTATTTTTGTTGGGGAAATCTGTGCTCCTGGGAAGCTCTTTGGTTTGGCTCATTAATCAGTTGTTGTGCTGCAAGAGATGGAAAACATCAGAAAATAAAACTTCTTAAATGCAACCAGAGGTTATACAGAGCATTTTAAAGAAATTTGGATGTGTTTCTGCAAATAGAAGATTGAAGTCTTATAATAATGTTGTGAAGTGATTAGGTATTCAGATTCTTCAAAGTAAGGAAACCAGCTGAACTTATCATGGTTATGAGTGTGACTTTGGTGAGGTCATATATTGTTAATTTCAGAACCTGGTACCCTGACTTCACACCCCTGGTCCCTCCCTTGGCATGCTGTCTCACAACCTTGAAAGTATAAAGAGAAAGGGTAGCAAAAATTCAGTGGTACCAGGTACAGGAAGCCAAGCTAATCTTTCTTTGTATGAACTAGGAGTGCTTGGTTTATGCTACCTCAAAAGAGAAGCAGTTTAGTGATGGGAAACACCTAAGTCTTGAGGTTAAAAAGCTAGTGTTCTATTTGCAGTCAAACAAGCATTAGGATTTGGTATATTTACCCTGTTGGCCTCAGTTTCTGTATTGTCAAATTAAGATTAGTAATGTAGTTGGACAAATCTGTTGGATTCACTGTCAGAGAGGGTTTCAAAAAACAGTCTAGTTTCTAGGTAAAACAGTGGCCATGGTTGGCAGAGGAGGGTGGAATTAGATTCCCCCATTCTCCCATTTATTTCCCTTCTGCTCCAAGTGTTTGATTCATAGAAAATGCATACTCAAAAATTAAAGAAATGAGACAAACATGCAGGCTCTTTGAAAATGACGACTCAGGGAATATCATGGAGCTTCCTGTTTCCCTCCACAAAACTTGACTTCAAGGCTCACATGATGAGAATCAGCCTCCCAGCATCATAGGAGAGGTAGAACAGCAAGATAGATGCCTGGTAAGGGTTTCTGCTGTTATCTCCTGCAGTTGTGATTGGACAAGTTAAAGAGAAAGAACCTCCCTTACCCCCTGATCTTTAGTGCACAGAGATGGCTCCAGAACCATTGTCTTTATCTTTCCTTCTTCCTCTGATATAAGTTTAACGTATTGTAATGTCAGTTTTTGTTGAAACATGTCCTTTATCTTATGAGATGTGGAAACATTCATAAAACCACAGAATAGCAGAGTTGCAAGAAAATTTAGAGATCATTCACTTCAGTGGTTTTCTTTCTCTGTTAGACATGGAACTATTTACTACATCTCATAAAAATCCAACTTCAAAAATGAAATAAAATATGGCTGTGCTCTTCAACCAGGAGAGAGATGCAGAGCTTTTACCTGTCCACATTCAGGGCACCCAGTACCCTCAGAACATGCTTGGGAAACCATGGATCTAAACCAAAGAACTCATTTCACATTTAAGAGACTGAAACCATAAACAGATTAAAGTCTTATAATGTTTTCCAAGTCTTATAATGAATTAGTGGTTAAACTTGAATAAGGACTAAATCTCCTTATTCCTTATTCAGAACACTTTTAGAGTTCAATACACTGTCTCTTCGCATAGTCATTTGGGGACTCTTCTTGGAAATTAGTTTACTCGACAAAGGCAAAACTAAGACCTTCTGCCCATTCATTCCCTGCACTAAGCAGCATTGTTTTCTGCTACTATCACCCATTCATAGCAACCTGGTTCTCACAGGAAGCATAGAGCTACCTAGATAGAGTGTGTTGTAGGGCTGTCAGAAGAAAACCCAGGTGTGGAAAATTCACTTTTGATGTAAATGCCTAAATGCTTCCAGACCCAGTTCCTTCTGAATGAGTCCTGCTATTTATTTATGGGCATCTCCTTTTCCTAAGAGCATCTTTGCATTGAAGGAATTGAAGAGTCATTTCCCGCAGATGCACTGTATATGGAAAGAAGATTGTGTCTAAATATGCTACTTTTTCAAGTTTTAATTGGCCTAATAACTTCATGTTTGTAAAAGGCTTTGAAGAAGAAAGGTGCTGTATTAGTGTTGCTTGTTATTATTTTAGTTCTGTCTATGGCATTTGCTGGTTTTTTAAATTACCTCTCTTGAAGTGACCTAATAATCAAATTGCCAGGAAAGATTTCTTTTCTTTTTTTTTTTTTTTTTTTTTTTTTTGTGATACCATTGTTCTAGCACAAAAAAAGTTGGGAGACAAATGACATACAGCACAATCTTATTTTTGTTTAATTCAGTGTTCCTAATGTGTTTCTAGAGCTGAGGATGAATTAGACCTTTCTTTACTTCTCTCTCCAACATTGTCTCTTCTTAAGAGCTGAAGCCAACTTTTTCCAGAGGCCATTCTCTGTAGTAAGATGTTCTTCAGTGAACCTCTTTAAGAACCAGGGCTTGGGGGAAACTACAGAAAGCACTTTAGCCCTTCAGTGGAAGACCAGAAAGAAATGCACAGTTGTTTTCTTTCAGCCTCATAGTTGTGACAGTAAGGGAAAAAGAAAGAACCTGGGGTCTCAGAGCTGATTGGTGGATTGTGAAGACCCACTATTAAAAAGGTATTTTCTTTCTTTTGATACCAGACTTTTTTCTGCCATTTAGGAAAGGGTTTTCTTTCCTTCACCTGTGATATGATAAACAACAGCAACAAACAGGTCTAATTTTACAAAGCATTCTTGATATCCAAATTAGATGAAAGAATAGCATGTTTTAGGGTTTGAGGAGTCTTGCCTCTTTCCCCCAAATGCAACATAGTCCGTTTAAACTCAGCAATGTCAGAAGTAACATTCTTACCAATAGCTGCCATGCATTGAGAGTTTTCTAGATTCCAAGCAATATGCTAGGCATTCATTATTCATACATTTCTTCCCGTTTTCATAACAAACTTGGGCTGTTTTTGTAGGTGAGAATGTAGCAAGTCAGTGAAGATGGGACATTGCCTAAATCACGCAGGGAGGAAGTAGAAGAGCCAGGATTGGAACCCAGATGTGTCTGACTGCAGGGCACTAAAGCAAACTTCTTGGAAAACAAGCCATGAGCATGTTGGAGGTGTTGCTAAGAGGTTTTAAGCTGGATATCTCATTAAATTCTCAAACTAACTTTATGGTGATGCTTGAAGTTTCTCATAAATCTTGGTTTAGGGAACAAGCACAGAGACATAAGCAACACTGTTCATTTCACACATATAATAAGTGGCAAAGCCCCAATTTTAACTCAGATGTCATGTATTTCTTTGCTGTGCATCTTTTCAAAGATTTCAGTACAATCCTATATTTTGCTTTTATGCCAAAAATGTGTTGATTTTTTGCAGCAGTGTAAGTTATAGAAGCCAAAAGGTTTGTACAAATTATATTGCCAAATGGACAATAAACCAAGCCGTTTGAGGACTGAGTGGCTGAAACGAGTGGACAAGTTATCTGGTTGATTGATTACATTGCTAAACCTTTATAAACTCAGATTCTTCTGAGGTTACAATCAGAGTTATGCTTGCTGAGTTATGCTTGCTAGCATAGTAGCATATACTACTATGCTTTTTGCTGGTTTTGGGGGAACATGTTTCTTATAAAAAATAATACATTACTTTGAATATGTTTTTCAGAAATAATAATTATGACCATAACAATAATAAACAGCTAACAATGAACAAACATTTTTAATGTGCTGGTCTGAGTACTATTCACGAATTAACTAATTTTTTCAGAACTACTCCTCTAGTTGGCATCATCTTTAACCTTATTTAACAAAGATGTAAAACAACATGGTGGTTTCAATGAATGGGAAGAAAACTAAGTCTAAATGTTGAATGGATTCTGGGACAGTATTCTATCTGTGGAATAAAAAATCCTTTTAAGGGTGTTGAGAATTTTGTGTCATACCCTTATAAAGAGCTCTGTGTTGGTTTGAGGCCCTGAGGAAATCAACAACTCTTATTTCCTATACCCAGTTCTCTTTCCATTCCTAATCAATCAAGTAAAACTGAAGAGCAATGTAAGTTTTAAAAAGAAAGAAAGAAATGAATAAAGAAACAAGAAAGAAAGGAAGTCAGGAAAGAAGAGAAGGAAGGAGGGAAGAAAAAAATAAGGAAATAAATTTAGCAAAAAGCAATAGCAAAATTTGAAGAATGAAATTAACAGAAGTGAGGAGTAGAGGAAAAGGAGAATATTTGTCAGCTTTATGTCCCCCTGACCAGAATACCCAACGAGAACAACCTAGAGGAGGAAGTTTATTTGGGGCTCACAGATTCAGAGGTTCAGTCCATGATCAGCCAGTTCCATTGCTTTAGGCCTGAGGTGAGGTAGAACATCATGGCAGAAGAGCCAGCAGAGGGAAGCCATCAGCTCATGGCAGCAGGGAAGCAGAGAGAGCAGAGCGCCAGAGATAAAATATAAGCATGCTTCCTACAGGTACACCCTAACTGCCTATAGTCATCACACTGTACAATTTTCCTTTCAAATCATCCATCTATCAAATGGATCATAATCTTATCATGTTAGCTCTGACTATTCCTGTATTAACACATGTACTCTTTTGGGGGATACCTCATATCCGAATGATAAAAAGGAGGAAAGAGGGCTGTTGCAGGCTGATTGTGCAGATCTACAAAGACTCTCATCTCTCTCTGAGTTAGCTATCTGACCTACTTTCTCATGTTCAGATGCTTTTCCTCTGAGTCTCTGTTGAATTTTGTGTCATCACAGAAATTTAGGTTTCCTGATATACAGACTGAGTTTTTACAACTAAACAGCCCAAACTTCCTGTTACATGTCATGGTTTGAGAGGAATACTTAGTTTTAGGTTGTTTCATGATACGGTTAAATGTGTGAGTTGAGTTTTGTTGATTTATGAGCAAGTTGGAAAGAGCATTTAACAGACAAGTGAAAATAGGGAAGGTTTGATACTTTCTTTACATTTTTTCAATTATCCACCCAAAATTTTAGGGTGGCAGATAATTTCAGTCACATGGTATACAAATGAATTCAAATTTCATTCAAAAAATGCATGCAAATATGGAATTAAAATCTTTTTCACACATGGATTTAATTTTCAGTCCAACTTTTCTCTTTTGATAGTTATATTCTTCATCTCCATCAGTTTTGTTATCCCTCTGTCAAAACATGTGTCCAATGAAGGACTCATCAAAAGCTTCTGACCCATCAATAAACATATAGACTTTCAAAGGACAAACCATATTATTATTAAGATCCCTTTTTCACAAGAGGCAGAAAACTTGTGCCCTATACTTCTAACAAGAGACACGGAATGTCTATACTTTAGGGACATTCGATTGATCAGTTGATTCAGACAGCCCTCAGGTATGTCCATGTGTTAAAAAAAAGGTGCCAACAGTCATTTACCTAGTGGATTTTAGGTAATCACTGTCCAAATAAAGAATCATTGTCTAGATCTCTTACTTAACTTAGAAAATAAGAATCATCTATCATTAGCATGATATCACTGATAGCACTGATTAACTAATATTATTCTCTTAAGAACAACTTTTGATCTAAGAAAAAAAAATATATATATAGGAACCAAAGGAACAGTACTAAGGGATATATACTTCTGCTTATTTAACTAATAAGGAAAACTTGGTACTCAAATGTTTTCAGAAGAAATGTGATGATTTGTTCAAGGCTATACATATATCTCCCCTGATATCTGAGCAAGAATTCTATTATATCAATTCATAGTAAGATGCTGATACCAGTTTAGATTAGCATCCCAGCTCCATGATCAATAAGGACCAACCAAGTGCAGAAAGAGTGACTAGGGGCTGTGTAACACTGTAGATGTGATGAGGTCTGAGGCCCAAAGCACTTCAATTTCAAATTTTAAACCACTGTGCTGGAAAAAGCATACATCTTTGATTATATCTTCTGAGTACACTGTGGAGACTTTTTTTTTTCCCCCCAGTGCTGGGGATTAAACCCAGGTGCTTGTGCTTGCAAGGCAAGCATTCTCATTAGGGCAATGGAGAGATTAAAACACAGTGATTTGTTTCAAAGTAACACATAAAGGGAGCAGAGTGGCTTGATCCAGCTGTCCATCTATAAGAAAATTCAACTAATTTTTCTCTCAGTTTTCGCAAATGGATCACAGTTATATATACAGAATCTCTTTTCACTGGCATGTATCTTATCAATATGATCAGAAACATATTAATTGTACAGACCATTAGGAAAGTGCTGCAATCTTGAATTCGTCTTTCTTTCTATTGTTATTGAATACTTCTATTACTTGGTGTCCCTCACTTTTAGCCTCTAATCTCACTCTCATTTAAAGCCTAGCAGTTAAAAACTAATGGCCTTTCTTCCACTTAGCTTTTCAACCCTTGGAATTAGTTTACTCTCTCCATATCTCTGTTTTGTCCATTGTAAAAATGGGCACCTCAATAGTGAATGCCTCATGTTATCTTAGGGATAAAATTAGATGATTCCATGAGGATTAAATGAAACAGTGCACACAATCCCCTTGGTATTCTTCCTTTCGCCAAGTAAGCATTCAACACACATTTCCCAATTAATTTGTCATTTATTCTAAGTCATTTTTCCTTCAATTAGAAAAAGAACTTTTCAAAGAATTAAATAGTTTGTAACTTGGTTGGGTTTATGTTTTGCAGTTATCTGACAAGTGTAAGACACACTTAAGTTTGTATCAGAGATATTTCACAAACTTTAAAGAAAAAAAATACAATGACCCAGCAGTTCCATTAATTGGAAAATCAGTGTGAATTCCACAGCATTAAGAGGATACCCCTGAGTGTCTCCTGGGAAGTGAGTAAGTAAAGAGGAAGGAACTGGGATCTTTGACCCAAAGAGAGGGCAAGAGAGTAGTGTTGGCCATGCCTGTAGTTCTTGCTGTGTGATCCTGAAGCCCGAATGACATATTGCCAGTTGCTCTGCAGGCTTCTCTATAGGGTGCTGCATTGATTTTAGTTATCTTGAAGTCACCTGTGATCATAGGTATCCAGGCTGCAGAAGAAAGCTTCACAGTGGGGGAAGCCTCTGCAGGTAGACAGCCCTGTGCTTGAATATTGGCTCTTTCACTTTCTAATTTTGTAGAAATTTGAGTCACTTAATATATGTGAGACTCAGTTTGTTCTTCTGACAACAATATGTTTTCTATGGAATTGTTATGAGAACTAAATGATGCAAAGTATCTAGTAAAAATTTTGGAACATAAGCAGAATGAATTTAGCCATCAATGTTTTCATTTTTAATATTGTAAACTTACTGTGTCCTTCTAATGAGTGGCATAGGTGCTGTAGCAGATACTTAAATCTTAGATGTTGTGCTGGTATTTGATAAAGAGTGTTCTGGACTCTCATCAGAGACTAAGGTACAGGTGGGATAAGTAGAAGCAACTCATTGGTTTTTCCTAATATGGTCTCTTATTACATTTACCAAAGTTCCAAGTTGGGCTGGTGAGGTATGTCCTGTACCATATGGACAAGTGCAATAATGAATTCTAGCATAAAGGGCCACACCACCTTTTTCAAACTTAAATTTGAGATGTGTCCTCTATCAAGGAAGCACAGTATTTGAAATGAGGACTAATAACCCTGCAGGAATATTCTTGGCATTGGCTACAATCTCACCACAGGAACAGCTTGTGAGTAACATGGAACACAGAGGTACGTGAGCTTATTATATGTACTGTGTTTTCTGTATGGATGGAGTATTTTGCAGTTTAAGAAGTAACTTACAATTAGATAGACATGGACTTAAATCGAACTCTTCAACAGAAAACTGGAGAGACTTTTTAAACAAGTTGCTAGTGTTCTTTGAGCTTTGTTTACCGTGTTTGTCAATAGATAAGGCTACCTGGCAATCTCACTGATTGTGAAAATGAAATAAAAGTCTGTTTCTTGATTCAAAGAAGGGCAGGACCTTTCATCTTTACATTGAGGCCCATTCACACCTGCTTCAATTTCAAACACACACAAGCCCATTCACACATGCTTCAAATTCAAACACACACTGACAGATGTTAGGAAAGCACCAATATCTGAAAGTACCATACTGTGATTATAGAATTTTTATTTTCCCTTTCCTAAATAATTTTTCTTCCTTAACAATGTTTTCCACATGTGACCAAAAAAGTAAAACTTGAAAGGACGAATTACAACTGAGTGAAAAATAATCAGTTTTTTCTTCTTAAACTTGCTAGTTTCAATTTTTATGATAAAGATCAAGGATGTTACATTAAATAACTTTAAATCTAGGTACTACTATACTTAATGCCTGAGCTGATTTTTTTTTTTTTTAGATAAATGTGCAAGCGTACCTATGCATATGTATATGGGCAAGTGTGTGTGTAGCTATGACAGGATGGTGAAGAGAGAGGAATAATTTTTGAGTTTGGTGAATGATGTGTTTAATCAAGTCCCAGCAACACCAAGAGATGCAGCCTGAGGGAAACATCAGCAGGCAGGGAATCTTTTAGAGAGAGATGGGAAGGACTAAGAATCCTGCAGGTTGTAAATTCCCCTTATGCAGAACCTCTTGTCTCATCCCTATCCAACACTTGTCTTAGCACCTAGCACATAAAACACACTCAAACAATATATGAAGATGTGGACTTAAAGTTTGTACATATTTCCTCAATTAAAACCAAGAGAGAGAAAAAGACCTCACTCAAATGACCGAAGAGATGAATTCTCCTCCTTCCAAAGAAGCTATTTCTTTACGTTCTATATTGTATGTATCATTACATTTCTTCATTAAAATCTTTTATCTTTTCTAATTCTGCTTCTCTCTCCTATGCTATCTCTTTGGTATTTGTATCATCAGAATATTTATAAGTAATTAGGGTGTCCTCACATTGGTAAGCTGTACCTGTGTAGCGGCTTTAATCTTACCTTGGAAGTCTGTCTCTCTGCCTCCTTCAACAATTGGGTTTACCCCTCTCTAGACCATTTCTAACTTTGCTATATCAAATTAGTGTAAAATCTACCAGAATGATGCTTGGGCTTCCTGAGTTGGGGGACAGCTGTCCTGTGAATGAGAGGCAGTGTCTTTTTATCTTCATTATGTATCCTTAAAACAGCAGGAGAGCATGTGTCCTTACAGTTTTCCTTTATATTTCTCTCTCTTTCACTGGACTGAGAGCTTACTCAGGACAGGATCACCATTCATTTTTATGTTCAGTCCCTTGCAGAGGTGGAAGCACAGTAGTTGCTAGGTAACTATTAACTAAGTAAATACGTTGTTATAAAGCATCACTGTCTTCCTTAACCCCTACCCTTGTTACTTTAAAACAATTGATTTTTTTTTTTTTTGGTCCTAAATGATGAATTCTTCCTTTTACTTGTTCCTGTCCTTGACTATGATTCAAAATATATCAAAGTCAGGGCCCATAATGAAGATATAAAGCAAACCTCTGGATTAGCTTTTCCCAACAGAACAAGGTACACCTCATTTCTTCCCCCTTTTCTATCAACTATTTAAATAGTTTAGGCATAGTTTGAGTTATATGTGGTATTTTGTTTACTTTTACTTCCTATGAGCCTCAGCACAGCCCAAAGAAAGTGATTTAGTAGGCTGGAGATATTCCATATAGTAATCTATTTATACATTTTGTATCCCTTACTTCTTATTTTTAAAAATGTTATGACACAGAGAAGAAACTTTTTGAATAATGTTTGAACAGGAAATTAGATGGGAAGAATTACTTCAGTTATTGTGCATTTTATTATTGTTATTTCATTAATATACTATATATATTTGAACTGAATATTAAGATTTCATCAATACTTTCAGGAGCAATGATATGACATTTTAAATGATACTTTTCTGGATTTGGAGCCCTGAAAACAATTATTATGTTCTTATTCAACTGTGAGCTTATTTGCTTTAAAAACATCTGTTTCCAAAGAGCTCCCTCATGTGTTTTTTTTTCTTTCATTTATTCATCAATATTTTAGATAGTAGGAAAGCAGATGTTGCTGGACCCATATTATTATTGTTGGAGACACTGAGACAGTTGAGATTTAAATATCACACGGAAATTGTGACATGTTTGAAGCCTATTCTAGTTGAAGAAAGATGTGTCTTAAATTCTGAATGGTGTTTACCCATGACAATAAGAATGTTCTCCTAATATTTCAGACACTAGTGAACATGCCATTTACCTATTTGCTTTTTTGACTTATAGTCATTTACTTGCATATCAGGTGACTTGAATGTCCTTTGCCCTTCATTGGTGGTATGAAACATTATGAGAATCTATGACTAAATTAAATGTGAAAAGCACATTTGTTTTCCTTCCTAGCAGAGTTATTCAGGACTGTGGAAATAGCTGCCATCATCAGTACTGTTTAAACCACACTCATGTCCCTGTGAGATGTAAGTCCTCACTCAGTTTCAAATGTGTCTTATGTATGTGTCTGTACATAGCACTTGTAGCAGAATGTCCCCAGAGCTCCTTATGCACAAATCTTAGGCTATCAGAGATGTCCTTCAGTGTTGCCTGGACCAACTCAAGGGAGACTGGAGACATCTCCACCTGATAATCAGTGACATCTGAAAGGTACTCAGTTTGGGTGGCAGCTTATTAGAAGGCAAGCCTGCCCTTTATAGATCTCTACTCCATTCAGTTCAATTGGCAAAAATCTCTTGCCTTAGGCGTGAACTCAGCTTGAGGAAATGCGGGGATCTTGTCAGAGGGGGATGGAAGAGATTGGATGGCAGGGAAGGAGAGAGAGGTTGGCATCAATCAATCAACAGTCTAAGTGATGACAGGGGTGGGTTGCTTTTAACTTTCTAGTTGTCAGATATTGAAATTAATGACCATGCCTCTGTTGGTGTCACCAAAACACATCTTTCTGATACCTCTGGCGATTTACCTCTCAACTGTTTCATTCATCATTTTCTGTCTGTATAAGGGAGCTCTTATCCCTGCTTCAGGGTCATTGCCAATGTGTGTGTGTGTGTGTGTGTGTGTGTGTGTGTGTGTTTCTTGCTCTTTTTAAAAAACAAGTTCCATGATAAAGACAGAGCATGAATACCTCTCATTTCTCCCTTGCACATCTCAATTTTATGTGAACCAAGCAGATGATGAAGAGGGTAAAAATGCAATCATCAGTGAGTGACAGTGACACTGTTCTCAAAGGAGCAGGAGCAGGGGAGAAGATGAAAATTGACCCTCATGCAATGTGTTCATTTCCATGTTGTAGAAATACAATAATATGTTCTGGCAACGGTGTCCTCAGGAAAGAGCCAAGTTTGGGTCAGCATCCCAGGCTGGCCAATTTGGTCTTAATCAGCTGTTTGTCACTGCCTGGCACAATGGCTCGTGTCGTTATCATACATTTATTTCCTTTTGTTGGGACCCATTGTGGCACTCTTGCTGTTATAACAGAACACCTGAATTTCATAGAGGGTTCTGTGCCCCATATTTTAAGCCTGTGTTTTCAGTGAGGTAATAGAACATGACATTTCCACTTAAAAATATGTGTGTGTGGTGTGTGTGTTATTCACACCTGTATTTGAATTCTGCAACTGGCTTTTCTGTCTCTTCCTCCACCTCTTTTGGATGGGCTTTTGGTACAGGTGCAGCCAATTAAGAAACTATTTTAATATTCGGATGTCCTGACTTTTGCTTGTGAAGTAAGGCAATACACAAATAAACTGCTCTGTGTTTAATTGCTTTGAAAAATTTTTTTTTGGAGGGGTGATTTAAATGGATCAAGCTTTTCTTAGTGTATGCTTCAAGTCTCTCAATTATCTGGCTTAAGTTAACCTTCTAATCATATTTTTTAGCACTCTCCTTAGCAAGGCCATCTATATTCCTTGAACAAATAATGACTTCACTGCTGGATGCTAGGAAAATAAATAATAAAAAAGTTTGAATCTAAGTTTGAACATGTATTAGTTTGGTGACTTCAGATAAGTTAGCTATTTTAAATTCTTAGAGCCCCAGATTCTTCATATTTAAAATGGTATAATAATATTTGCATCATGATCTTACTGAAAAAGTGAAATAAAGAATTATGCTTATGATACATAGCTCAGTATCAGGTTCATGGCACCTAATCAGTGAAATGCCAACCATTACCTATATTGCCCTTTTGAACCTTTTTCTTGGCATTTGCCCTGTCCGGCATCATTCTTCTCCATTTTTTTTTTTGTATCTGAGTCCTATCATAAATTCCACCAGAACTTCTGCTATAGGACAAATACTGATCTCTCTCCTTTGATTTCCTAAATTGCATTGACAGCTATTCCCTTTAGTTGCAAACTGAGGTTTAAAAATATATTTATGAAGATTAGAAATTCACTAAGGGCAAACAGCATGCCACACACATTTCTGAATCTCTTATAGCCCTTAACAAAATGCTGGCACTAAGAATGAGAACTGAAAGGAATATTTTTTTATCAACAGATGAAGTGGTTTAGTGGATTCTGATCAACTGTACAAGTAAAAACCTTAACACAATTGACTGTGCATTCTCCTTCCCTAAAAGCTTCCCATTTGTTGATGAAGGATTGATTGCCATTTGATGGATTATAATTAAGCATGGCTTTATGCAGTGTGCAAGAGCTTTATCATTGTTTGAAGTCAGCCAATCAATTAAATGCATTATTCCATGGATGAAGAATAGGATGAATAATCTTCTTTGAATGCTTGCTAGGGCTCTTTTCCATTCTATCCCATAGACCCTGTTGTTCACACCACCATCACATTGAATTGTACTTTGTTTGTATCTTTGCCTATCCCACTAGATATTTTTCAGGACCAAATCCATGACACTTTCATTTATATGTTTTTAATGTGGTGCTTATTACATAGCAAGTGTTCGATAATGTCTGTTGAATTATTGTGTGAAGCATGAATAAATGAGGCAGTTCTAATAATAAGGAGAAAGTCTCTTAGGGTATAATCAACATGAAATAAATGAGAAAGAGCAATGACATTCCTTAAGAGAAAAGTGTGATGAATGAAATGAGCTATATTTTAACCAGACCTATGATTGCTCCAAATCGCCCCAACCCTGCCTAGCTCACATAAAAGACAGTCAAGGAATATTTGTTTAAAAGAAAACAAAGATAGAAATAAAAAATGAGAAAACAAGTGAATGGAAGAATAACCTGTTCAAAATGCCATAGCTAGAAAGTCTCTCAACAGTGTTTCTAGACAGGTTCCCTTCCTGTTAATCAGTATATATTACTATCTTTTTCCTGTTACATTGCTGCTGTTTGCTTGATTTTGTCAGTTTTCCCACTTAGAGTTGAAACTGTACAAGAGCCAGGACTTTGCCTTAGTCATCCTTGTAAATGTAACATCATGAAGAAAATGACACCAGATGGTCACGGAATAAATGGTAAATAGGTAGAAAATTTCTCCTTTTTTTTCCTTGTCAAAGAACTGTCCAACAGAATTTTCTATCACAATGGTTATTATCTGTCATGTATAGCAGTAACAAGTCATGTGTGGCTGTTGAGCCCTTGAAAAGTGCCTAGTGTGAATAAGAAGCTGAAATTTAAGTGATAGTTAATTTTCATTCAAATGTAAAGAGCTGAGTGTGGCTAGTGTCTACATTACCAAATAACACAATCTTACACTCTAGTTCCTTTTTTGTTACCATAGATTGTCTTCAAAAAATGCATCAAATCCCTTTCTTGTTTTCTTTTAACACATCAGCACAATTGAACTGCTATTCTCCTGCAGACATTTCTGCCTTGATCATATCCCCAGTACTTGACTTACATCTTGGGTCTCTCCCAACATGGTGCCCAGCTATCTCAATCAATGGTGAGACCAATATTGATCCCAACAGAGGCAACATCATTTCATCGTTGACTCCCACTTCTGCTCCTTCCATTTACATTTTCCTGAAGTCTGTTTCTCCTGAGAGTAGTACGATTCCCAACGTTTCTGTGCTTGGAATTGGGAGGCAGATACAGGAAGAGGACCATAAAAAAACTGTTCTCAAAAACTGTGTTCTGGATATGGCATAACAGCAATCAAGGAAATTCAGAATGTTTTTGTTTATCAGGGAGTATGAGAAGAAACAAACAAAAAGAGCTGAAGAGAAAATAAGAGTACTTGAGTACTTGAATCAGACTTTTAACAAATAAGTGTTTACTAAATGTCAAACACTGAGTTCAATATATTTTATGTGCTCTTCATCACTTAAAACTGTTTCTCAAGGGATTTATTCCCACCCACATTTTACTCTTACTGAAACTAATGTCCAGGTAAGAGTCTTAAGTTATAAAATGTAAATGGTTGTCCTAAGATTTGAACCAAGTTGAGATTGCCTCATTGCTTAACCTTTGGACTTTTTGTAATCCCTGTGTGAGAAAACTTTTTTCTTTTGCAATTCTTTGAGATTGACATTGAGCATGTGTCAAGTACTGTGCTCTTCACTAGGTCCTTGTCCTCCAGAATTTGACTTTTGGATGAGATGGTTTTTTCCTAGCTTTCTGTTCATCTTCCAGAACCTTCTTAACCTAATTTTTTTTAATTTGTCAGTATAAACTCTTCCTTTACCCTTTCAGTAACACAGCCCAACTCTACTAAAAAGGAACATTGTTATTCTGCACAGTTTGCATCAGATAACAAATCTTTGGTTGATGCAAAAAAATCAGTCATTAAGAATCAGCCATCTGCTTCTCTAATCTCCTTAAAGTGCCATATCAAATTGGCAGATATCATTGGATTTTTAAGGAAAAAAATCCTTAGTGTGAAAAACTGACATTAAAGGTTTATGTCCTCTTCTTGTGGCCCAATAAACAATATTAATGGCAAAACATGCAAAGGATTAATAGTTCCTCCCTTCAAGAGGCCCAGTTATAGCAATCCCGAGGAATTCTGCAGGCTAAAATATGAGTCCTACAGTGCTTCCAAGGCATAAATTGTTTGTTTTTTCTTCTCCTTGAAAGAGAGCTTGTCACTCTAAAAGCGATTTTTCTTTTTGATCCTTTGTACTGTAATTTCATGCCCTTATTGAGAAGCACCCTCCCACATACAGTATGTTCACCTTCCAAGCAAACCATTCCCCCAACCAGCCAATCCAAAGAATGAATAGGCTTCTGAGAAAGTTAGCATTTCCCCCACTTTGATATTTAAAACATGTTTTGAACATGTTAAAAACATGTTCAGGAGCATTTTATGAAATTAAGGGACTAAAGCCAGGTAATATCTGAATAAGAAAGTTTCTGAAATAAGTTCCATCAAACATAAAGCTCAGTCTCCAGGAAGAATATTAGCACTGCTGATGTAGCTCTCTTGACTAATGAATAAGGAGAGAGGGAAGTCCAATGCATGAGGAAACCTAATGATGGCAGTTTGATTTGTACCTTTCAGATACATTGGACATTTCCTTCTTGAATGCTATGAAATATATTGTATATCTTATTTTCCAGGAAAATATATTATTTTCCAGGATCCAGCTTGAATCCAGAGATCTTTGAGCTCTGCTCTCAACTAGACAAGAATAGATTTGACTTTGGTCATCAAGTCTTACTAGATAAATAAACAAAGTAGCTGATATTTTTTTGGACAGGATTCAATAGAGTCTCCTACATAGTTTCCTGAGAACTATCATAATACTCCAAACATTACCGTTGGAAATTCAATCATTTAAGATTAAGAAGTGAATGCTTAGTTATATTCAATGCATGTATGATTTTGTTAAAATGAACCCCACTATTTTATCTAACTATAATGCATTACTAAAAATATTTCTAAATATTTCTGGAAGACCATGTGTGAGGCCAGAATATACCTCCTCAAAATATGAAAGATTTTGAGCTGAAAACAATTAAGATAAAGCAAATACAGGAAAGCTCTCTGCCCTCTTTATTTACCTGAAAGCAGTACATAGATTTAAAGAGATATCCTACCCACCCATCGGGTTTCTACCAGGGAAAATAACAACTAAACGCAATTTAGACCCTTATTGGCCTGGAGATGATACCAGAGAAAATCTGTATTACAACTCTACTAACTCTCCTTATCTACCAGTTACCTTACTTCCCCCAGGTTCATCTTGTGGAGACTCCCTTATCTTCTCACTTCTCTAATAAATTACTCTTCCTTGTTGACAATATTATTATAAACTTGAATGTAAAGCCACCTCTTTGAGAACTGCTCATTCTCTGGCTGTCTCTCATGTGCATGTGAACTATACGTGTGATTAAATGTGTGTTAAGGAAAAAAGAAGTTAGTGGTTACCACAGTGGAAATAGGTGTGTGCATTTTGTCTTTAAGTCTTAGTTTTTATGTATTCTAAAAGGGCATAATACTACCAACAACAGAGAACTGGGAAGCTCATTTACCTTGTCTGTAGCACAGTTTTGATATGCAATGTTTTCTTTTCCCTACTAAAGGAGAAAGCATTAACATTTGCTTTCCTAAACCAAGAATCATATTACACACCTGTAATTCCTGAGACTTTGAAGTCTGAGACAGAGGATCACAAATTCAAGGTCAGCCTCGTCAATTTAGCAAGACCCTATCTCAAAATGAAATAAGAAAGGACCAAGGATATAGCTCAATACCCAGGTATAAGTATAGGTGTTTTTGGATACAAAAAAAAACCAATTATATTTCCATGATAGGTTAGAGGTCCAAACCCCAGTATAGCACCCTGGGGCTCAATACCCAGCACCAATGAACAAATAATCTACTAGGACAACAATGTAATGTTGGAGTGCATTCTTAGATTGCCACTCTTGGAATAACCAATTAGGTGAACTAATGAGAATCAACAGACAGAAATCATATTTGAAGAAGGAAAGCAATGTTAGACCAAAAGGACCTTACAGACTAGAAAGTACATTATGGGATGTACACTTCAGTCACCTACTTGTAAGTGAGACTGTCTTCACACACTCCAAAGCACAATAATGTGAGCAAATAAAAATGAACAGTGTGTGCACAATGTCACTTGGATGACTTTGAGGATTGGACCAAGTACTCTTAACTAAGTGTAATCCCATGCCAAGGGCATTTAGAAAAGTGGTAGAGGAGGGCAATTGTGGTGGTCACTTGGAGTGTGGTGTCTTCAGACAGTAATTGCCATGGTCCTGCATGGCATGAGACACCTCCACACACTCAGGAGTTTTTCTCTCCACATGTCAAAAGTGTATCTTCCTTAAACATAATGTGGTCATGGGGAAGGGAAGGAAGAGGTGTGGAGGCATTAGGCTGATGCAACACCAGTCAGGGTAGAGATCCAGGTCCTCCTTTAAGACATGCCAATAACCGAAATCTTAGATTAAAGGGAGAATGAACCAGAAGTAAAACATGGAAATTCTATAATAACAAGTGTTAATCTTTCCTATTGGTTTGGACCTCTACCCTATCATGGAAATGTAATTTTTTTTGTATCCAATTAGAGATAAAGTATATCCAATACTATTAAAAGATAGCCTCAGTTTTATAAGAGCTCTGGAACACATACAATTTGAGATTGTAAAAAAAAAAGTTAAAGGAATTAGATAAATTGTATTATTTAATTAGGTTTTGTTCACATTTGTATATATTCAGAACAGCTCAGCACAGTGGTTGATGCTGAGCTCTGGAATGAGTTCAATTGGGTTTGCATCTAGTCTATCTGTCCCTGTGATCCTAACAGCTTACTACTTTCCTTTTGCTTTAGATCTTTTTAAAAAAACAAACATTATTTATATCTTCACAGGGTTAGTGAGAGAATTGAATGTACCAATATTTATGAACTGCTTAAAACTATCACTAGCATAAAGTTACATATGTTATCTATTGCTTTATTATTAGCAATTTATTCTAAGTGAACTAAGACAATTTGAGGAACACTTGTCAAATTATATGCAATGATGAGAATGTAAAGGCAATAACCCTAAGAGAACATGAAAAAAAAAAACAGAACTACAGGTGAAGGATTTAGTCATCATCAAAACTCAAAATTACATTTTGGAAGCTGTGTTTTAAATTCAGCAGGGAAGGTTAGTCAGGCTGTCATCAAGAATTTATTCTAAGGTTGATTTTAATTTATTTTGCTTCAATTAACACAGAAATGGGGCTTTATCTTTTTTCTTAAAATGGAACAACTTCCCTCTTAAGATGTTCTAGTCCTTCTCTATTATCATTTTCTCTTCTCTGCTTTTCTATTTATTACTTTATTTATTTTCTTTAAATTGTCTCTCTGAAAATGAAACAGGGGATGGAATTTTGGAAGGGAGATGAATTAAAGCACAATGAACTTAGTTTCATTCTTATTTAAAGTTTTTACTTGAAACTGAGGAGTTTCTTGGAATTCCTCTAAAGATGGGTATTAATAACGACCATGTTGAAGGGGTATTTTTGTGAGGTGAGTGAGTATTGGTTTGAACCCCTGTAATTTAAGGCACAGGTGATTTCTTATGTATTGTTGTTTGATTACTCAATTATGGTACACAAAATGAGACTAAATTATAGTGATGGTCCAAACCCACTTTCTGTTGCCACAGCTGCTGTTCAGTTGCCTGGCTGGCATTTTAATTCTTATGTGACCCCAATGTCTCCAGACCCCACTGTTTACTCAGTATGAATGAAGAAACACAGCATTTTCTTACCCACCTTTTGATGGCTTATTGCTCAACTCTGCAGGGACATAACTTAAGTTTTGACAAAGTGCCTGCTTCATCCTAAGAGGCCTTTTTAGCTCTCTACCAGGTGTGTTCATATTGCTCAAAAATAAATGCTCATTTCTTTTTGGCTCTTTCATGCCTGTCCAAAGACATTCAATTATTTGCTATTTGCTTCTGCTGCATTAGGAAAATGCTATTCTAACCAAGAATCTGTCTCCTGAGCATTGAAATATGCAAACCTTTATTGGAGCCAAATGGTAGGATGGTGCCTGCTGTCCTCCTTGGAGCCTAGCTGCCCTCGACTCTCAGCAGAAATGGAGTAACCTCCAATGAGGTCAACATGAATATTAAATGGTTTGCCAATTGGGTGCCATGTACCAGAGGATGGTCTCCATTTTATTTACTTCTCTTTTTTGTCCTTAAATCAACTGAACACAAACTATTTGAAGATTTGCTTACTCTTTTGCAAACAATTTGTCAATGAGAAGTCATAGTTCTGTTTGGCTGATGTCACTATAAGAACAAAAATAAATAAATTAATAAAGTGATGTTAATAGCAGCAGCAGTAACAATGTGAGTGGTAGTAAAATCAGTACAAAATATGATCATCCTATTAACAGCCAATGGTTGAAGAGAGCTGACCAGGCACTTGGCACTCTTAAATATTCCATTCTCATTCAGTTCTCATAAACTGTCTTTGAGGTTGATTTTGCAAGAAGGAAACCATCCTTATTTTCCCCCACTTCACTGCTGATGAGTTTATGGGAGACACAAGGTTGGCTCAGTAGCCAGCCTGCCTCTTCAGACATCCATATGAAGTGAAAAGACACATCATCAGGAGCACGGACAGCTCTGCAGCTTCAGGCCCTTTCTGATGAGATGATCAGAACACATGCTACCTCAAGCCCTCTCTGCCAGGAGGCAGACATGGAAAGAGAGTTGCAGGAAATAAAGGCATGCTCCGTTCTTTTTAAATCCACCAATTAAATGAACCCATCTTCAGTATTGGAATGAATGAAGGTGTAGACAGAAGCTGGATGGGTTTCTTTCATAGTTTTCTCTCCTGAAAATAGACTGCAAATTTCACTTCCACTATGGAAACACAGACAATTGTAAATTCAATGCCCTCTCATTCAACCCTATAGCGATCTGCATTATGACTTCCAATTTATAGATAAGAAAACACAGACTTTGCTTGTGAACTGAATCTCCAAGTTCACATGGACAAAGCATGAGACTTAGAACCTAGCATCTGTCCTCTTTATACTCTCTAAAATGCCTTCAAATATTTGACAAAGGAAGCAGATGAATGAAAAAGTTTACTGGCTGATATCTAGACTTAAAAGAATTACTCTTTTTTTTTTGAAATTATCATTGGATTAGACATCCTAATAAAAAACATGTAGTCAGTGAGGAGTAAATATATTCAAGGAAAGGGATGTTATGGAATTCACTTGCATATGTTAGAAGCACTAATACTATTGAAAACATGCCCTGTTGCTGTTATAAATGTGTGATGCAGTATTTTTTGAATACAAAATGTGGCAGGATACTCCGTGGTAGCATAAAGCAAAATGTGGCAGACTCATTTACACAGATTTTGGCAAGTCCTCAATATTTCCCTTTGAGTTCATTGCCTCTAACTGCAAAGTGTAACAACCCATAAGGTAAATGGAATCTGTGCTGAAACTTTCCTTAAGCACTTTTATGATTTTAAATTTAGCATTGTTACAGGTTGCAAAAGTGTGCTCAGTCTGGAATGAGTGACAGTCAATTCTTGGAAAAAGATCAGCTCTGAAAGAGGTTGATGCCTCCAGTACCTCTCTCTCTCTCTCTCTCTCTCTCTCTTTCTCACACACACACACACACACACACACACACAACCTTTTTTTCACTGATGCACAGTACATCAACTAGTCTCCAACATCACCTTATTTAAAGATACTTTTGAAAAATTTATTTATAATACTATCCATAGCACGCTTTCTTTTTTTGCTAACCTCAAAATAAGAGGATCTCTCTGTGGTCATTAATTCAATGAGTGATCTCAACATCTATGGAAATATCCTCTGGCAAAATATTTTGCACCGTCTCACAAATGGCTCCCATAAACATAATAAGCAACCTTATTTTTGATGTAAAAGTAGTCTGGCTAATGGGAAATTATATGTGAAAATCATTTGGAGCATTGCAGTTCCTCTTTGCAAATTGTGGAATACAAAAGTTAGATTGCTTGTGTATACTCATGAATCCAGTGGAGACGGTCTGTGTTGAATGGCTAGAAGAGTAAACTCAGGTTGAACACTTGCACAAGAATACTTACAATACAAATAATCAGAAAAATGAGTGATTACCCTCCATTTATGTATGATCTATCAAAATGTATAAATGCATTCTACTGTCATGCACAACTAATTAGAACAAAGAAAATAAAAAAAGAATAGCTGATGTAGATTGGCATTTGAGATGCAAAAATGGGAAAACATCTTCATGAGAAAATTCATTTGACTTTTGCTGCAAAAGGGAAATTAAAGCTTAAGTGGCTACTGTTCCTTTGAAAGTCCTCTTCTAAGAAAAATAGGGTCATAGATGAAACTGTCTCCTCATGAATTCAGTAACAAACGTATTGTAGTGCCCACATTTGCTTCTGAATTTTTCCCTCTCAAATGGGTATCTGCTGCTTTGTTTTTCTGTTTTTCCGTTGAATACGTAACACTTACAACTCATTGAAGTAATTTATTTTATTCATTTTTATTTTTTATTTTACCTACTGACCCAGTGACCTGGAACAACTAATGTTACTTGCTTCATAGAATTTCAATGGTAAGTTAATGAAGTAATAAAGTAACATGCTAATCACAATGCTTTCATTAATCACTAAAATAGTATTGGTGAGGAAGTTCATAGACATACCTATTTGAAAATAGTTAAAAATGCTTATCAGTCTTTGATGTTTGGCAAATAATAAACATTTGAATGTGTGTTTAGTTGAGTTAAAGGGAATGACTATCACTTGTAAGACTAAAAGAGGTCTTTGGGTTTTCGAGAGCATCAATAAATACTTAAACAAACAAATGATAATTATAGTATTAGAAGAGGTATAAATGTAACCACAAGTTACATTTATTGCTGTTGTTCTCCCACTTGGGCACAGCCATGCCTCCATCACCTCATGTGGTGCTTGGCATATATTATGTACTCAATAGATATTTGTAGAATTACATATTTTAGGAAAATATTTTTATTATATTTTTGAGATGTTTGTTCAGATTCCTAGTCTCCACCTCAGATTTTCTAAGTCTGTAACAGTGATGGAGGGGGTGAGGCAGAGAAACGTGACATTAAGTAAATGTTGTAAACTATTCTCATGAACTTCAAAGTTTGACTCATTGATTTAAGGCATTTCCCAAGTCCCACGAACAAGTTTGTAGAACAAATGATGACTACTTATCTCTTTAAATCTTTCACAAAATATTTGCCATTATTTATGGGCACAAGTCACATCATTATTATGATAATTTTAACAAACCTCAATCTTTTCACACTGTAGTACTGGAACATTTTGATGTCTTTTCTTAAAAAAGTGTTTGACCATTCAATTGAAAATTATTTATTAAGTATCTGCAGTGTGCCAGGTACTTTGTTAGAAACACAGTAGTAATGAGGCATGCTTGGTTCTAGCCCATGCCATCAAGCAATCATTATTACTATAGATATAAATTTTCTGGTAATAAATACTATGAAAACACACAAGCAGACAGGAGTCTTAACCTACTTTGAAATAGAGATGATCAGATAATGTTTTCCCAACACATGGCAATTATATGATACCTGAAAAATGAGTATGAATTGGCATAGGAAAGAAAGGCAAATGTATTTTGGGTAGATGAGGAACAAGTGTAAGCTTCTAGAACAGAAAGGTTTTGGGAATATTCAAGAAACTTAAGGAAGTTACATGGCTGAACACAAGAGACCATCAAGAGGTGAGGTGGTGACAGGCAGGGCTTGCCAGATATACAGGGGCTTGTGTTCTCATAACATGAAGGATTTAAGACAGCTGTTCTCTTTCACATTGGCACTCCACAAACATCACCAGAATCCTGAACCAGAAATTTGAAAGTTGAAGTCTGATTATCTCTCTTCAATAATCCATCCTCGTAATTCTCCGTGCTTTTTGATGTTGTTTGAAAAGGATGGCTAACTTCGCATACGTGGAAGATGAGAGCAGATGAAGTGATCTCAAACCACCAGGATGTTTGTTGCATATCTCACAAATCCTCTGTAAACAAAATAATTAATTTCAAGAATGTTCTCATGCCATTTTATTCATAAATTCTATTATTTTTAAATGCAAGTTCTGGGTAAGTAGAACAGAACAAAAGGAGGAGATAAAATGTCCTCATTATCGTGGTAAATAGTTGTACTGTGGATCCATAGCACAATCTCTTCCTTGGAGACGTTTGTCTCATTAACATAATATAGCATATTATAGTTTCTTAAGTATGCTAATTTTGAGTAAGGTCCAAATGCATAAAATATTCATGGCCAAGGTTAGCACAATTAAAGATGTTCACAGTATCGTTCAGTGCTAATTGTGGAAGAATGGGGAAGCAGGCTTCTAATTAGCAGAGCCCTGAATATGGGTTTGCCAAGGCACATGTCCTATCATAGGCCAGCAGTTTGGCCCAGATGTTACTTTGTTACTTTGTCACAGGGAGTTACAGACAAGGTAGGAGCACTTTTTTTTTTTTTTTTATCTGATAGTTCTCATAATCTGATAGTTCTCATTCTAGTTTTCTAGTTTGGGCCAGCTGCAGCCAAACTTGCCAACCCAGAACATTTTATCTTTGGTGCATTTTCATTCTTTGAGAGATTCTTCTCAACCCTTGCTTTCTGCTCGGGCTCCCTATGCCCTCCTGCTATCTCATGCCTACATTTTCCACCCCAGAATGACCCATGCCCTACATTTCATCAAAACCTACATTAGTCACCTCATGTCTTATTTATTCCAGGTTCTTCTACTTTTGTAAATGAGCTAGCCATGATATCAATCATGGGAGTTTTAGAACTAGACTCAGAAGCACTGTGTGAAGATCTAGATACCAGTCTGTTCTCTTACCACCTCGAGTTTCCTTATTTCTAAGGGTACCTATACCTTACAGTATTTGGAGGACTAGATAAATATGAACATATTTTGTAAGTTGCAGTGTTCTTTGTAGATTTTAAAATACTTTTCTCCTGAATGTACATAGGTATAGATTAAACCCATCTGCCCATAAATTAACTAAAGAATGGGAAATGAGGTTGGGGAAAGGGGCGGGGGAAGAGAAGATAGTGGACTGAGACAGACATCGTTACCCTATGTACATGTATGATTGCATGAATGGTGTGAATCTACATTGTGACAACTATAGAAATGAAAAGTTGTACCCCATTTGTGTACAATGAATCAAAATGCAGTCTGTAAAAATAAAAATTGAAAAAGAATGGATAATATTATTGAATCTCATAGTTATACTCCAATGAGGGAATCTAATTGTCATAGCTAGTTGTCAACATCCATTTTGGATTAGATTTTTTAAAATACCACACCTATTTATACATTTCTGATAAGAGAGGCAGAAACTTATATTCAGATGTAAACTTTTGAAACTTGACTGCCATCAAAATTAGTTTTAAAATTAGTCTTTAAATATGTAATTTTGGATGCACAGCCATGCTTAGAAATATGATATAGCTATTGATCTTTAAAAGACCATTTAGAGCCACTTCTTTCATTAAGGAGCTCTGGGGATGGACTTCTTCCTTATTTCTGATGTGGTTTAGGATGTCTGTATAATTGGCTTCTGTGGTTTAACGTCTGTGTAATTGGCTGTACGTTGTTTCTCGCCTTGTCTTTTATCACTGATGAACTAAAATGACTTGCAATTTCTCTCTTTTGGCTAAATCAACTTGTTCTTCAAAACTTAGTTTAGGCATAGCAAACTCTTGTTAACCTTCTCAGCAGGATGGGTCTAGTTGTTGTTTCTCTTTCCCAGAGTATTCTGTGCAAAAGTTTTATCACAGTACTTAATATACTTTAGCATCCTGCCATAGTACATCATGAATAACTCAAAGGTAGCTCACCACATACACATAGATCCAAATTACCCAGCTCTACTGGGCAATACACAAAGTGGATACATCATCCTAGATGCCCTGGAATTTGTTACTTTTCCCCTAGTACTATACCACAAGCCCACCAAAACAATCAAAACTTTTCATCTTCTTTCTATTTTTTTGTCTGTTATTCATTTCTATCATCTAAAAGTCTACTAAAAAATCTTGGAAATAAGTGAACCCACATTTGCTGAATGAATGTGTAAGCATATCTTTTTTTTTCAAATGCCAGGGAAAAAATCCTAAAGCAATGTATAAAGCATGCATTATACATTTCTGTAAAAATAAATAGGTTTCAATTCATTCTCTACTCCCTTAACCTGATATCTTTTGATGCCTTTCAGAGCAAATTTGATGTATTTCTCTGTTGGGTTATAGAACAAGAAGCTTTTTAAAAAGATATCAAGGAGAAAGAGATTGTGAGAATGGAATGAAAGCATCAAATCTTGCTCTGTGATTGAAAAAGTGACCTATGGATATCGTCCTGGTAGTTCTCATCCAGGAATGGTTGGTAACTTCACTGACACATATTTATCTCTGTCAAAAATGAGGTTCCAGATATTCGACAATTTGCAATTCCAAATGGTTACTGTAGGGTTAACTCTGTGTCTGGGAAACATCTCAGGAAATTACAAAAGGTTTTTAGCCAGGGGATCACCCATGATATTTTTTGTCTCCAGAGGTTAGAGGGATATAACTACAATCAACTACTTCTTAGAGATTGCAATTCTGATTTCTAACAAGCCATTACATTTAATAAGAAGAAAGCAGAGAAATTTATTTAGGAGAAATATCCATTTCTCCTCAAAAAAAAAAACCCTGAATTTTTTATCTCTTTGAATGATGTAAACAGCCATCCAGTCTCCTGCAAAAGAAGTCTCATATTTCCTACATTAATCCTTGACTTTTCAATCACTGCTGCATCCTCTTTTAAATGGACCCTAAATTTCACTGATTTTCCTTCATAAAAATCTGTTTTAACCCTTCCTCTCTAACTCCTTTCACACAGATTTATTTCAGATGTCCTCATTTCTCATCACCAGCCTCCAAACAGAATCCTCTCTCTTTAATCTCTTTCCATTCCAGTCTTGCCGGTTTCCATCTGTCCTCAGAAGAAATGTGATGATTGTTTTATACACCTACCTTAAAGAAATGTGTCCTTCCCATTGACAAAACGATATTGATATTTTCTGCAGGGGGAAAAAGCTTTTATCAGCCAATGCAGACATTTAACCCCAGGAGTCTGCTTTGCATATAGTCATAAAATCTTTATAAACTTGAAGCAAAACAACATGATTAGCTTAATGCTACTGTAAAGTACTCAGTATGGACACGTGTGCCAACTAAGAATTTGCAGGAAATGAAACTATACTCTAGAGAATTGAGTTCCATAATATTGTATGTTAATTTTAAAGAAAATATTAATTCATGCAGCTCTATTGCACTGGTCATTTCCTATTCTACAATGGAATAAAGACAAAGAAATAAAGAATCTCACATTAGTACATGAGGATGATTTCTATTGCTTCCATAGAAACTTTGTCAGGACCATGAACATCCATTCTAGTGCTCTGTACAATCGACATGAACACCCTGATCAAGCAACTAGAGATTTTATTCAATCTATGGGGAACAGAACATTCTAGATAGAAAAGAAAATATACAATTAGTCAAACTAATGAAAAGTTAAACTGTAAAAGTGGTAAAAAGTTAAGAACAGGAATACTTCCAGCACATGATAGGCATAATAATTGTATACTTGATGAAAGAAATGATATTGATGATCAAATTATAACAGCCTCTCTGCAACAAATAAATCAGTAAATAAATAAATAAATAAAACCCCTGTTATCAATTTTATTGTTTACATCACAAAAATAAAACATGAACAGAAATATAGCAGTGGAAATCTGATTAAAGTATACAGTTCAGATGTAGAATTGTTTTGGTAATGATACCATGAGAATATAAATTCTTAACATTAGAGAATGCTGTGGGAAAGGCACGTGAGAATTCATTATACATAACAATTCCCAAGTCTAAATCCTTTCGAAATAAAAAGTTAAAATGTTAATAAATCTTTAATAAGTTTATGGAATGTCAACCCTTCTCCCTCTAATCCCTGAGAAAATCTTTGAGGTTTCCAATATGTTATTGCCTCTGAATACTATCTCTATTCTTCTATTACCTTATTTCCCTTACAGCATTTAAGTAACTATTGAGCATTAAATTCAATGAAAAGTATTATATGTACATATTATACATATATTTATATAACATAATATATATATGTACACACACATACACTTATATACATATGCATACACAAATGTATATTTTTCTGCGTGTGGTACTGGGAATTGAATCCAGAGGTGCCCAGGTACTCAAATACATTCCCCAGTCTCTTTTATTTTTGAGACAGGATCTTGATAAATTGCTGAGGCTGGCCTTGAACTTGGGATCTTCCTGCCTCAGCCTTCAGAGGAGCCGAGATTACATATGTGTGCCACCAGTTTTAGTCAGATTTTTTCACCACTGTGACCAAAAGACCTGACCAAAACAATTTTAGAGGAGGAAAAGTTTATTTGGCTCTCCTGGTTTCAGAAGTCTCAGTCCACAGGTGGCTGACCTGATGCTCTGGGCCAGAGGTGAGGAGGAATATCATGGCACACAGGCATCACAGAGGAAAGCAGCTCACAGAGGAAAGGATGACTCAGAAGGAAGATAGAGTAAGCTCAGTTCACAAAATATGTATCCTAAAGGCATGCTCCCAGTTACCACTTCCTCCAGCCATACCCTACTGGCCACAGTTACGACCCAGTTAATTCCTATCAGGGGATTAAAGCATTGATTAGGTTAAAAATTCTCATAACCCAATCATTTCACCTCTCATCTTTCTTGCATTGTCTCACACATGAGCTTTTGGGGTATGCCTGCCATCTAAACCATAACACCACCACATCCATGTACAACACACATTTTCAAAGTCTAAGAGAAGACATTATAATATCGGTTTCTTGAAAGTTAGATGTGATACCATGAATATTCATCTTTAAAGAAAATTGTGTAGGCTTTTAATTAAAGAGAGATCATGCATGTTGGAGCACAAAACTTTCAATCAAGTGACCTGGATTTTTAAATAAGGATACATCTTACTGTTATAACTTAAGAGGGTTGGAAATCAATCAGTCACTCTAGTGATTTCTAAAGATTGCTCTAAGAAATAATATGGTCTCTGATGAAGATTGATTGCCCTTCAGGAAAGCTATCTTTCCTATTGTATGTGTGTTTTAAATTCGATTAGTTTCTTCTCTATGTTCCTCACTCAGCTTTCTTTAATATTGTTCTTCTGTTCATTAAAAAAAAAAAAAAAACTCACCTGATATTTACTGTTTTTTTTACAATTTTTTGATTACATGCTAGACTGTGTATGTTCCTCCAAGTAGCATTTTCTGCATCTTACAAATACAAATAAGTATATTTTAGTTACCATTAATACCTAAATATTATTGTTAATACTTTGTTTTTATTTCTTCCTTGACCAATAAATTATCTATTAATGTTCTTCTTAAATTCTGGGTATTTCTTTAGTTAGTTTTGTACTTAACATAATTGTACTGTGAATAGCAAACTTTGTAATCTTCATCACCCCAAGTACTTTACTTTATTTATTTCTTTTTATAATTAGAGTTTTAAAGCATTGTAGTTATTCATAAGAGCTGGGTTCATCCTGGCAAAATCATACATGGATAGAATCTGACCCCCTCCATTTCTGTCTCTGTTTCCCACCCTCCTCTCCCCCTGACCCCCAGTCCACGGGGCCTCCCCTTGTTCATCCACTTGTCCACCTTTGATTGGTGCTTTCCACACACATATAAAGGTGACATTCCCTGTGATATATTTATATATGCCCATATGTATCCTTGTTAAATTCCTTCCACATTTCCTGTCCTCCCATCCTTCCTCTCTCCCCCTTGATCTCCTCCTTCTACTCCACTGATCTTCCCTTTGTCTTCATGATATCAGATCCCCTCTTCTTTTCCTTATTTTACAACAATTACTATTATTGAACAAATGGTGTAATAAGCAGTTTTTGAATAATTATACAACGGACACTTGCAGCTCAGTTTTGCTTCCCCTAAGGGATGGGATCAAAATTGTAATGCATTGTACCCTAATGTATGTATATCATGGAAAATTTTTATTTCATCTTCAAATCTGAGGCTTAATTTTGCTGGATATAAGATTCTTGGTTGGCATCCATTTTCTTTCAAAGCTTGTTATTCCAGAACCTCATAACTTTGAGGGTCTGGATTGAGAAATCAGCAGAGATCTGTATTGGTTTCCCCCTCTATGTAATCTGATATTTTTTTTTCTCACAGCCTTTAAAATTCTATCCATATTCTGTATGCTAAATATTTTCATTATAATGTGCCTTGAGGTGAGTCTGCTGTAATTTTGCACATTTGGAGTCCTATAAGCCTCTTGTATTTTATTTTCCATTTCATTCTTTAGATGTGGGAAATTTTCTGATATTATTTCATTGAAAATATTGTGCATTCCTTTGATTTATATCTCCATGCCTTCATCTATCCTGGTTAATTTTAAAATTGGTCTTTCATGTTATCCCATAATTCTTGGAAGTTCTGTTTATGGTTTCTTAACATCTTCTCTCCATGGTCAACCCTATTATCTAGATTATATATTTTGTCTTTATTGCCTGAGGTTCTGTCTTCCAAGTGGTCTAGTCTGTTGATGATGCTTTCTATTGAATTTTTAATTTGGTTTATTGTTTCCTCCATTTCAAGAATTTCTGTTTTTTTTTTTTTTCTTCAGAATCTCTCTCTCTCTTTATTGAAGTGATCTTTTGCTACCTGTATATGGTCTCTTACATCATCCTTTACTTTGCAGATCAGTTTAAATTTGTATATTCTGAACTCCTTTTCTGACATTTCTTCCACTGTGGTGTCAATGGATTCTGTGATTGGAGTGTCTTGATTTGCTTGGGGCGACTTGTTCCCTTGCTTTTTCATGTTGTTTGTGTTTCTGCCCATCTAACAGTATGGATCTAAGGCAGTAAAGTTTCTGCCCTGTGGACCAATAGTGTCCCTGAAGGTTTCCAGTACCTCACTGTTTAGAGGGAGACAAATAATAACAAGCAATGCAAACAATTTACAGCATTAAACCAAATATTCCTACTATGAAGTCTACAGTGTTATCACAATAAATAGAAATGATATGATCAGTTATTGCCTATAATAAAAACAGCAAGTTTGCAAAAGGTTTTATATTTTCAAATGGTGGACAGCGAGAGAACAGAAGTGATGTAGGATGTGATGATTATGAGGAAGGAGGAGAGAAGAGAAGTAAAATATTAAAGGAAGAGTGAAAGAGAAAAATATTGCTAGAGAATAAAAGAAAACAATAGAGAATAATAGAGTTAGTGGAAGAAAAGAGAATCAATAGAAACAGGTGGGAGAAAAAAATATTTATAAAGCAAAAATTTAAATAAAAAATTAAAACTAAAAATAAAACAATACAAAACAAAAACTAAAATATATTAATCAAAGATCCTAGTCCACAAAAAACTAATCCATGTAAAATAACTGACTTCAAAATTGCTAGCAATGGGCTGGGGATATAGCTCAGTTGGTAGAGTGCCTGCTTTGCAAGCACAAGGCCCTGGGTTCAATCCCCAGCACCGCAAAAAAAAAAAAAAAAAAAAAAATAAAAAAAAGAAAAAAAAAAAAAAGGAAATTTAATATTAATCTCTCAATTAAACAGTAAAAAAGAATAAAAAAAAATCTTGATGAAAAGTTAAAGAATTCTTTCCATTGGAGTTCAAAGTGTTCTTGGCTTCTCAGCAAGTTTAGGTGAGGTTGCCTGGATCTTAATGCTCTACCTTCTGGATTGCTGAAGTGAGAGAGGTAATCCCATAAGTGGAGTTTCTGAAGGCAGGGTTTAGGCTTAGGTGGGCTCCAGGCTCTTTGCTGAATGCCAATTGGTCTGGATATTTTGAATCAATGCACCTTCAATGCCCAGTACTTGCTGGTCCATGCTGGAAGGCTTTACCCCAGGGATCTCCCCTGGGTTCCACTAGTGTGGTGGAAAAGCCAATTCTTAGTACCCTATGTCTCCTGCAGACCTCACATTTCCTGGTCTGGGGCTCAGTCTCCAATTTCTCTCATCCCTCCCCTTCTGAGTTCCTGGCCAGAAGCATCCCTCCCAGTAGGCCCTGCAAGAAGTAAGATTGAAGTGGGGAGGGGTACAGACAGGTGGGTTTCCTCAACCAGTTGTCTCCTGTGTAAACCTCCCTCCACATTTGATTTTCTTCTGGTCACTTAAGCACACCTATGTCCTGCAGTATGTGTTTACTGGGTCGTATTTCTGGCCAAAATTGGGTTTGTCAGGAATTGGCTTCCTCAGTTGCTGGCCCCCATGCTGCAGCTCCAAGGTGATTCCTTTCTTTCTTCTCTGCAGGCCACCTAGAGTGATGGTGGCTTCTTTCCCCACACATGGATACCGTGCAGTGCATCCTTCAGGTTTGTTGGCCAATGTAGTTGGTCTCTAAATGCTCCATACCCAGACATGCCGTGGGCCTCCCAAAAATGCAGTTTCCTTTAATTTTCTTATTACTCTAATAGGCTCATGGAGGGACCTCTTTGGCTGGAGTTTCTGACCCAGCTGTGCATGTGGCTATGCCACTGGGGATTTTTTCCCTTATTTTATTATATCCAACCTCCTGTGTCCCTAGTCTGCTTTAAATGTCCAGTTTTAGTTTCCAGTAAAGTCCCCCCACCTTTTTTGTTTACCCACCTTCCAGAGAAGCTGCCTGTCTGCTTTCTTGTTTCACATCAAGGAGCAGCCAGGAATGTGACCTCCTCTATTCTGCCATCTTGGATCTCTCAGTAAAAATAAGTTCTTATGAATCTCCATACTGCTTTGCAGAGTGGCTGGACTAATTTGCAACCCTTCCAGCAATGTATGAATGAACCTTTTTCCTTACATCCTTGCCAACACCTATTGTTGCTTGTATTCTTGATAATAGACATTCTAATTGGGGTGAGGATATCTTACTTGGAATGGATCCACCATTTGACCCAGCTATCCCACTCCTTGGCCTATACCCAAAGGACTTAAAATCAGCATACTCCAGTGATGCAGTCACATCAATGTTTATAGCAGCCCCATTCACTATAGCTAGATTGTGGAACTAGCCTTCAATAGATGAATGGATAAAGAAACTGTGAGATATATATATGTATATATGTATATACATATATGTATATAAATATTATTCAGCCATAAAGAATAATAAAATTATGACATTTACAGGTAAATGGATGGAATTGGAGAAGATCATGTTAAGTGAAATAAACCAATCCCAAAAAACCAAAGGCAGAATGATTTCCCTTATAAGTGGTTGATGACACATAGTGGGGGTTGGGGGAGGCACAGGAAGAATGGAGAAGGGATGGATTGTATAGAGGAAAATGAGGGATGGGGAGGTGATGGTGAAGGAAAGATAACAGAATGAGACAAACATCTTTACCCTATGTATATGTATGAATAGGCAAATTGTATGAATCTACTTTGTGTACAACCAGAAAAATGATAGTTGTACTCCATTTGTGTACAATGAACTAAAATAAAAAAAATTAAAAAGAAAATAAGTTCTTAATTCTCAAATATAAATAGCTTAGAGGGAGATTTGCTGGATTCTATAGTATATGTTTGACTTTTGAAGAAACTACTAAACTTCCTATGTATGTATAATATGTCAAAATACACCTTACTGTCATGTGTATTTAAAAAGAACAAATAAAAAAAATTTTAAAGTACATGTATGATTGCACAAATGGTGTGAATCTACATCATGTACAGCCATAGAAATGAAAATTGTACTCCATCTGTGTACAATGAATCAAAATGCAGTCTTTAAAAATAAAAAAAAATTAAAAAGCTAAAAGAATTATCATATTCACTTTAAAAAATAAATAAAATTAAGCAGTATGTGCTAAAAAAGAGAAAAAAATGGAAAGAGGAATTAAAATGAAGGAAAACAGAGTTACTGTTGTTTACCAACTCAAAAGAAAGCCTCTGTTTACATAGACCTTATTTAAATATTCATCCCTTTAATTCTGGCATACATTATTATTTTTTTTCTCTATTGACCTTCATTCTTTCCATCAGTAGTCATACTTACAAGAGGGGGAACACAAGAATGGAGGTAGATGTTTATTAATAGTGAATAGAAATTAAGAAGAAGTGAGTATATGAATTTGAAATCTCATTCTGTTCATGCAATAATAATAACCAAAGTATCATATATTAATAATGTAGTTTAATAACTGTAGCAATTTAGTGTTAATTAGGAAATGAAAACAATGGCTTCTCTTTCAATGTCTTTTTCTTTGTTTATAGCCTGAATTAGTAATCAATACATGTATTTTCTCTTTCCAAAGAAAAAGGACCCTGTGGTCACACCCCCATCTCTTGCTTAACAGTATCTATGGTCAACTTATTTCACTTCCCTTATACTTTGTCTCTTTATGTATAACAAAAATGGCAAATGATAACTCTCTTAATTATTAAGAGATGGCTCATGTGAGCATTCTATAGATGGTAAGAGTTCTGTGTGACTAGAACTCACCATTCTCTATGACACCATTGCTCAGGTAGAATATTAAACCAGATTTTTCTTTCTTTCTCAAATTATCATTTGCCTACAGCCAAACTGCTGAACTGATCCTCTTTTTCTCCACCTCTGTTCCTCAGCCTTCAATTGTCACTCAATAGTAAATATTTAAATTACCTGCAGGATTTTCTATGATTTATCACAGCTGGTCACCATCATGCTATCTAACATGAGTCCATAAACTTTGTTGCAACTTTTAGCATACGAATATTGAGGAGAGCGAAACCCCAAGCCTTTTAAATTTGTCTAGACTTATTTTGTGGCCCACTAGGTTGACAAGTACCATAAATGTACACATATACTTAAAAAGGTGTAATCCATAGTTATTGGGTGCAGCATCCTGTGTAAGTCCATTCCAACAACTTTATCTGTCATGATCTTTAAGTAGACCCCATGACTTTTGTATATGCTTGATCTATCAGTTACTGAGAGGGCTGAAAGAATATTCCAGTTGAAGAATAAATTCGCCAATTTCTCTTTGTAGTTCTCTGAAATCATATGTAAAGTACATAGTATATATAATTATATTCATAGAAGTTTATAAGTATTACATCTTCATGGACAATTATATACTGACCCCTTTTTAGCTCTAGCAATGCTTTTCACTTTGAAATATATTTTGTTTGATCATGCTATAACCATGAAAGCTTGCTTTGGCTAGGGAGGGGAAGGGAAGGATTAGAAACTCAACTGGAATAAATTATATTCCAGGCTTTTATAATTATGTCAAAATAAATTCTACTGTGGTGTATAACTAAAAAGAAAAAATTAAAAATAAAACTTTGAAGAAAAATAAAGTATGCATGGAAATAAAAAGGAAGTGAATATGCATCGAATTAATTATAGTACCAATAGATAAACACTAAAATTTCATATGAAAATTGAGGAATATTTATGCAACCAATAGCAAAATTGTTGAATAAGTATTGAGTTCCATAATGTGTGAAATCTATGTGTGCAGAATATGCACATTTTATTACATCTGTAGAAACTACTATTTAAATATCACTATTCACTTAGGAGACCATATGCACAACACACTGAACATGTTCTTGGTAAGATACAGCCCCCACATATTTTCATGTGTGGAATGACAAATATATTTGCATATTATATCTGTAAAAATTCTAAGAAGATAAGATTTACTGTTTTTTTCACTTAACATGTATGTGTCAACTTCCTAATTGTTCTATCATTAAGTTTATTGCTACATATTCTAGTATTATGTGAGGTATTTTAAGTGATTCATATAAGAAAGGTATTAATGTAATACCTATACTTTGCTGTACTACTTGAATGAATAAAGATTTTAGATAACACTCTATCTATAGAGTTAGCAGACCTTATATAATGCTTGATGGGTATTGTTTATTCTGGCAGATCTTGAGACCCTCCCAATAAAATGCAAAAGTCAAGCACACATTAACTGAATCCCAGGTGGTTCAAAGCATCTATCACACAAGTTTATCACAAAGTAGACCATGGTTCTTTCATGTTCAGGAAACATATTTACTTATGACAGTTAACTTTTCTAGGTCTTTCTTTTCCAAGGAGTTGGAATATTATCAATAAAAATAGCTAAAGGCTGTGAGGGGTGGATACAGTCTATGTCCTAGGGCAGAGTGAAGGTCAACAGGCACAGAACCTTACCTACTTTCGATTTGCCTCCAACAATCTCACCAGCCTTCTTTTGTTTAATATTTGCAACATTTTTACTTTTAACATGATTGCTTTCTTATGTTTGAAATGAATCAGTGTTTTATTTTTTAATCTGAATATGACTTTTGTCTGTATAATTGAGTTAATTAACATGTCTCAAATTCTTAAATGTTAGGATTTATTTCAACAGTTAAGTTCTGTACTTTTTTTTGCTGTTTTGTACATGATTATGTATTTTTATTTGTCTCCTTTTTTCCATTGTTTCTTTCACTATTACATTTTATTCTGAATTGCCTTTAATTATCACTCTGTGCTTTCATATCTACAGATGTGGATTTCAAGCAACTTAAAGAAAAGATCAATTAGAAATCTTAAATTATATACATATCAATTGTGAAGCAATTCCATATCTTTATTATATATCTAAACAAAACAGACCTTATATTTTTAAGTTTTGCCACTCCCATTATGGTGTGTGCAATTGTGTCCAAATATTTTAGTTGACAAACTAACATTTTAGCTTTATACAGTCATTGTTTGTTTTACTTACACATATATAGCTTTATTTGCTCTTTATTTCTTCATTAAACTTTTGTGCCTTCCATATAAGATCATTTTCTTTCCATCTGAAGTTCATTACTACTTAATGAATGAATTAATTAAAATATTTATTGGGAATATATTCTATGCCAAGTTAGCTAGATGTTATGATTGTAGTAGTGAACCCCATAGACAAAAGCCTTGTTTAGCTTTCAGAATTTTCTTCAGTGATCATCTGTTTATAGCAGCAGTGCTATTTGTCTAGAAATGAATTTTTTCCTCTGTTTTTCTTTTTCCAAAACCACTTTTGTGGGGTCTTCAATTGTAGCTTCACTTTGATTTTTTTTTCAGTATATCCAAGTTATCATTCTTTTTGTTTGGCTTTTACTATTTTTGAGAAGCCAGCTTTCAATATAGTTATTAGTCTTCTAAGATAAATGCCTTTAATCTCTGAAAGTTTTTATAAATTTCTCATTATTTTTGGTAATCTTCAGTTTCACTTTAACATGTTCAATTATAGATTCTCAACTTGCAATTTGTTAGACATTCTTGGAGTATACATTTTCATGAGCTGTGGAAAACTATCAATCATTACCTATTCAAGAAATGTGCACCATATTTTCTTTCATATTTAGTATTTTTTCTAATTTATATTATATTATAGAATATATCTTTATATTTATCCTTTTTGCTATCTCTTATTTAAATGTCTTATCAGATTTGAAATACATATATAAGTATATAAAAGGGTCTATACACTTATATGTGTATATTCACATATTCATTAATATGTATATATTAATATGTATGTATATATATGTGTATATATATGGAGAGAATTGCATTTGAGCTACCTGAGAGATACAAATTACTAAATTACTGTTTTAATGATCAGTTGATATGGGTAATTTAATTAAATGACATTTATCTGATTAATTGATTGAGTTATATAAACTAGTCAAAACCTCTCACATTTCATATGAGAAAACAGAACTGAGAGATAGTATGATTTTCTCAAGATCATGTACAAATTATGTTGCACATTTTTTACTGGAATTCTCTACTTGTGATTCTAAATCCAAATTCTTCTTCCAATAAATTACTTTACTTAATTTAAAAAATAAATAGATTACTATTTTAATAATACAATGCACACATATACACACATCTATCTGATGAACTGGCAGAGCAAATGATTCAGTTTATATGTATACATACATACACAGAGAGAGAAGAAAGACAAAGTCAGGAAGAGAAGATAGAGCTAGAAAGATTTTATTTATAAAAGATCTATTTTATGCCTTTCAAATTTGCATATTCATTTCATGCATATGTGCAATATATACATCTCTATATATCTATATATAATCTATAGATATATAGAGAGAGATTGTTTAAAATTTCCATTTTCTTTATTTCTAAAAGTTAAATTTGAAAATTTTCAAATATCTTTATTGACTTTAGAATTGTTTATTGCATTCACTAATTTATACTACTTGTTTTTCTTTCACCATATAGTACATACTCAATATTTGGTTTCTGATTACTGTAGTTGCTTAAGTCTTCAGATGTAGAATTTGTGCTTTATTTTTCTGATGGCTTTTATTTTAAGTGATTTCTTTTCTTGGGCATTTTAAAACTTTGCTTTGTTTTGTTTTGTTTCTGTTTTTTATAGTGCTGGGGATAAAACACAGGGCTTCACACAAGCTAGGCAACTGCCCTACCACTGAGCTACATCCCCAGTTTCCTGGACATTTTATGGCTTTAACAGTGAGATTGTACTTTTTGAACCTTAGTTATGAGACTGACTCAAGGAATAGAATATAAGTGCATTTCTCCAAAAACCATATGTGCTTGCTTTTCCTAAATTGGTAGTAATGCTTTTGCCCAGATTCATTTTAAATTGCATTTTTGATTTGAGATTTTTGGAATAAGATAGTAGAATGATTTTAAATGATTTTATATGGTAATATTGTCTGAATGTTGGCTTATCAAATGGTTTCTTGGGAAAGACCACTTTTCTGCTCCATTTCTAACTATTGTTGGTTCTGAAACATTTCATTGGAATCCTAAGATAAGGTACGAAGTTTGTGTCTCATCTACCCTAGTGTTGCAAATTTAGGGAACAGGAAGAGGGACAGAATGATTGACACATTGACTTGTATTGGACTCCTCAGAGAAATAGACCCAAGAATCTGTTATCTGTTTTTTATTTCCTATAGAATCTTAGGTTAGAGGCTCAAGTTAAATGAACTTGGCAAATTTTCTCTAAATGAAATCCAACTTCAATGGTTTTATTTTTTCATATGGATTCCTTCTTGTATCTAGCTTTTCTTCTGTTTACATTGCTGCTAACTTAATCCACACATTATAATAGGTGTTTCTTATAATTTACCAAAGTAAATTTTTTTCTGGACAAACTTTTCCAGTTCACTTGGAAATTTCATTGTCCCTCCGATTCTCAAACCATTGAGTTTATTTTTTCATGCATCTATAGGTCCAAATGAAGAAAAGTTTCTGTCTACTTGTCATTTTCACTATAGGTATTAGAAGGAATATCAAACAAGACAGAAGAGGGATAATTTCTCCATGTAATTAATCAATAAACAATGCATAACAATTTTAGTTCAGTAAAAGTGATTCAGCTTCTTCAGGTAGCCAAAGTATACATAATCTGGTTCTCTTCTGTTTCTTAATTGCTAAGATGTGATATTCTGTTGTTGATTATAATGAAAAATATGCACTGCATTTTATTATAGGGAATGCAATTGAAAATGTCTCCTTTATTCACAGGGATCCCTTATTATATAAATGTTTTATTTTTTTAAGTGTCTAAAGCTGTGCTTCCTCCTTTGAACTATTTCTTGATAAAGCTGCCCCTCAGTTTACTTCTTTAAAATTTCCAAATGTACAGTGAATTTATCTTACCTTCCAAGGTAGGTACATTCATCAGTAATTGTGTGCGTGTGCGTGTGTGCACACATGGAGTGAATCTGTAAATGATGAAGTATGGAGCCCTATAAGGTGACTGGTTCTATCTCACACCTCACTGCTGGAAGGAAGGAAATCCAACTGGTTTTAGACAGCAAGACTAAGGAGAGAACTAAATTTCATACTGAGAATAATTAGGAGGACATAGATCTTGTTCAATTATTTCAATGCAGTATGAATGTCCCTGTACAGCATATTTTCTGGCCTTTATTTTTTTTTAACCTCACCAATATCAAGTACTAAGGCCAGTGACACTGAGTCAGGAATATTAGGAAACAATTCTAAAGGAAAGTGACCAGGCATCTTACGAAACATAGATGTAGACAATAGCACCGTGAATTAAGGCTTCGGGTGGGTTAAGTCTAGTTGAAAACTTTTTAAACCACTCTCCAATAATGGGGCTTCTTTATTCAACTTTATTTCATATTGTTTATACCCACTGCTTATCATGTGCCCTAAATTTCAAGGCAATCAGTCTTTCTCAGTGCTAACTTCCTGCTAATTACCAGTACTACCAAGCATCATCTGGTTGCCTTGTGAAACTGTATCTTTGAATTTTTTCCCTACCACTCATTCTGTGATTGTACTAACAGCAAATATGAATTGAGAGCTCTACAGGAAGAGCTGGTAACCATGGTGATAGGAGGGTGCTTTCTGCAATAACTCCACTGTACGAAATAATTTATGCATGAATGTAAAATCACAGATGTTTTGAACCATATGCAGGCTATATTTAACCACGGTGCAAGTGACAAGTTACTTGGGAGTTACTAATCCAAAGAAGGTGAGCTCCAGTCAGATAACAACCCCCTCCCCACCGTCCCTCCCCGCACTTGAAGTCACCTAAGTACAGGGACCTATTGCTTTTTTTAATTCAAGTGTAGTAATATACAATGTCAGTGTGAGTTAACATGTATGTGGTTTTATATGTGTGTGTGTATATGCTTGTGTGTGCAAGAGAGAAGGATATCAGATAAATATATACATAAATATATACACTAAACAGAAAATCAAGAAAGAGTAACAAATTTAATATAAAAGGAAAAAACAACAGAAAAAAAGAAAAAAGAAAAGAAGAAAGAGAAAAATAACCTTTCCTACTTTCTTTATTTTCTCTGTTCCAAACAGTCTTGATTATAGAGATGTTGAATTTTTGTCATATCCTAATTTTTAACTTGAAAATAAAAATACAGAGTTTTGTTTTAATAGTAAAGCTGGAAAGTAGTGCCTTTGGTTATTAGGAATAGATCTTAGGCTAATTATGTTTATAGCTCCGTGAAATAATTTATCTTCATAGTAATCATTTAAAAGGTTAAGCTGCATTTAGTATAATCTGGTTAGAAATTCAAGGAAATGTTTAATTCATGTTTGAGTATTTGTATCCAGAATTTCTCTTATCTTTTAGGTCTTTGCTCTTAAAGAAATAAATCCTTAGCTAACCCAAATCTTGATCATGCAGCATGAACTTTTACTAGGCTGGCTCCACAAATGTGTTTACAGTTTTAAGAAATAAATTCTACTTTAAATTCCACTCTGCACCTGTAAAAATAAATGCTGCTTTTAGAATAGGTTTTTCTAAAAAAGACCCTCTCAGAAATCACAAAATTTATGCAATACTTTGTGGAATAGGACTATTTTCAGTACCACTGGCCTTTTGGAATTTGGAGGCAAAGCAAAGGAATGTGAAATGGAAATAAAATAATTTGCATTGCAAAGTTTCTCATTTCCCATGACACTTTGTGTCTATGGTTGCCTTATTTCCCTCATTCCTATGTTCTTTCTCTTTTCTCTTTGATTAAAGCCTTCCTGGACTTTTGTCCTTTACCTACCCCTTTGCTTATGTTTTTTTTTAAATCACTTCCTCGCTGTCATTTTAATATAAATATCCTCACTGATAATTAAGTACATTTCTGCACACCCAAAAGAAAGTCCTGTTAGGCAATTGTTTTTCTCTCCTTGACACCCCACCTCCATTCCTGAAGCACTAATGTACAATTAAACATTAACAGGGAACCTCAATATTGACCCAGATGAAATTTAATAGAAAATGATTACTCCATAGTTCAAGAGGGCAATTGTCCATTGGCACATTAGCTTTGCCTTAACTCTTGGTAGGGTGCTCTCAACTGAGAAAAATAAGGAAGATGTTATTACAATAGAGTGACTACATAACCTCAGAGATAATTTCCCAGATATTCCACTGTAATAGTTGGTTGGTCCCCACAGGCCACATGGGGTCATGATACACCAACAAGGGCTAAGGAATTTCAGGGTTTCTTAGGTGGCCCTGACATTTCATATTTCAATATTGGATATTTGAAGTTATCTGTCACTTATCTTTTCCATTCTAAATGGAGAAATTTAATTGAATCTCAAGAATAATATCTGTTCTTTTGAATGATTCTGTACCATGTCATGGAAAGACAAGGGATTACATATGTTTAGCAATAACTGTATCTACATGCTTATAGATATCCTTTCTGCCTTTAGAAATATAACGTATTCTTCTCTTTGGGAAATAGTACTGCTGGAGGAGCTGTCCATGGTTGTGATGAACCTGATGGTTCTGTCCATGGTATTGTTAACTGAAAAAAGTATTTTGTCTTTGCTG